>CM030358.1:185692687-186085187 GCA_017893485.1 Hemerocallis citrina | reverse complement strand
AAATTGAGTTTTGGAGGGAAACTTTTAGGGGGGGAATATGTTTTGTGAGGTTAGATCTAGGCCTTTGATTTTGGGGGGATTGAAGGAGAGTCACTTGATAGCTTTCTTTGTGTTTTATTATATAGATTATATAGATATACTAGATTTTCCCATGGGCACGTGCCTATGGCACGTCTTCAGAACGATACATCGTATGAAAAGCCTTGTAAACAGTAAATCAACAATTATATAGCTCAAGTTTGAATAGTATAACAATAATTAGTTGTAAATAAAAATTCATATTTTCATAAGTATATATATATGGGTAAAAGGGATATGAGCAACTTGCTCATTTAGTAAATGAGCAATTGATTATGTGGCATGCAGTGATACATTGGACAACTAACCATTTTAAGGATTTTCCAATCACATGTTTGCTACATCATCAATTGCTTATTTACTAAATGAGCAAGTTGCTCATACCCCTTTTTCCCTATATATATATATATATATATATATATATATATAAATATATATATATATATATATAGAGAGAGAGAGAGAGAGCGAGAGAGAGAGAGAGAAATAATTAAATAAATAAAGAAGTTGTTTTGGGGAATTTGAATTTGAGTTTTGGGGGAAAATTTTTGGGGGGAAAAATATGTTTTGTAAGGTTAGATCTGGGCCTTTGATTTTGGGAAAATTGAAGGAGAGCCACTTGATAGCTTTTTTTGTGTTTTATTATATAGATATACTAGGTATGCCCGTGGCACGTGCCTACGACACATTCAGAACTGCATATAAATTCAGTTGGAGTTATTTGGTTGGGTGAACTGCATATAAATTTATGCATTGTACATGCATATAAATTTTTCCTGTCATGGTGCATTTATAAATTTAATTCTCACATCTCTTGACAAAAATCTAATTTTTTTAAGAATTGGATAAGTCAATATTGAGATATTTAAGGTAATAAAGATAAATTTCTAAAAAACTAAAACATTTTAACGAATAATTGTTAAAGAGGTACAAAAAAACTGATTGTAAACAAATACAACCACCTTTCTAATACAATCATCTACTCTATACAGGCTTCCTCTGAAATTATATTGCTTCCTAATAGTTTTCTAATACGGCGCCTTTAAATTGTTTCGCGAAGAATGATTAATTAATTAAGTTGTTTAGTAAATATTTCGATAGTCTAATTAAAAATTTTACAAGCAGGATTGTAGTAAAAACTTCGACAGAATCTCTCATGAAATATTATTCCTTTTAGAACAATTCCTTACGGAATTCTGCTCAAAATTAAAAAATTAACATCACAGACAGTCAAATTGAATCCTCCCCAGCTCAATCCAAGCCACATCACACAAGCATCATATATATAAGGCTCTGGGAAAAAAAACTTCATATGACTAAAGATATGAAATAAAAGACCAAGATATAGTTTGGAATCATAAAAGATTTTAGGAAATTTTCTAAGAATTTTGACAGAACCTCCCCTAAAATATTATCCATTTTATAGCCATTCCTTACGGAATTTTGCTCATAATTAAAAATTTAACATCACAGTTAAGAAATATAAATCCTCCCCAGGCCAATCCAAGCAACTTCACACAGACATCATATATATAGGGCTCTGGGAAGAAAAAATCTTCATATGACTAAGATACAAAATAAAAATCAAGATATCGTTTGAAAACATAATAGATTTTAGAAAATGTAGTAAAAATTTTGACAGAACCTCCCCTAAAATATTAGCCCTTTTACAGCAATTCCTTACGGAATTCTGCTAACAATTAAAAATATGACATCACAGGCAATAAATATTAATCCTCCCCAGGAGAAACCAAGCAACATCACACATGCATCATATATATATAAGTCCCTGGGGGGGGGGGGGGGGGGGGGGAGAATCAGAATATAATGCAAGATACAAAATAAAAACGAATTTATATAATGCAAGATACAAAATAAAAACAAAAAATTCGTTTGAAAACGTATTGGATTTTTTGAAAAACCTTTAAAAAATCAAACACAAAACCCAATACTCCATAAAATTGCGGGTACGGGTATTAACATAACTATATTATATCATCATTATATACAGTTACTTACATCATCTCCCAAAATGCTAAATATTACAACTATTACAACTATTACATCCTCCACCATAATAAACACCAACCAACCGAATGAAAAAAAAAAATACATGGTTATAGGAGAACACAATGGTTGAAGTCTTCAAAAATAGGACCGAACAGTGAGCCTAAAAAAACAGTAAGAGTTTTGAATCAAATAGTAAGAGTTTACAATAAACAATTAAAACAATAGTAATAGTTTTGAAACCATTACCTTTCAAACAGAATAATGCCTTCAACCAAACATGTTCTTCATCACCCTACAAAAAGTTAAACTGTCAATATGTACATAACGGTTTTGAGTGTGGATGACAATTTGGGGAAAAAAGAAGAAGCATTAAATTAGCAGCAATTAATGGTTAACATAGGGTGTAGTTGTAGTAAATATAAATTTAACTTATTGCAACCCCAACTGATTAATGTAATTGCATTTATAAATTTGAGGTTCATGTCAGCTGCATCCCAGTTCTATTAAAGTTCAAAAGTAAAACAACAAAGAAAAAAAGTTTTGGTAAGGTAAGTCTATCATATATAATTGGTTTTTTTTTATTTTGTCATCTTGTTTCATTAAAGAAAAAATAATAAGTTAATAGAAGACCCTCAATTTATTTTTTCTTCCTATATATGGTGTCAATATTTCATTACTGATAAGTTAATTGATTTGAAGTGTTTGCTGGCTCATTATTGATTTAATGTTTGCCATCAAATAATAGAGATACTTGTTTTTGCTAGAATAATTGTTTATTATTGCAACTCCAATTGCTATATAGTTGAAAATTTAGCATCGTCTTGTAGAAAAATAAAGAGAGATTCAATATATATATGAGTGACAACCTACTGTTTGTTCTTGCTAGCTAATATACAAATTATATTGTATTCAATATATATATGCTTGTGTTTAAGATAACCATAGTTATATTGAATTTTTTAGCTAGAAAAACTGTAGTTATATTTAATATCCATCTCTATGAAATAAGTAAAGAAGTGTAACTGTGAAGTGTGAATTGAAAAAAAGATGATCACACTAAAGGCCTGATAGTGTAACTGTGAAGTGTGAATTGATAAATAGATGATCACACTAAAGGCCTGATAAGATACTAATTGTCATTCATATTTCAAGAATTTGTTTAATAACTACTATTGTATATACTTTTCTTTTAAGATCATTGTTATACATCATCTCCCAAAATACTAACTGTTAAGATCATTGTTGCCATGCATACTTAAATATATAGTTAATAAGATTATCTGTAGTTATCCTTACAAATGCAAAGAAAATTTAGACACTGTATACTTGAGAGGATGTGCTGAGAGTATGGTAGTGGTAGCTCATGCATAGTTTGGTAGATGCATTTCTTAATTCTATTTAGAGAAAATTTAATAGTTTGTGGATCACCCATAATACTATTTAATATTGGTGACTTGAGTTTATGGAGATCACTTAACTGAATAAAAGGTTTTATTCAAGAAAGGTTCATTAGCTAAAGTATGAAAAAAGTTTATTGAAAGATAATGAAAGTCATAAATTTGTAACTTGTATTTTAATCAAAAGTACCTGAATTTTCTGAAATAACTATAAAAGAACTTCAGGATAAACAATGTTTATTGTTGAGCTCATACTTCAGGATAAACAATGTTTGTTTCTCTCGCTCTCGTCGTCTATGTTGGGCCAACGTAGCATTCAAAATAACATGAACATTATGAGCCTAAATTTGTGAAAATGAATCGTTATAAATGACTGTTTAAGAGGAGAACCACTGACTTATTTGAGAATATATTAATTTTGATTATTACATCGATAATAAATAAAAGAAGCAGTGTGAGAAAAGATAAAGAAAAAGCAATGTAGATAAAGCAAGATAAAGAAGCAAGATTAGCATATACCGCACTGGACATTTCATTTTCCTTTCCCTTTCCTTTGCCAGAATAACTTGTTTCCTTTCTCTACATTGGGTGGTTAAAAAGTAGGAATTAATAAAAAATCAATAATGAGCAAAAGACCAACCAAGTAATAAGAGGTGAAGCTTACCTTGCGAAGAGATATTAGATTAAGCTCGCGTTCATCGCGAATGGTAACCCCGACATTTTTTTGTCGAAGGAATTGCACCTGCAATAGAAAAATATCAATTTTGAATGTAAGTGGAAAATTAATTAATTTGATAAGAACACAATGAAAAGCTTCACTTACTGTTTTTTCCAAGTCAACATCAACCTGTAAAGTATTAAAGTAAACATTAAAATGTGAGGAACTTATTGTCATATCATGAGTTGTAGATTTTTTTTTTAAAAAAAGAAGATACTTACATGGCCATATATAGTGATGTCATCCATTGCTGTTCTTTAATTGGAGCAATTGATCTGTATATAAAGGAGGAAAAATATATGATGATTAACTTTGACGTTCTAATTAAGACATTGTAGAGTAATCTATTTTCTTCTTTGATGATATTCCTCATTCCTCAATAACATTACCAGTTTACCACATACCTCATACTTATGCATACTCTTTAAGTCTGAACTACATGCAACATGTTAAAACTCAAAGCATGGACCACCATCTATGCTCATACTGCTATATGTTATGTCCGAAACCTACATGTCTACCACTGCAATTTCACTCTCTTCATCATATTCACCACCTTAGTAATGCTAACTTGTGAAAGATCCAGCTTGGTGTGCATGTGACATCTGCTAGGACTACATGATGATTTCAACTCTCATCTGCCCGTTGTTGAAACCCTTCACTAAAATTTATCATCACTTGCATGCTACAGTACTGCTTACATAGTTCTTATACTCGTAATGACTGATGGCCAGAAAGACTCTTCAGTGTTTACTTATGTTTACATTCTTCTTTATACAATACAATATTAAATTGGAGGGAGATCATCCAACAGCTGTCCCTTCTCCAACCTATGCTCATGTTCCCATGTACCTTTAGGTCCAATTTGTCAAGTAGTCATGTAATGTTGTCTAGAACTCGGTTCAAATCAGATATCAATAGTACTATTAATGGTGTGCTTGACCAAAACAAATATGCTGAAATATCTTTAAACCCAAATTTCAAAAAGTTTCATGAAACCTCTTAGAAACCCATGTTTGTTGGTTCTTACTTGTGTTTGTAACTTTATGATCTTGATTGATAAAAACCAGAAATATCAAATATCAATTGGCTTTGGACTTTCGTGAAGTGGGGAAATTTCATCGGGTAAATCAAAATAGAACTCTAACCATGAAAATTAGGTTCGTGAAGTGTCAAGGTTTCACCTTGGTTTCCAACTACCATATTACTGTTCTTTGCACATTTATTTCCAAAAGAAGAACATGAGGTTATACACTCTTTAATCAACACAGTACAATGCATGGTAGGATATATATGTGTGTAAAAAAGGTAATAAATTAAGAGGGGAGGAAAAGAAGGGATGAGCTGATCATGGGATCGCTGCTTAAATCTTGTCTGCTGTGGATGAAAATCACCAATCTGTGTGGCTTGTCTGATTATGGAAGCTATCAGTTCCTACATAATCTACTCTGAATTTACATATATCTTAGTTTTACCTGTAAAAAAAAAAGACCTCCAATAAATGGGAACCATGCCAGAAACTAACTGAAAAAGGATATAAGAAACCACTTGCTTCATCATAGATGACCGTGCTGTAAAAAGGATATAATAAAAATTGCGTAAACTGTAAACCCAAATAAATTGCCTGAGATCATAGTCGTTGGAGTTGGCTTACGCATGCATAATTAACTAACCTTAATCATAGATAACCGTGCTGTCAGCTGCTAAGTGCAATCTTAGTACTGTAGGTTAGGAAGTTCCTACTGTAAGTCGACACCTGCATCAGAAGCATGAATATTAACAGGAGTGTAATAAAGATTTTAAGAGCATGGTCAAAATGGGCTTGTCAAACCGCAGTACAAATTTCCAAAGCAATTCAATTGATCATATGAATTATGTTCTAATTAAGAACATAATATTAACTACTATGATCTATCTTCTAGAAAAGCCACCAAATATATATATATTGATATAGGAGATATGGTGTTTAATCGGATGATCAAGAAAAATGAACAGGATGTAAAATGACTAAGCACAGTTTTTTGGGAGAATCTCACTAAATCCCAAGATTCGATATCTGAAGAGCAGAAAATATCTTGAGTGCAACCCCTAACAATCTACTGAACCTACTACTATCACTGCTGACAGTGTTTCTGATGTTTCTTTTTGCAATATTTTTTCCAAATTCATTGGTTTACTGAGTCTGTATATTTAATTTTAATCTATTAACTCTCGGCAAAAAGGAACTTGTTTTTCATTGCACCAGGGATTTGTTGTTATACCAATTCCATTGATTTCTTCACCAACTGCATGCTTGGTAGCTTGAATGTTTCTATTATTAATATCGCCTTGGAAATGAAATTATCTCATGAAACTATATAGTTATCAAAACTTTGAATCCTTTTTAAGGAGTTGAGATAATCCCGGTTTACTCACCTCAAATTTGTAATATCCGTGGTAATCTAACAATTGTAACCCCTGCTCCTATCTAATAAACAAACCTATAATAAACGCTATGCATTCTATGTTTGATTATGCCTATTACTTGCAAATATTTACAAACAAAATTTCAAAGACTTAAATTTGGCAAAAATCGCCACCCATTCTGAACCCTACTCGCCACATCCAGAACTTTACCTGATGAAGCGATAGGAGCTAAAGTCATTAAAAATTTGGAACCATCCTCAGAAACACGATAAGCTTCCACATCTGACCCAAACTCTTCATCAGGCTCTTCCAAATCAATATTCTCACAGCAGTACAAACTCTTCCCTTTATCAATGCTCGCTATACTACTACTCACTCCCCTAACTATCTCCGAACCAACAACACTAAGCCCATTGCCTACACCTACAGAATTATTCACAAACTTCCTAATATAATTACTCCCAGCATTTCCAATATCGAAATCTTTCGGCTTATTGCTACCCACATCAACAAAATTCCCCTTAATCCCTCCCAAACCACCACATTGCCTTCCTTCAATACCCAAACTAGTCGGAAATTAGTCAATCTCTCTCAATAGTCAATACCCAAATATCATAAACAACAAAAACAACACAATTCTTCTAATCGATGGTTGGATTTTGCATAACCAACAAAAACAGCACAATCTCTCTTAATACCCCAAGCATTTTGTATACCTGAGATGGTGAAATCGATGGTTGGATGGGGTCGCTGATGGCCGACTGGAGGTTGGCGACCGGAGGTATGAGAGTGGAAGGGAGGAGGAGTGGGGTTGGCGACTGAAGGTGGGGGGCGCTGAAGAGGCGGTGGAGGTGGTGGGGGCGCTGAAGAGGCGCCGGCGAAGAGAGAGGTGGTGGTCGCTGATGGATGAAAGCGGAAGGGAGGGGGTTAGGGTCTGGAGGTAGGGGGCACTGAAGACGTGCCAGAGGTGGGGTGCACTGAAGAGGCGACGGAGCGAGCGGGGAGATAGAGGGAGAGAGTGAAGGTGGGGGAAAGAGAGGGAGACTGAGAGAGAGCGGGGAGATAGAGAGAGGGAGACAGTGAGAGAGAGAGTGGGCGGGATAGAGAGCGGGGAGAAAGAGAGAGAGAACGGGTTTATTTTGGGAAAAAAGAAAGAGAGAGAGTGTGTGTGTGGATTTTGAATTTGTGGAGTTTGAAATTTTGGGCGGGAAAATATGTTTTGTGAGAGTAGATCTTGTCCATTGATTTTGGGAGAGATTGAATGTAAGCCACTTGATAGCTTTCATTGTAATTTATTATATAGATACTTATGGAAACATGGACTTTTATACTTCAATTCATAACTATTTTTCAACATATACTAATAAAAACATGGACTTTTATTTACAACTAATTATTGTCATACTATTCAAACTTGAGATATATAACTGTTGATTTATTGTTTACAAGGCTTTCCATATGTTGTATCGTTCTGAAGACGTTTCGTAGGCACGTGCCCACGGGCAAATCTAGTGTGTGTGTGTGTGTGTGTGTGTGTGTGTAATTTTTTCCAAATATATATAATTTTTTCCAAATATATATATATATATATATATATATATATATATATATATATATATATAGAGAGAGAGAGAGAGAGAGAGAGAGAGAGAGAGAGAGAGAGAGGCTTCTTCCGTTGCAAACGGGTCTGTGTGCACAGACCCGTGCGAACTTTGATCTGGGCCGTTGGATCTTTGATCCAATGGTCCAACGGCCCATATATTTTTTATGAAATTTTGCCTTAACCCGTCATTTCCCGACGAGTTAAGGATAAATTTTATAAAAATATATAGCCTTAACCCGTCCTTCCCAAGAACGGGTTAAGGCAATCAAAATTCATTTAGATCTGCATACAGATCGTCATCTTCGACGACGCTCTCTCTCTCTCTCATTCTGTTTTCTTCGACGAACCCACAAAGACTAAAACCCTAATCCTTGATCTAAACCCAAATTAGCCCTCCTCCGCCCGCTCCCCCTCCTCTCTCCCAATATCTACTCCAAAGTTTGAAACCCTACTCTCTTATCCCCTCTTCGAAACCAAATTGAAATCCTAGTTGTCCCTCAAATTGAATCTTTGGCTTAATTCGGACTTATTTTGTAATGTATTGACTATTTTTTTACCTTAGTAGATATATTTGTGTTTTTTTTTCAATTTGTGTATACTAAATTATTTAGAAAGTCGGAAAAATTTTATTTGCCTTAGTAATTTATAGATGTAGAATTGGGATGACTTTTACTATATTCAATTGCCGAAAATTTTTGTTTGCATTAGTAATTTGTAGAACTAGAATTGTATATACGAAATTAGTTAGAAACTTTTCAGTCCGGTTATGGTTGAAAACCTTGCAAACGACCGTAAAAAAATACGAAACTTTGCGCGTAGGTTGGTCTCACATAGTACAAGCTACCCCAAGTTGTAGAAGTGAGTTTCGACTCACGGTTCGACAAATACGGTCGCGTATCGCTTTTGGTTGAAAAAAACCAAGTAAAGCGGTACACGGCCGTATCTCGCAAACCGTGACTCGAAACTCACTTCTACAAGTTCGGATGGCCTGCGCTACGTGAATTCGACCAAGTTAGAAAGTTTTATAAATTTTGGATGCCATTTGTGCGGTTTTCTCACGTTCCTCGCATTAGAAGTTTGTGACTTAGAATTTTTTAAGTGCGGTTAAAGTTGAAAACCTTGCAAACGGCGTCCAAAAAATTCGAAACTTTGCGAGTAGGTTGATCTCACGTAGCACTAGCCACCCTAACTTGTAGAAGTGGGCTTTGATTCATGGTTAGAGATATAAGGTCGTGTATCGCTTTTGGTTTAAAAAAATCTAATAAAGCGGTATACGGCCGTATCTCACAAACCTTGAGTCGAAATTCACTTCTACAAGTTCGGGTGGCTTGCGCTACATGAATTCGACCAAGTTGTAAAATTTTATAAAATTTGGATGCCGTTTGTGCGGTTTTCTCATGTTCCTCGCATTATAAGTTAGTGACTTAGAATTTTTTTAGTGCGGTTACAGTTGAAAACCTTGCAAACGGTCTCCAAAAAATATGAAACTTTACGAGTAGGTTGATCTCATGCACCACAAGCCAGCCCAACTTGTAGAAGTGGGTTTCGATTAACGGTTGAGATATATGGCCGTGTATCGCTTTTGGTTAAAAAAAAAACTAATAAAGCGGTATACAGACGTATCTTGCAAACCGTTAGTCGAAATTAACTTCTACAAGTTCGGGTGGCTTTTGCTACCATGAATTCGACCAAGTTGTAAAGTTTTATAAAATTTGGATGCCGTTTGTGTGGTTTTCTGACGTTCCTCGCATTATAAGTTAATGACTTACAATTTTTTTAGTGCGGTTAGAGTTGAAAACCTTGCAAACGGCCTCCAAAAAATACGAAACTTTGCGAGTAGGTTGATCTCACGCACCACAACCAACCCAACTTGTAGAAGTGATTTTCAAATCACAGTTCGAGATATACGGTCGTATATCGCTTTTGGTTTTAAAAAAACCTAATAAAACGGTATACGGTTGTATCTCGCAAACCGTGAGTCGAAACTCACTTCTACAAGTTCGGATGGCTTGTGGTACGTGAATTCGACCAAGTGGAAAAGTTTTATAAATTTTTTATGCCGTTTGTGCGTTTCTCTCACGTTCCTCACATTAGAAGTTAATGACTTAGAATATTTTTAGTGCGGTTAGAGTTGAAAACTTTGCAAACGGCCTCCAAAAAATACGAAACTTTGCGAGTAAGCTGATCTCACGTAACACATGTCCACCCCAACATGTAGAAGTGGGTTTCGTGTCACGGTTCGAGATATACGGCCATGTATCGGTTTATTTGGATTTTTTACAACCAAAAGCGGTACACGCTCATATCTCTCCAACCGATAGTTGAAACTCACTTCCACAAGTTAGGGTAACTTATGCTACGTGAATTCAACCAATTTGACCTTTAGTGCTTTTTTTTGTTGTCATTTGTGCATTTTTTCCCACAATCTGGTATGTTTATTGATGATAAATAACTGGATGTAACGCATACCAACCATATTTAAATTTTTTGGTACATAGATAAATGGCTGGAATAAGGCAACCGAGAAGCCCGTCCGGTACCACTAGTGGCGCACCAACTACTGAGGTAAGATTGATTATTATTATTGGTTATAAATACGAATATGTAACATTATCTCAATAATACCTTTTGTTATCTTTATTTGTATAGGTTGGTGGCCGTCAATCCACATCTGCTGAGGCAGGTCCGTCGTCCTCGGTTCCCGTTACATCACCTGGACCCGTGGACACAAGCATACTCACCTTGCAACCCAAACACCGATCCGAAGCCGTGTGGAATGGGTCCGATAAGAAATGTAACTTTCGGAAGCACGCGGTTCTTCCTTTTGACCCCCGTATCATGCCATACATAGTGGAGGCCGGTTTCTACAGAGCAAAATTTATGGGTTCAGTGAAGCTAGATCGACCGCTACTTACAGCTCTTGTCGAGCGATGGAGGCCGGAGAGCCACACATTCCACCTACCAGTGGGTGAGATGACTGTGACCCTACAAGATGTGGCAATGATAACTGGGCTACCAATAGATGGGGTTGCCGTGACGGGGAACATGAACTTCAATCGAGTTGAAGTTGTTCGTGATTTACTCGGTATCGACCTCCAGTTGATAGTTCTCCAAAGAAGAGAGGCCGTTGAAAAAGAAATCCTCGATAATGTGCCCACAGATATTGATGAAGATTTATTGTATGAACAAATAGAAGTTGCGAAAGATAAAGCGGAAGCTGAAGTTATGGATGAAACTTTCGATGGTAAATCATTGTACATCAGTTGGTTGAAATTTCAGTTCGAGGAGGATTATTTGGCCCCCGATTCGGACGAGCAAATCCTAAGGTACTATGCACGTGCATACATTTTTAGTATGATAGGGGGAGTGATCTTCCCAAACTCATCCGGATCAACCGTGCCGCTAATGTACCTACGGTTGTTGGAAAATTTCCGTTATGCGGGTTTTTTTAGTTGGGGGAGTGCGGCACTGGCGCTACTATATAGGAATTTGTGCACATGTTCTTTAGGTGGCGTACAAATGGGTGGCCCGATGGTGCTACTGCAGATCTGGAGTTGGGAACGCATCCACATCGAACATCCTCGTATTATTGAGGTTACACCGGATTGGTTGGCCGACCAGGGGGTAGCGGAGTTGTTACCTTCTCTAGGAGCGTATTGGGCGAGGCAGCACACGTGGGTCGATAACCCACGCCAATCTTTAACCTACTACAGAGATGAGTTAGATAACCTGCAGGACGAGTTCGTCAATTGGGAACCGTACTCGACCGCCAGGTTGCAAAGGGTTCCACCAGTCTGTTTAGACAGTGCCCTTTGGTTGACGGCTGCACCTCTTGTGAATTTTGGAGTTGTTGAGTTCCAGTATCCTGATAGAGTCTTGCGGTAATTTGGATATCAACAGGAGATTCCCAATGTCAGGTCTTATGATAAAAAGTTGCACGAGGTGAGGGGAACGGGACAAATGCCCAACTTCGATTGGGCTGATTACCATCGTTACCATGCAGCCAACTGGAACACCATGCGGCGGCAAATGACACCGAATATGATGTTCGTCGCGATCCGGTATGATGGCTCCCTTCAACAGGCATACATGATGTGGTACAAGCGGGTAACACGGTTGTATGTTTCTCCAAAGGCTGCTATACCAGCCGGTGTCCAGATTCCGATTTCCCCTACCCAGGCAGAACCAGCTCCAGCATATTCCTCCTTCCAGCCAATGTACCAACCAAAAGCTGAGACATATCGAAAAATGGTTAGTCAAATTTCATATAGTTCGTATGCATGTACTTTAATTAAGTGATGTGTTAAGTATGCATGTTGTTTAAATTGAAATTTTCAACCAAATGTAGATTGAAAACACATGGAAGAATGTTCGAACAGCTGCTCACATTTTGAAGAGTAAGGTACCCGAGAGCTTTAAGGAGATAATGCGGGAGATGCTAACGCCGTGCCGTCGTACTCTTGAGGACGCGGGTGAAGGTCCACAACTTGAGGCATATTTGAAAGCCAACTTGCCAGCAATGGGTTCTAGGCGAAAGAGCGTGACAAGGCCGGGAATTCACATCGCCGAGCCACAACAACTGCAACAACAGCAAAATCCCGAAGAAGTTGATGAGGAGCAGTGGTCGGATGATCCTGAATCCCCCGAGACACAAGGCAGACGGCAAAATCCTCAAAGGAAGCGGAACCCGCCCGATCAATTCACACCAAGTGGTCGCAAGCCGCATGGTCGTAGATGGTAGTATCTAATACTCTTTAGTAGTTTAGCATTTGGTTGTTGATTTTGTTATTCCAATAACTAATGCATGGTTTGTTTCTATGTTGATAAATTGTTGTAGGTGAATACCGGGCATTACTAATTTTTTTATTTTGGAGAACGCCTTCATTACTAATTTTTTTATTTTGGACATGTGCAACTTGATATGTATATTTTTTTTGTAAATTTTGGATAATTGTATTGATTTGAATTAATTATGTGGTTTGGTTGACATTGTACATTTGTATGCTTTAAAATTCTTGTGAAGATATCTGTTGTATTATATACTTTGATGTGATGTGATGTGAATTTGTGAACAATGTTTGGTGAAGTCGTATTTGTATCAGCAAAAATGTAAATGGCCAAACATAGACAAAAGTGCTACCAATATATATCTATACTTAACCCGTTATGGACGATAACCGGTTAATTCAGCTTAGCCCGTCATCAGTGATGACGGATTAAATAGAGAGATATTGACAGTCCTTTGGAAGCCTACAGACCAAGTCTTAATAAAGTACTGCTAATATCGCTCTTCTTAACCCGTTCTTGTGAACAACGGGTTAAGTGAACTTAACCCGTTATTCACTACAACGAGTTATGTAGAGCGATATTGGCAGTCCTTTAACTCCTACAGACCAAAGTACTGCCAATATCGCTCTATTTAACCTGTTATTGTGAACAACAGTTTAAGTGATCTTAACCCGTTGTTCACAAGAACGGGGTAGGTAGAGCCTTATTGGGCAAGTCCTCATCCGAGTTTTCAAAATATACTGCCTAAATCTATCTACTTACCCCGTTCTTATGAATAACGGGTTAA
The DNA here is from genome assembly GCA_017893485.1 of Hemerocallis citrina. Lineage (NCBI taxonomy): Eukaryota > Viridiplantae > Streptophyta > Magnoliopsida > Asparagales > Asphodelaceae > Hemerocallis > Hemerocallis citrina. The sequence continues at coordinate 186,071,400 of CM030358.1, read as the reverse complement.
GGTCACTTAACCCGTTCTTCACAAGAACGGGTTACGTAGAAAGAAATTTTTATGCTTTCTAGAAATTTCTCTTCACTCTTTATGAACACTGTCTCCTGAACTCTGCAAAGTGACATTAATATGCCCATAATTGTTTATATTTTTTATTAATTTCTATTTATTGCCACGTAACTAACCAATATAAAATCATTAACATTAAAGGTGGTGTAAAAGTTCAAAAATTAAAATTTGATAACTAACCTAGGGTTAGGGTTAGGGTAAGCTAGGGTTAGTGTAGGGTTAGGGTTAAGATAAGTGTTACTGCTAAATCTGGTGTGGGGGCAAACAAATAGAATTTGTGGATTCTGAGGGACACCAAATAGCCAAACCTGGAACCTTTCCACCGGAGTTTGACCGTTGACTCCCGCTGTTCACTTGCAAAAAGTGCGATACACCGGGGTTGACCCCGACGATGCACCCTCCGACGCTCAAGTCAGTAATCAGAAAAGATTATGAATGAGCTTTTACTGGCAAAAGATTGATTACCTCTTAATGGTGGGAGATGGGGGGTATTTATATCCGCCTTTGGGACCAATTTTAGGAATGAAATCCCTAATTCCCAGTGAAAGGATAAAGTGAATCAGGGCTGTTGATTAAACACAATCAGAAATCCTAATTCTATCCAGCTGGACCAGATTTCTTGTGGGTTGGGACCCGCACCCAGTTGAGGCAGATCCGTTCGTGGGTTATTGGGCCTTCGTAGAAAAGACCCAGTACCCGTCTCAGACCCATTTGTAGGTGAAATTACCATTTTACCCTTGAATTTTAAGATTCGTTCCCGATTTGGATGGTTCCGATTTAACCCCATTTTTAGCCATATCACGAGCCCCCCACTCCCGAAGACTGAATGTGATCAGCCTTTGAGGAGTAGTCCTACTATTTTAATGGCTTGCGGAGTTGTATCGGAGTCCGAATGAGTGGTGCTGAATCTTGGTAGGAGGTATTATGGAAATTTACTGAGTTAGTTGCATGCTCTAGATTGTTCTTTGAGCTCTCCTGAATTTATGGTGATTTTTCTCTATTTATTTTTTGAGCCACCTATTTAACTTTGCGAAGTGGCGATTTATCGTTCGGGGGTATTAATTAATTATTCTAAGCGATAATTATCCACACGAGGGCTCAAAAATCTTTCCCCGAATTTATAATTATTTCTTAGAATTTTCAATTAACTTTCCTGAATTTTTAATCGTTCTTTCGCAATCTTTTAAATAGATAAATCGATATTGTTTATGATGTGGCAGGATCTGGGCCCTTCATCAACATTGGGCGCGAACTTTTGGGGAGATCTAGTGATTGAGGTTGCTTTGGAGGAGTGAATTCCTCTATTCCGTAGCTTAGATGCTTCGGCATCGTTGCCGACCCCCCTCCCCCCCCCCTCCCCCCCCGAACACATGCTACGAAGGAGGCCGAGGTCTGTGGGGGTTCAACACCTTCTGCCGAAGAGCGGAGATGCCTCGGCCAGGCTACAGAGGCAAAGAGGGGGTTCGGCGTATCTTTGCCAAAGTCCGGAGTGATTTTTTCCATGTTTGAGGGTCGGTGCCATGAGCGCTCGGCAAGGCGTGCTGAGGTCCAGGAGTGAGGATTTTTCCTTGTTTGAGGGTCGGTGCCAAGAGCGCTCGGCAAGGAGTGCCAAGGTCCATGAGTGAGGATTTTTTCCTCGTTTGAGCGTCGGTGCCAAGAGCGCTCGGCAAGGCGTGCCGAGGTCCACGAGCGAGAATTTTTTCCTCGTTTGGGCGTCGGTGCCAAGAGCGCTCGGCAAGGCATGCCGAGGTCCAGGAGTGAGGATTTTTCCTTGTTTTAGGGTCGGTGCCAAGAGTGCTCGGCAAGGCATGCGAGGTCCATTTTTTCCATGTAAAAGGGTCAGTGGCAAGAGCGCTCGGCAAGGCGTGCCGAGGTCCATAAGTGAGGATTTTTTCCTTGTTTGGGCATCGATGCCAAGAGTGCTCGGCAAGGCGTGCCGAGGTCCAGAAGTGAGGATTTTTTCCTCGTTTGGGCATCGGTGCCAAGAGTGCTTGGCAAGGCATGCCGAGGTCCAGGAGTAAGGATTTTTTCTTCGTTTGGGCATTGGTGCCAAGAGCACTCGGCAAGGCGTGCCGAGGTCCAGGAGTGAGGATTTGACGGCTAAGAGCTGACAGGCTGGCCTGATGACTTTGACCGTTCGCCATTAATGCGACCGTTCAACTTGGCGTGGTTATTAATGTGACGGTACAGCTCTTTTTGTCGCTTAGTGCAAATGGGCCTGACTGTTGGTTTTTAGAAGCCCAAGATCCTCGTTTTGTGTGCCAACCCCTATAAGACCAAACCCCCCCCCTCTCATTTTTCACTCCTCGATTTTTTACTCAGGCAGTTATTTTCAAAAGAGAGAGAGATTCCGGCAATCGTCGATAGTACTCCAGTGATCTTTCCGATCGCGTCAGTCACTTCAAGGTAACTTACACTTAGTTTATTTCAAGTTCAAAAAATGTCTTTTTCCCCTATTTCCGAGCCCTCCCCCTCTGCTTGCGAAGCACCGTCTTCGAGTCAGACAGCTCACACCGACAAGGGCAAGAGGGTATCTGGTCGAGACACAATAGTGGAAGATCCGAAGCATATGGGGGAGTTCAGCAGGTTTCCAGGGGCGCTGACAGGACTCCATAGGGTTCGGGAACTTCCGGAGGAGCATCCCGAACGCATAGTTCACGGGTGGGGGCGGACCTTCGAGGAGAATGCGGCAAGAGAAACCTCGGAGGCAGATGACATGGTTTTCATCCTCAACGAGGAGGACCTGGTAGCGATCCGAGATTGTTTACAAATCTCGGAGGAGTACAAACTGATGCTGTCGGGTCCTGGGGTCAGGGCTAATTCGCCGCTGCCAGTAACCATGTGTTTCTGGCTGGTCGATGCCTTTATCGCCGGTGCTCGGCTCCCTCTCCACCCGTTCGCGACTTGGGTGCTTAGGTGGTTTGGGGTCAGCCCCATTCAACTTATGCCGAACACGTGGAGAGTCATTAATGGGTTCGTGCTCCATTTCCAAGCACTCGAGATTGAGCCGGAGTTGAGGGTGCTCCGGATGCTTTACCGGCTCCACCAGCAGAACCGGTCTGAGTTCCGATATTACTTGGCCCCGAGGCATGGCGCTCGGCTCGTCGTCTGCCCCGACTCCATAAAGCACTAGCGCGACAAGTACTTCATAGTGCGGAGTCACGAGGCGTGGCCCATACCCTGTGGTTGGGTGGAGGAGGTGACGAAGCGAGTGAGGGAGTCGCCAGTGCTCCATCCCGAAGAAGAAGATGCAGTTTGGGTCCTTCTCGACTAGCCCAAGTTTGACTGGCGAGAATTAACCGAAGACGTTCTCTTCAGGGGAGGGCTCTGCTGCGTAGATCCTAGTACGCGACTTTATCAGTGTTTTCTTTTTCCTTCTTATTTCGCTAATCACAACTTGTTTTAACCAATTCCTTACTTGACGCAGAGACCATGGATTTCGACGCGGTGCTAGTGCAGAGGGCCGCACTCGGGGGTAAAGCATCTAAGAAGCACAAGAGGGTCACAACCAAGCTGACGGCTCTGAAGTCCCAGAAGGTCGCCCACACTGCTCCAGAAGCGGAGGTGCCATCAGGCGCGACCCCGGGACGGGCTCCGGCAGCAGCCTCGTCGTTGGCCAACGTAGGCGAGTTCCCAATCACCGCTGCGCTCGGGATGGAGATGCCCCCGCTGACGGTGGACGCCGAGGTGCTCCTTACAGAGGAGCATAAGAAGATCTATGCTCCGGACTGGCAAGTTCGGAAGCTCGACGGATTCCTCGGCGACTCGATGTCGAGCATGCGGGTGGTGAAGCACCTGGCGATGCCGAAGGATCGAGCTGCCATGGATGTCGACCTCGCGGGCGACGACGCCATCGAGATCGCTCGCTCGGTGGTATCGGTGAGTATTGATTTTCGTTTTGTTGATGACTTGCACACTTGGTTTTCTAACTTCTTTTGTTCTTTGTTGTTCTGCTGCAGATAACCGTCCACTTTGGTCATCTCATGGAGAAGATGACGGAGCTGGAGAAGGACCTCAAGAAGGAGGCCGACCGAGCTCGAGCTGAGAAGGCTCGACTGGCAAACGAACTCGACAAATTAAAGGTCGAGTTCGAGAGGAAGGCGACGAGGCTCGAGTACCTTGAGGGCCTCGTTACGAAGCTCGAGGGCGATCTGCTTCAGCAGAAGGAGGAGTCGGCTAAGCAGCAGGCCGAGGCGGTGGAGGCTAAGGCCGCAGTGGAAGTCGAAGCGGCCACCATGGCGAAGGCGCAGGGCTTCCTTGCTGCCAATATGGCCAAGGCGTACGCTCAAGCCATCACGCAGGTGTCGGAGCGCTATCCTGAGGTCAACTGCTCCGGATGGCGGCTCTTCCCGGACCACGTCAAAGGCTTCGACCCCGAGTCGGAGGAGGAAGGAGGGGACGACGAAGATGACACCGAGGTCGAGGTTGTCGGCGAAGTCCAGGGGTCCGTGGTGACTCCGTTTGCGATGTTGGTACCTTCGGGAGAGTCCGACCCGGCCCAATCTCGTCGCCCCGGGAAAAAGGTCGCCCCCTGACTTCATTTGCTTTCTTTTGTTTTTGTACTTTTAAATGTACTGCCTAATTGCGGACTGGTTACCGCATTCTTTTTGTGATGAATGAACATATACCTTTGTGGTCTCGACCCTGTGTTTTTCTTTTGAGTGGCTTTCCAAACATCTCCTTGAAATTCGACTAAGTGTTCAAACAAAGGGTTTCAGTCTTATCTATGTACACGTAGCCTTGTTCAGTGGTTGGATGTGAATCAAATTCGCAAATATTTACTGAGCATTCTCGTTGTTTGCGTTGAATTTTTCAGCTCGCCGAGGTGACCCAGGTTGTCAGTCCCACCAACTCAGGGGAGGAGTTGCACTCCGAGGTCAGTTTAGGGGCAACAAGGTTGTGTTTGACCAGATGCCGAGAACGCCTATATGAAGTTGAGTTGGGATTGCGTAGGGCCAAAAGTGAGCGGAACCATCTGCAGCTGATCTTAGGCCGGTGAGACATCGAGATTCGGTGACTAGAGGGCAGGCTCACTGAGATGACCCCTGTAGACGAGGATGATGGCTCGTCGACAGCCTTCACTAATGGCCTGGGGCTTAAGCGCCTCCGACACTCTTTGTCGAAGATGACGACGGAGAGAGACGATCTGCTCACCGAAATTCACCACCTGCAGATAGTGGAGGCAGAGCTCCTGGCAGAAGAAGAGGAGTTGACAACGGCAGTGGGCAAGCTAATGGCCGAACGCAACGAATTAACGGTAGAGGTCGACGCGTTGAAGAGGGCCACGGTAGACATGAGCATCGAAGTCACTCAGCTCTGCCGAGTCATCGCCGGCCGTCCTGGCTTCCCGAGCTCTGCAGTACCACCTCGCTTCGAGGTGGACATAAAAGAAGACTCTCTGAAACAACGGATAGCCGAGCTAGAGGCGGAAGTGGCTCGCCTCAAGCCGCACTCGGGACCGATCAATGTCAGGAGCACTTCGTGCACACGTGAAGAAAGCGAATGAGGGATTTTGTTTTACGAGCTCGCGACCCATTTGCCTATTGCTCGGTAAAGTTTGGGGGGACGCCCAAAGTGGTGTGGTAATTTCATCGAGTGGAGCGTCCGCCGGTGCAACTGTCAGGAGCAGTGCCGAAGATACGTCTCAGTTCGCCTGTCTGGGGACGGGCTCCGAGGTCAGGCGCCGCCATCTCCGGGTATCTTTAAAGCGGAACATCCCTTGCCTAGGAGGCGTTGAAGCTTTCTTGATACCGAAGAGGATCTGCCGGTTGGCATTTTCCACTTGGCCATTTGATTGAGGATGGGAGATGGAGGAGAAGCGTTGCTGAATGGCGAGGTATTCACACAGAGATCGGAATGAGGCCCCCGTAAACTGTGTTCCATTATCTGTTATTAGCACTCGAGGCACGCCAAACCTACAGATAATGTTTTTCCAAAAGAACTGCAGCACCTTATTCTCAGTTATCATAGCCAATGGCTCTGCCTCTATCCACTTAGAGAAGTAGTCGATCGCCACGACTAGAAACTTGAGTTGACCGGGAGCTGGTGGAAACGGACCTAGTAAATCCATCCCCCACATTGCGAAGGAAATCGGGCTTGAGAGAGACATGAGTTAAGCTTGGGGTAGGCGCCGAATGTTGGAGTACTACTGACAGGAGCTGCACTGCCGGACATGTCGTTCGGCATCCTGTAGGAGAGTAGGCCAGAAGTACCCGTAGTTTAACACTTTCCTGGCAAGGGGCCTCGACCCTGAATGGGCTCCTCCTATGCCTTCGTGGAGTTCTTGCAAGGCATATGAGGCTTCTTCCGGGGAGAGGCATCTCAAGTAGGGTCTGCCATCTACTTGAGTGTAGGAGCGTTTGTACAAGACTCCTTCAACAAGGGTGTACCGTTCCGCTCTAGTTCGGACTCGACGGGCTTCTTTTGGGTCTTCGGGGAGGAGCCCATCCTTGAGAAATTCTATCAAAGGTTTCATCCAGTTGTTCTGAAGTTGGATGGGCAGCAACTCCATTGAGTCGGGGGTTTCTTCTTCTATGCTCGGTCTTAGGAGCACTTCAATCAGGACGGTCTGCTCGAGACCTTGAAGGGAGGAGGAGGCCAATTTGGAGAGGGCATCTGCATGGGAATTTTCTTCTCTGGGGATCCGCTGGATTTGGGCCTCTTCGAATGAAGCCATGAGACTTTGGACCATGGCTAGGTACTTAGCCATTCGGTCGTCTCGTGCCTCGTACTCTCCTAAGACCTGGTTTACAACCAGCTGCGAGTCACTGAATATCTGGAGACGTTGTGCCCCTGCCTTGCGAGCCATGCCGAGGTCGGCTATAAGGGCTTCATACTCCGCTTCATTGTCGGAGGCCTTAAAATTGATGCGGAGGGAGTATTGGAGAACGAAGTCATCTGGGCCTACCAGAATGACCTCGGCTCCACTCCCTTCGGTGCAAGAGGACCCGTCTACATACACTGTCCAGATAGGAGGCCCGTTCGCTGCTTGACTGACCTCTGGCATGGTGCTCTCAACAATAAATTCAGCTAAGGCTTGAGCCTTGATTGCGGTCCGAAGCTGGTATGATATGCCATGCTGACTCAGCTCGATCGACCACTTCATCAGACGGCCAGAGGTCTCAGGTTTGTGTAGAACTTGCTTAAGCGGCTGGTCGGTAAGAACAACCACCGAGTGGGACTGAAAATAAGGGCCGAGTTTCCTAGCTGCCATAACCAAGGCGTACGCCATCTTCTCCAATCTTGGGTACCGGAGCTCAGCATCCCGTAGCACCTTGCTCACGTAATAGATGGGCTTCTGGGCCTTGTCTTTGTAACGCCCCGCCCCAATACTCAGACAATTTTATTATTTTTAGAAGACAAATTAGATACTATGTAGTACAACTGCCCACCACAAGCTGCCTCTCAAAAGGTGGTTAACCAATTAGGTGACTCTTCATCATAGGCAATTATATTTATACTCAAACTATTTTTGTGCATTTTCCAATATGGGACTATTATTCCCAATATCCCCTTACAAATCCCATGTACTTCATGTACACCCGTTACAAGTCAGTATACCTCTGACTTTTCTTCCAAACAACCGGCCCATAAATCCCCCCCTCCACGTCATCGTGAGGGGGAAACCAATTCTTAACAAATCCATCAACAACAACAGCATTCAATCCCGTGGGCCACAATTCTTAACAACCGGATTTTGTATAATCCCCCTTATAGAAATATTCTATAGGACAACCCCTCAAATTTATTATACTTTCAAATCATATATATATATTTACATATTATATATATTTCAGAAATACGGGGTATTACATACACCCCATCTTAGAAATCAGCGTCCTCGCTGAGTACGGGGCACACATCTAGTGTAGGATCCGCCTTTCTATCCTGATGTGGTGTCGTCCTCGATCCCGGAGATCAATCACTCTCAAAACCGCAGATCGGATACCCGGCTATCAATCACTCTCAACACCGCAGATCGGATACCCGGCTATCAATCACTCTCAACACCGCAGATCGGATACCCGACTATCAATCACTCTCAACACCGCAGATCATACCCAATCCCGGAGATCAGTGACTCTCAATACCGCAGAATATAACCGACCTCGGAGATCAATGACTCTCAATACCACAGAATATACCCGACCTCGGAGATCAATGACTCTCAACACCGCGGATCATACTGAGGCCCTCTTCCACACCCGGTATCGAAAGTCGGCTCTGATACCATTTGTAACGCCTCGCCCCAATACTCAGACAATTTTATTATTTTTAGAAGACAAATTAGATACTATGTAGTACAACTGCCCACCAGGCAATTATATTTATACTCAAACTATTTTTGTGCATTTTCCAATATGGGACTATTATTAGCAATATCCCCTTACAAATCCCGTGTACTTCATGTACACCTGTTACAAGTCAGTATACCTCTAACTTTTCTTCCAAATAACCGGCCCACAAATCCCCCCCTCCACGTCATCATGAGGGGGAAACCAATTCTTAACAAATCCATCAACAACAACAGCATTCAATCCCGTGGGCCACAATTCTTAACAACCGGATTTTGTATAAATCCTCCCTATAGAAATATTCTATAGGACAACCCCTCAAATTTATTATACTTTCAAATCATATATATATATTTACATATTATATATATTTCAGAAATACGGGGTATTACAGTCTTCTTCCCTCACAAGGACAGCACTGAGGGTTTGCTCGGAGGCAGCTAAGTAAAGGTAGAGTGTTTCCCCGGGGATAGGCCTGTTGAGATGAGGGGGATTGACTAGATAGGCCTTTAGCTGATCGAACGATTCTTGCTGCTGCTGACCCCACTCGAAGCCCTTAGCTCCCCTGAGGGCTTTGAAAAAAGGAAGACACTTCTTCCCTGACTTGGACAGGAAGCGTCCTATGGTTGTGAGGCGACCAGTGAGCTTCTGAACCTCTTTCACACTTTTGGGAGGGGCCATATCCAGTATGGCTTTGATCTTCTCGGGGTTGGCTTCGATTCCTCTTTGGCTGACCATGAAGCCGAGGAACTTTTCAAATGAGACTCCGAATGCACACTTGTTCAGGTTGAACCTCATACCATGCCTCCTCAATACATCGAACGCCTCCTGTAGATCGGTAACATGGTCGGCCCCATGGATGCTCTTAACTACCATATCATCAACATACACTTTCATGTTTCGACCGATCTGATTCTAAAAACCTTGTTGACGAGGCATTGGTAAGTCGCCCCGGCATTCTTCAGCCCGAAGGGCATTACCCTATAGCAATAGAGCCCTTGATCGGTGATGAAGAAGGTCTTCAGGATATCCGGGAGGAACATTCTAATTTGGTTGTACCCGGAGAAGGCATCCATGAAGCTGAGCAGCTCATGGCCCGAAGTGGCATCGATCAAGGTGTCGATGCTTGGGAGAGGGAATGGATCTTTAGGGCAAGCTTTGTTCAGGTCCGTGAAGTCGATACAAATTCTCCAGCTCCCGTTGGCCTTCTTTACCATAACAACATTGGAGAGCCATTCGGGGTAGTTGACTTCTTGTATGAACCGGGCCTTAAGGAGCTTGTCCACTTCCTCCTTTATGGCTTGTTGGCGCCCAGGGGCGAATTTGCGCCTCTTCTGTTGGACCGGTTTAGACCCCAGAGCAATGCTCAGGCGGTGGACAAGGAGCTCCTCGGAGATTCCTAGCATGTCGACAACCGACCATGCAAAGAGGTCATGGTTCTTTCTGATGCATTGGACTATGTCGGAGCATAGGGAAGATGGGAGGGTCTTGCTGATAAAGAACTTGCGGTTCGGATCTTGCTCGGAAAAGAGCACTTCCTCCAGCTCATCCACCGGTTCGGACATAGGTTGGGCGTTCCCTTGGAGAATCTCAAGAGTCTCGAGGGAGAGGACTGGACCCCCGGTGGAGGTCATGTAACACTTGCGGGCCATCTCTTGACTACCTCTTACTTCCCCTACTCCTGCCCTGGTGGGGAACTTCATCTTGAGATGATAAGCCGACGGGACGGCCTCTAGAGCAGCTAGGCCAGGACAGCCTCTAGAATTACATTATAAGCAGCTGGGATGTTGACGACCATGAAATCCATCGGCTCCGTCCGGGTAGTAGGAGTTTTGCCAACGGTTACATCGAGGGTAATTACCCCTTCGATAGTCACTGGGACTCCCGTGAACCCATGGAGCATGTAGCCGGCGGGTTTGAGCCTGTCCCGCGATAGCTTGAGTCCTCGGAAAGCCGCGAGGAAGAGGATGTTAACGGAGCTACCATTGTCCACCAGTATCCTCTCCACTTTAAAATTCGCTATATGGAGGTTGATCACTAGTGCATCGCAACGGGGGGTTCGGACACCCTCCAGGTCTTCATCAGAAAAGGTGAATGAGACTCCGAGGCCTTTGGGAGGGGGTATGCCATGCACCGAGTTGACTTCTCTGATGAAAGCCTTTCGAGAGGAGTTGGAGGTGCCTCCCATGGGGCCTCCATGAATGAGATGCAAGATGCGCTCCTCTTCAAACTCGGGAGTCTCGTCGCGTCTTTCGGAACGCTTATTAGCCCCCCGGAGGGAGGAGGGAGATCAATTCGGTCCTTCCTCACAAATTTAAACAGCTGCCCCCTCTGGATGAGGGCCTCAATTTTATTTTTCAGGGCCCGACAATCATTGGTGTCGTGGTCGTGGTCCCGGTGATATCGGCACCACTTTTCTTTGTCTCTCTTCTTGTCGGGGGTGTTCATCTTCGGGGCAAGAGGTAGAACTCCTTCCTTCTCGACCTCCATGAGAATGGTAGAAATGTTGGCGTTAAGAGGGGTAAACTTCTCAAATCTGGGAGGCGGGCGGCGCTGGGCCCCGTTGTCTTTCAGGAGCTTCTTAGCTCCCTCTTCTTCAGCTGCCTTTCTCTTGGTCCCAGAGGAAGACCCCTCAAATGTGGGGTGATGCTCAGCTTCCTCAGCCCGGATATACTTCTCGCATCTGAGAAGGAGCTCGGAGAAGTTTTGTGGGGGCTTCTTGGCTAAGGAGGACCAAGGGCTTGAGTTATGGACATTTGACTGGAAGGCTGCTGCAGCGACCGATTGGTCGAGGGAGGTAATGGACCTAGCTTCCGCGGTAAACCACTTCACATAATCTCTCAGTTTCTCACCCTTCTTCGGACTGAGGTAAAGTAGCGAAATACTGGTTTTCTCGGTGCGGTGGCTACTCACGAAGAGGGTCTCAAACTGTTCAAAGGAGAATATGGAGGATGGGGCAAGACGAGAGTACCATTCTCGGGTCGGATCCTTGAGAGTAGCTGGGAAGGTTTTGCACAGTAGAGCATCGGAAGCTTGGTGGATCAACATGAGGGTCTTGAAGCTCTCTATGTGGTCTACAGGGTCTGACTCCCCAGAGTAAGTCTCAAACTGCGGAGGCTTGAAGCCTATTGGAACGGGCAACTCCATAATGGTTTGAGAGAAAGGAAATCGGCTTGGACGGAGGGTCCTTCCTCTTAGCTCCTCTTCTTTATCCAGTTGGCCGAGGCGCCTCTCCATCTCGTGGAGACGGCAGTAGACCACATCGTCCCTTCGACGGTAGCCAAACGAGCCTCTGGACTCGTCTTCATAAGAAGGGGAGCGCGGAGTTCAGCGATGGTAGCTAGGGGAATGACGAGGACTATGATGGCGGTGACTCGAAGCTTGAGGAGGGGTTAAGGACCGATGGCGAGGACTTTGGACCGGAGGAGGAGTGGGGACCCTCTGAGCATTGTTGTTGTTCGGCCGGAGGTTGAGGGCCTGCAGGATTGTAGCCTAGAACTCTTGGAATTTGGCTCGGATGATAGGTCCGTTATCGTCCCTCAGGGGCTGCTGACCCGCGGGAGAACGGTGTCTTCTTCGATGGTACTCTGGGGACTCTCTCTGCCCCCTTCGAGGAGGGGACCTCCTGTGGTCGAGGCGACGAGAAGATCGCTCATTTGGAAGTTCCGGGCGGGAGGCTCCCTCACGGGCCTGCCTTTCATCCAAATGGTGGCGAAGGTCCTCTTCTTTCTGTCGGTTGAGCAGGGTATTGCGGAGGTCTTCGGAAGGTCGGGGGTTGCGAGATGCCATTGAATGGGTAGAAGGGTTATGTACGGAGATCCGGTTTCGATGAGGAGGTTGCTTCTGAGGGTTGGGACGAGAGGCCCCTGCACCTGCATTCTGGGGCCCGAGCGGAGCCATTTGGGATTGAAGCATCTGAAGAGGTGGTTGGTCCTGCTGTGGGGGCTGATCAGGTTGTGGTGGGAGTTGCTTCTGTGGCTGGACGGTTTGGAGGGGGATCTCCTGTTGTGGTTGAGGATGAGTGGGTCCACGGTTGGACCCTTTGGATCTCAGTTTTTGGGGAGGCATGGCTGGAGGTGATCTTAACCAAGGGAAGAGGAAGGATTGCTATTCGTGGATTCCCACAGACGGTGCCAATCTGTTACTGCTAAATCTGGCGTGGGGGCAAACAGATAGAATTTGTGGATTCTTAGGGACACCGAATAGCCAAACCTGGAACCTTTCCACAGGAGTTTGACCATTGACTCCCGCCGTTCACCTGCAAAAAGTGCGATACACCGGGGTTGATCCCGGCGACGCACCCTCCGACGCTCAAGTCAGTAATCAGAAAAGATTATGAATGAGCTTTTACTAGCAAAAGATTGATTACATCTTAATGGTGGGAGATGGGGGGGTATTTATAGGCTCCTTTGGGACCAATTTTAGGAATGAAATCCCTAATTCCCAGTGAAAGGATAGAGCAAATCAGGTTCGTTGATTAAACACAATCAGAAACCCTAATTCTATCCAGCTGGACTGGTTTTCTTGCGGGTTGGGACCCGTACCCAGTTGAGGCGGATCCGTTCGTGGGTTATTGGGCCTTCGTAGAAAAGACCCAGTACCCGTCTCATACCCGTTTGTAGGTGAAATTATCATTTTACCCTTGAGTTTTAAGATTCATGCCCGATTTGGATGGTTCCGATTTAACCCCATTTTTAGCCATATCAGTAAGCTAGGGTTAGGGTAAAGTAGGGTTAAGGGTTAGTAGTTTGTGTTTGTTTTTTATTTTGATTAATTAGGTTAATATTTCTAGATCCCCACATGTAGATTTCACTTTACAACATGTGAAACCACATGTAGAACATGGCAATAATCCTAACATGTAGTACAAGTCGTTAACTTGCTTTTACAAAAACAGGGTTACGGCTTGGCAGCACCCTAGGGTTACAGTAGGGTTACGGCTAGGGTTAGAAATCTAACCTACTTTAACCTACGGGATGGCTACTCTAACCTACGGGTTGACTACTCTTGTAACACCCCGAATTTCAAATAAGGATAAATTCGAGATTTCACAAGATCTTTACTTCACTTCGTACAATTTTACAAGGAAATTTTAAAACTTTTTATTCACAATACATCAGAGTTTCTTTACACTTGGTTTTTACACAGCGGAAGACTAAAAGATTACAATAATGAAAAACAACTTGTATAACTTTAACATCATTTGCAACATCTTTAACTTCTAAACAGCAACAGCATATCCACTTTATAACTCCATGAATAGTCCATTACCTGCATGTCAATCTGTGGGCACGTCAGTTACTTACAACTAACGAAATATTATACACGGCTATCCTCTCTATGCCGGGAATAGTATAACGATCTCATACTTTAACAAATCACAAAAAGATTGAATGAACAAGTAAAGTGTCAAAGGTGATTATTCTAAACATAAGTGTATGTCATGCCTTAATGCCTATTGCACACATTTCTACACTAAGATGACACTAATGCACACTTGTTCGGATTCTATACATCCCATACTACATAGGTCCGAGGGCAAGCGCCTACGTTCTTCACAATACAGGGCTCGATCCCTCGCCATGAAAACTACCCGGTAGCAAAACAAAGTTCAGACTATTCCACGAATGTGAATCCCAGCCTTGGAGTCCACTGCCAGCTGTTATAACAGATTCCACATCGTACGAACCGTCCCGTATGTGACCCTCTAGCCCAGTATATATATATATACATTGGAGACGGTAAACACAAAAATCCATCCGTCCGACTACTCAAGATCCCGGAGTCCACCGCTGACCCGTCCTCATTGTCCCGGACTAAAATATAATAATCCGTCTCCCACAGGGCAACCTCAGTCCACCAACTGGGTCTATAGTCTTGGAGTCCACCGCCGACTATATAGAGCACCCCACTTACGTTTCCCTAAGTTTACTACATCTTCACTTATGTGCCTAAATTTTCTTAAGTTCAAGACATGAATAATTTCCATTCAAAGAATTAGTTTTACCTCCTACCGGACTTAATCAATAACTGCGAGATAGCCCTATGGCCATATCTCCAAATCATATCTCAAATATTTCTTTCAATAATGCCGGTATCGAGGTCTTACTAACTCTAAGTCATAAACTTTCATGTACAAGAAAACATGGGTATTCACACCCTTTCTTAATCATGTCTTAAACTTATATAATTTTCATCTTCTACTTATTCACAATGATTAATGTCTTGTATTAGCACTTATCCATAAAGCAATCATTTCTTAGTCTTTACACTATTCATAATCTAATTATTCACTCATAGTCTTTATAAGCAAAAAGGATTCCCTTTTTAAGAACACAATTTCATCACATGAAATTTTATAACCAATTCAAACTATCACAATATCTCAATTCCCTTTAAAATATTTCTTAAACAAAATCAAAGTATAATTCTCTTAAAAAATCACTTCACAAAAATAATACTTTGTTTTTGTTCACTACAAAGTTTCATACTCACAATTTCATCTCTCTTTATATCTCAAAATATACAAGAAAACAATCTTAATATTTCCCATTTCATTTTCCTCAAAATATGCAATAAAGTTATGATTAACTTTAATATTTATTACTTCATTTTATATGAAGAAAGTATGAGTTTTAATCAAAAGCCCCCTTTTTAAAGTCTCATTTTTACTTTCTTAAAATAGACAATAAAATTTCCATAACAATCTCTAATAGCTTCCATTTTATCTTATAACCATAATAGGAATTTATTCATACTAAAAAAAAACATCTTATTCTATTAAAAACCAAATCAAAAAAAAATAAAAGATGGCTATCAAGATTTGAACCCAAGATCTCTTATAAGAGGTGCTCATTGACTAACCAGTAAGTCCTAGTGTGCTTTTTGTTTGGAAGTTGTATTCATATACTTTTGTTCACAATTTTCTGAAATTGTTTCTTTTTAATAAAACTTGTTTACCCAATAATCCAATCCTTTAGGATATTGGAATAAACTTCTCTTTGGACTAAAAGGAAATCTTAAATAGTAATCAACAAGTCCAAACTTATTTTTAGCATATATCTCATTTTTTAAAAAAAAGATTTTTCCTTTCTTTACAAAATTTACATTTCTTTTCAAACTCGAAAATTAAAATCATGATTTTCTAAAAAAACTAGTTTATGCCCAACATCTTACAAATAAAAATTTGTGTTAAGAATCAAACATATTTTTTAATCGATTATGGGTGTCTCAAAGAAATTCCTTTCATACAAAAATTGTATTTTTGACATATGTCAACATACTTCATAAAAAAGAATTTATTTCCTTCTCTTTTCTTTTTCATCATATCTCTAATCATATGTCGAAATATAGCATTCTTTAACAATTCTCCTACATATCACACATTTGACAAATCACAAATTTGCAAACACTCTAATATGGTTCATAGAATTAATCCTTTAGTTGCACTCTTCTTTTCAACTAGCATGGCAACAATCAAAACAAGTTTATGGTATTCAATTAACTTTACAAAAAATTTTTTTGCAAAAGAATGTATTCCCAACATTTTTCATACAATCAATTATATCTTCATTCATGCATACTAATTCATGACAAAACAAATCAACATTTCTTTCTCATTACTAATTAACATAAGTTGGGTTTGTTTACTCAATAAAGCAATATTTCATTACATCCAATGCATAGGTTTGTCCTATTTTATCAAATCAAATTCTATATTACTCATTCATTTCTATTAACATGCACATTCAAAAAAAATTAGAAAGTAGGAGACACCCACCTTATTGAAGCTTGAAAGATGAGACACTTCTTCTAGCTCCAAGACAAACTCCTAGCAATGGCTTCTCCTCCTAGCAAAGCTCCCTCTCCCTAGCAAAGGCTTCCTTTCTCTGGCAATTCCCCCAAACAAAAGGACTCTCACTCTCTTTCTTTTTCTTACACTTATTTCTTTCTTTCTATAATGTTTTTGGTGCAAGAGAAATGTAGGAAATGAGGCTCTATTTATAGGATTTTGGAAGGGACTAAAGTACAAAAATCTCACCCTATTAACTCTTCAAATATATTTTACAACTCTCCACTTTCCTAACTCCTAAAACCTCTATCTCTTCATCTCCCCACTCTCCACTAACTCAACCTACCAACTCTTCTCCTCCCCTTGCCCAAAAAATGGTCCAAATACATTTGTGTATGCATGCACATATGCATAAACAAATATGAACACATTTCTATAACTCTAAATGTGTACTAATATGTGTAACTTGTCATGTATTAGTACATGTTTAACTAAAAATGTGATTTTAATAGTGGGCTTGCTACATGGGCTCATTACTAATTAATTTATTTAATTATCTAGTGGGCTTGCTACATGGGCTCATTACTAATTAATTTATTTAATTATCTAGTGGGCTCCTCTCCTAATGGGCTACATTTTAGTTTATAGGTCCATGGATCAAAAGAAAGGCTAAATAAAACCAATGCATGCTAAAAATAGTAAAATGAGGGTAGCAAAATGAGAATAAAAATTTGCACGTGCACCGTACGTGCAGAAAATCGAAAAATGCATTTTAATCAAAATAGGGGGGAAAATAAATTTTCGTTTTACAAAACAGATTTAAATACATAAAAATAAATAATTTAAACCTATAGAAAATATTATACGTAGTGGTGAAAACACGTGCATCAAAACACTTAAAAAGCACGTAAATCCCAGGGATTGAAATATTATATTTTAGTTGACTCAAAATAGGGAAAAATCAATATTGAAAATAAATAAATAGTCGATAATCAAAATACGGGATGAAAACACGTTACAAAATACACGTGCATAACACACGAGGGCAAAATTGTAATTTCCAATTTTGTGGGGTGTTACAACTCTACCCTACGGGTTGACTACTCTAACCTACTCTAACCTTATCTCTAGCCTACTCTACCATACTCTAACCTTATTTGTTGTGAACCAAGTTCCTCTAATTTGAGTATTTTTTTATATTTCATCATTTTCAACACTCAAAGTGTTAAGAAGTTGGATTTTACATAACCCGTAACCCTTTTTTTACCGTAAGAACTACTCAAACCCTACCGTAACCCTACAATAACCCTGTAACCCTAGCTGTTACCCTCCAAGTTCGTAGGGTTACATTAGGGTTAGAGAGTTCGTATGGTTATTTACAATTTTTCATAAAATTTTGAGTATTTTCAACTATATTATTTAATTTCATAATATTTAAAATTATTCTAACCCTACCGTAACCCTACTTTAACTATCCAAACCTACTGTAACCCTACTCTAACCCTACAAACTACTCTAACCTAATCTAACCTTATCTCTAACATACTCTAACCTTATCTCTAACCTTTTCTAAACCTACAACCTTATCCTAACCCTGCTCTAACCTTATCTGAACCCTAACTCTAAACTTGACTCTAACGTTAGGGTAGGGTTACGGCTTGGGTGAGAGTACTTCGTTGAGTTAGATTCATTTGTAATAAACTTTTTAAGATTTTCAACTATATTATTTATTTTCATAATTTTAAAAATTACTCTAACCCTATTTTCATAATATCTCTACTTAACCCTACCGTAACCCTATAATAAGCCCGTAACCCTAGCCATTATCTGTTGACACTGTAAGTTTTAAACTGAATTCGTTGAATGTACGTAAATGTTATAAAAATTTATTTGTTTACTTTAAAAGTTGAAATCGTGTAATGAACTTCTCTGGATCGGTGATTCTATAAAATTTTATGAACAGATTTTTTGTAGCGGGTTTTAGTAGGGTTAAAGTAGTATTTGAATAATTTATAATAAATTGTTTTCATTTATTGAACTACATTATATATTTTATTAACAAACTTCTTTACATTTTCTTTTTGAAACAATGTTAAAATTATTTGTACTGCCAATATATGTCTACTTAACCCGTTATTAAGGATAACGGGTTAAATTCACTTAACCTGTCACCCCCAATAACGGGTTAAGTAGACATATATTGGCACTGCTTCATCATCTACAGACCAAGTTCGCATAAAGTACTACCAATATATGTCAACTTAACCCGTTGTTGTTGATGACGGGTTAAGTACACTTAACCCGTCATCCATAATAACAGGTTAAGAAGACATATAATGGCAGTGCTTCATCATGTACAGACCAAGTATTGGCATAAAGGACTGCATATATTTGTCTACTTAACCCGTTGTTGGTGAGGACGGGTTAAGTATGCGAACTTGGTCTGTAGATGATGAAGCGACACCAATATATCTCTACTTAACCCGTTGTTGGTGATGACAGGTTATGTGTACTTAACCCGTCATCACTAACAACGGGTTAAGTAGACAAATATATGTAGAAGTTTATGAATACTTGGTCTGTACATTGCTGTCGTTGTTGCTGCATTTTAAGATGTGTATCCAATTACTGTTCATGCTTGCTGTCCTTGTTGCTCCATTTTGAGAAGTGTATCAAAGTTTTGAGAAGTGTACCAATGAATTAGGAGAAGTGCATCACCATTTTCTTCTTGTCTTCATTTTCTTCTTGTTTTCTTGCCTTCTTGTTTGCTGTGCATTTTGCTGCATGCATGCTGTCCTTCACCCCTCCTTCTTCATTTTCCTATAACTTTGCCTCTTGAGTTCATGCCTCTTGAGTTCAATGAAGAGAAGAAAAGAAAAAAAAGAGGGAGGAGACACTACAAATAACATTGTTCAAAAAAGGTAGGAGGAGCCAATCTCTTCTTCTTCTCTCCATTATAGTCTTTTCTTCTTGAAGGGGGAAGAAGTTTGAGTTCTAAAAAAACTGAGTTCAAAGAGAGTCTCCTTCAATTGCTGTTCTTCATAACATTGTTTCATAAAGAAGCTGAAGATGCAGGAGTAGTGAGACATATGCATGTCTACTTTAGTGTACAAGTGCATGCTGGGTTTCTCTCAAGGGGTAGGGAGGACTCCTGACTCTGCCTTTTTTTTCTTTATTCCCCTTAGTCTTCTTTTTTGGGGCTTTTTGAGTGTATGCATAAGTAGCAATTCTCCTCCTATCATACACATTCGTTCCCTATTGTTACACAGAGTGCAACAATTCTCTGGTTTCCTAGGACAGAGTAGTGGTGGGTGTCACAATGTATTCATGGTAATTTTTAACTTCTTGGCATGCACACCTCACAATCGTGCAACAAATAGTACGAATATGAGGAGTGCGTGTCAAGAAGTTGTCAAGTACTTTGAATATACGGTTACACCCACTACTACTCTATCCTACGAACCGGAGAATTGTTGCCTCTGTGTAATTGTAGTGAACTAAACTGTATGCAGAGGGAATAACTGCTACTTATGCATTCAAAAAAAGGCAGAGTCGGCAGTCCTTCCTACCTCTATGAGAAGAAACCCAGTATGTACTTGTATACTAAATTAATTTCAAATTTGGATGAGTTTCGAAGAATGATTTTGTAATATCAATTCGCTTGAGTTATGTATGCATTCTATGTATGTTCAAATAACATGTATTTGCCAGTTTGTAATGTTTGATGCACAAAACTGTTATAAGATATAACATGTATCCCTATATTCTCCGAACTATATCTTGGAAATTTGAAGAGTTGTACTACAAAGGCGAAAACACTGCAAAACTGTAAGTATCTAAAGATTGATGTGAATTGCTGAATGAACAAATTATCATCTGTAGAACTTGTTGTGAATGAACAAATTTTTTGAAGTTGTATATGTATCAACAAAAGCACATAGAGCCTACACAGACGAAAGTTCTGTAAAAAATTCTCTACTTAACCCGTTATTGACGATGAAGGGTTAGGCAATCTTAACCAGTCATCACCAATAATGGGTTAGCTGGAGAGATATTGGCAGGACTTCATCCCCTACAGACCAAGTATTGATTAAGTACTGCCAATATCTATTTTCTTAACCCGTTATTCACGATAACGGGTTAAGTGTTCGTAACCCGTTATTCCCAATAACGGGTTAAGTAGAGAGAAATTGGCAGTACTTAATCAATACTTGGTCTGTAGGGTATGAAGTCCTGCCAATATCAATCTACTTATCCCATTCTCCTCAATAACGGGTTAAGTTATTTTAACCCGTTATCCGCAATAACTGCCTAGGTTTAGTCGATTTTTGCAGTAATTAATCTTCAAAATGTAAGTTTGCATAAATTTTCACAATTTTCCACAAATTAAAAAAATCCAACAGCATAGATATATCATCCAGAAATACACAATCTACAACACAAATAATAAATCTGTACACATCGGCATCCAAAAAAATCGATTACCAAAAAATTCACAAATAGTACGGGTTGCCCAAATTGCACACATCGTCAAAATTCACAAATTTCAACATAAATAAACATTCGCTACCCAATTACAACATCAAAACCTACAACAACATATATAGTTCACAAATACACAAAATGTACACATACAGAAATTACACTCTGATTAAATACACTAGTAATTTAATTGTACCAAATAGATACGTTCAATTAACCACATATATACAATCAAAAGTAAGGAATTTTTTAACACATTGATTCTTTCCATGGGCGCGATTTTGTTTCATTCCGGACCTATACCAAAAAAAAAAAATTGAGTTAATAATCGAGTCGAAATTAATTATTATCTTGACAACAAAATAAAAAAGTAAGCAATTATTCGGTGTTTATCTTGAAAGTTTGATATGACATACATAACACGAAAAACCCCTTAGCACGAACCTTCACCTTCATCATCATCACTCTCCCCAGCGTTTGGAGCTTCTTCATACCCTACCGATCCACTAAATAAGGGAGAAGAATGGGTTAGTATTGACTACAACAAGTTTAGATTCATTGAATCCAATTAACAAATACTTAGTCTCTGATATATTATCTTAATATATTTTTTGGGTAATTTCGTGAATCGTGACATACGACACGAAGGCATGTCCTGCAAAGTCTTGGCCTCTTCGTTTTTTGGTTTTTTCTGATAGACTTCAACCTTTTTCCTTTAGGCCTTCCCTTTGTGGTGCACTGCACGGGGTTCCCTACATGTGCATGTGCATGTCCACCACTCTCAGGTTGTGCGCTACCTTCGTGTGGTGTGCTATTCCCTGATTCAGTGTGAGCAAAGCCTTCGATTCCCTTGAACATGTGGTCGAGCATGTACTTGTACCCTCACTCTGAAGAACAACCAAGATCGACCAAATGTCTTGAGTGCATAGTCAGTTCACAATAACGAGAGGCAAAATTGTCGCCCATACTATTGGGAACCGGATTACTACTTCTTCTCAGTTGATCCCTGCTCCATCGCCTACAAATATGTTGCTCGGGTAGTGCGGTGTGATCTGTGAACCGAATAACTACCAATACATGTTTGCAGGAAATGCCTACGAAGTCATACATAGCACAAGGGCATTTAGCAGTTTGACTGAATTTACAATAAGAAATCACCCTTCCCAGTTCTGAATTTCCACAAACGGTTACAGAATAAACTGCATTATCCGGTGTATCCATACTCGCAATTAAACTCACATTAAGTAATAAGCTTTTTACAACTTCTTGTTGGAATTTGTAGAAAATCTTCAGTGTGTATGTTCCCGCCATTTGTGACTCCAACGCCCATTCGTTCTTCAATTTTGGCCTCTCCTCGCGATTATGATATGTTTCTTTAAGTTCATCATGATTTTGTTTGACTAAGACTCGGTCAAAGATGACGGTAAATTCATGTAATGAGTATTTCTTATGAGTATGGTGCTTCCAGGATGAACGTAGCGATTTGCTACGTTGGGTACTCAACATGCCGCCCCAAAATGAGTCTCTTGCATACACGGGGGCCCATTTCTCGCAGATCTCAAAATTTTCCTTCAACCATTTGTTATTCTCAAGTTTGTACTGGGAAATCAAATTTTTCTACTTCTGTTCAAATTCTGTTTTAAATTCCGCCGTATAAATGATAGTCTTCAAAGCATCCCTAAACTCGTCAACATTATTCGGCATACGCACTTCATGCGGTAACTTATCCAAAATATGCCAAATGCAATATCCATGTGACGTGGTTGGAAAAACTTTAGAAACTGCAGAAGTTATTCCACAATCCTCATCTGTCACGATGTTCATCGGATCGTGAGTCATTGCTCCTCGCCACTTTTCAAAGAACCACTCAAATGAGGATGCATTCTCATTTGGGATGAACCCACAACCTAGGAATATTGATTGCCAATGATGGTTGAATCCAACAAATGGTACGAACAACATCCTGTATCGGTTTGTGTTGTAGGTAGCATCAAAGCAGAGAACATCCCCAAATACTTCATAATTCTTTCTAGCGATACCATCCACCCAGACACAATGTGACAATCGCCCTTCGGGATCACATTTGTAATCAAAATAGAATAAAGGATCGGTCTCCTTTTTGGATTCAAAGAACTCAAGTAGCATTTGACCGTCGTGTCCTTTTAAACCTTCCATCTCGTCTCTCCTGAGATTTATGACATCGGTTTCAGTGAAACCAATTTTCTCATTACCTCCACTTGCACCTTCGAAGAATAGCATTTGTTTGCATACAGGGACATTAGGTTCGGTAAGTTAACCAATTACTTTTTTATCTGCATTTGTCAATTCATGGTTTCGAGGTAACAAGTGACGTCTACCGGATGAAGTAAATTCGTAATTGTGTGCTTCATTAAATGAATAAAAAATCCACGAATTACTTTGTGAATTACTTTGTGGGTTTAGTTTGACATGAACGAAAGCTTTGCAACCCATTCTAGAAGTTGTTCCTCGTCTAGCTTCATTCTGATTATTCGGTGACTCCCTAGCTTTATTATAAACATATGATTTATCCACTACATCGTTTCCCTTGTATTTATTTCTACCCTTATGCATAGAGAATCCCGCACATTTGTAATATGATGAATAAAAATTTTTCGCTTCCTCTAGAGTGGAAAATGTCATACCAATCTTCGGTTTTAGGTGCTCGTCAACATGAGGAAGAAACTCTCCAATTTGTTGTGCACGAATAAATTTCTCTCCGGCAACCGAACTTCCTTCAAAACTGTCCATACCTAAAAAACCGTGAAAAGGAGAACAGTTAGGGCTACTAAACCGCTGTATTTGGTGTTTTTATAACCAAAAGCGACACACTATTGTATCTCTCGGACCGTTAATTGAAACTCACTTCTACAAATTGGGGTTGCTTGTGCTACATGAGATCATCCTACTTGCAAAGTTTCGTATTTTTTGGAGGTCGTTTGAAGGATTTTCTGATCTAACCGCACTTAAAAAATTCTAAGTCACTAACTTCTAATGCGAGGAACATGACAAAACCGCACAAACGGCATCCAAAATTAATAAAACTTTGCACCTTGCTTGAATTCACGTAGCACAAGCCACTACAACTTGTACAAGTGAGTTTCAACTAACGGTTCGAGAGATACGGCCGTGTATCACTTTATTTGGGTTTTTTTCAACCGAAAGCGATACACGGCCGTATCTCTCTAACTGTGAGTCAAATTTGACTTATATAAATGTGGGTTGCATGTGCTACATGAGATCATCCTACTCGCAAAGTTTCGTATTTTTTAGAGATCGTTTGAAGGGTTTTCTAATCTAACCGCACTTAAAAATTCTAAGTCACTAACTTCTAATGCGAGGAACGTCACAAAACCGCACAAACAGCATCTAAAATTAATAAAACTTTGCACCTTGCTTGAATTCACATAGCGCAAGCCACCCCAACTTGTACAAGTGAGTTTCGACTCACGGTTAGAGAGATACGGCCGTGTATCACTTTATTTGGCTTCTTTTCAACCGAAAGCGATACACGGTCGTATCTCTCTAACCGTGAGTCAAAATTGACTTATATAAGTTCGGGTTGCTTGTGCTACATGAGATCATCCTACTCGCAAAGTTTTAAATTTTTTGAATATCGTTTGAAGAGTTTTCTAATCTAACCGCACTTAAAAAAATCTAAGTCACAAACTTCTAATGCGAGGAACGTGAGAAAACCGCACAAGCGACATCCAAAATTTATAAAACTTTCCAATTTGGTCGAATTCACATAGCGCAGGCCACCCGAACTTGTAGAAGCGAGTTTCGAGTCACGGTTTGTGAGATACGGCCGTGTACCGCTTTACTTGGTTTTTTTCAACCAAAAACGATATGCGGCCGTATCTCTCGAACCGTGAGTCGAAACTCACTTCTACAACTTTGGGTGGCTTGTACTACGTGAGACTAACCTACTCGCAAAGTTTCGTATTTTTTTACGGTCGTTTGCAGGGTTTTCAACCATAACCGCATTCAAAAGTTTCTAACTAATTTCGTATATACAATTCTAGTTCTACAAATTACTAACGCAAATAAAAATTTTCGGCAATTGAATATACTAAAAGTTATCCCAATTCTACATCTACAAATTACTAAGGCAAATAAATTTTTTCCCACTTTCTAAATAATTTAGTATACACAAATTGAAAAATAAACACAAATATATCTACTGAGGTAAAGAAATAGTTAATACCGTACCAAATAAGTCCGAATTAAGCCAAAGATTCAATTTGGGGCAGAACTAGGGTTTCGATTTGGTTTCGAAGAGGGGATGAGAGAGTTGGGTTTCAAAGTTTGGAGTAGATATTGGGAGAGAGGAGGAGGAGCGGACGGAGGAGGGCTAATTTGGGTTTAGATCAAGGATTAGGGTTTTTCTGGCTGTGGGTTCTTCGAAGAAAAAAGAAAGAGCGAGAGAGAGAATCGTCGAAGAAGATGATCTGTATGCAGATCTAAATGAATTTAGAGTGCCTTAACCCGTCGTTGGGAATGATGGGTTAAGGTTTTTTTTATTATAAAATTTAGCCTTAACCCGTAGTTGGGAATGACGGGTTAAGGCAAAATATCATTAAAAAAAATATGGGCTGATCCAACGGTCCAGATTAAAGTTCGCACGGGTCTGTACACACAGACCCGTTTGCAACGGAAGAAGCCTCATATATATATATGGAAAAAATTCCAAAGGTCTGGGTAGAGGCTTCTAAAAAATTTGACCGGGTCGTGTTGGTGAACAATCCAGCCCACTATACATAGCATTGGTATAAATACCCGAAACCTGGATCCGACCCGAACCCGGCATTGGACCAGAACCAACCCGGCCTATCCGGGTCCGGGTTCGAATCCTAAAATGGGACCCGTTGTACTTTCGGGTTCGGGTCCGGGTCCGGGTCCGCTCAAAAGAGACCCGACCCGGATCCGGACCCATTAAAATAAACCCAAAAAATCAACATAAAAATAAATATTATATCCTCATCCCTCCCACCCTTCCTCCTCAATTCTAAATCTTTCTCTTCCAAACTCAAAACTCATGTATTTTTCTTCTCTCGTCTAGTCTAAATCATCCACTTGCCGTCTCCACTCGCCGCTTACACGTCCGCTCCTACCTGAACGGGTAGAAATATTTTAATAGGACCGGATCCGAAACCGGACCCGGTCCTCACGGGTCCAGGTCCGGATAGTGAAGGACCCGATCCGATCCGATCCGATACCAATACTAACTATACAGCGCCAAGTAAATCCCATATGTGAAATGAAACTGAGTGCATATACAGGGAACGTATGAAGCCAAACCCGTGTCTGGAATCAATAATTTAGGAGTGCAATTTGCAGGATTTCTTTTATATATCACCATCTGCAAGTTCATAATTCATATCTTTCTCACATAAAAGTACAAAGGTAGGTACAATCATCGCCAAGGGAGATATTATTGGAGTATATTTTGGGCATCTATGCAACCAAGTAGTAAATATTTCTGGATTATGCCTCCATTGGCTATAAAACAATGGATTTTTAAGATGTGTACTTTGAGATGCAAATTCGATTGGCTCCAGTTCCCCAATTTATTTTGGGTGGAACAAGGCCCCCACACCTCCATATCTATACTATTATTAAGCAAAGCCTTATTTTAGTGGTTTTTTACTATCATACCCCCCATCAGCATAAAAGGCTAAAAAAATATTTAGGATTAAAAAATGTAATTTGCATGACTAATAAATTAACATTTGCATACCACCCATTCATATCCTTCATTAACAGAAGGTGATTAAAATCCTTTGGCTATAAAATTAATTTTAGCGACTTTCGAAATCAAGGCTGCATGACTTTAATTAAAGATGGCCCAGAATAACTAAAGATGTGCATGACTTTAATTAACACTTACCTCTTTCTTGCTTTTGGAATGAATTACTTGAAGGTGATTAAAATCCTTTGGCTGTAAAATTAATTTTAGCATGACTTTCGAAATCAAGGTTGCATGACTTTTATTAAAGATGGCCCAGAATAATTAAAGATGCTGCATGACTTTCATCAACACTTATCTCTTTCTTGCTTTGGAATGAATTGCTAGAAGGTGATTAAAATCCTTTGGCTGTAAAATTATTTTTAGCATTACTTTCGAAATCAAGGCTGCATGACTTTAATTAAAGATGGCCCAGAATAATTAAAGATGCTGCATGACTTTAATTAATAATGGGTGATTACTAGAAGGTGATTAAAATCCATTCATACTCATTCATACCCTTTATTACATAAGGTGATTGATGTTGTTTATTTCTGGGAGACGTGTGGATGCACCAGGTGTGAGTTCGGACTCAATTTATATTGAAGGAGAATGCCGCTCGTCTGCCGACCTTTGGTTGACCTTCTGGGACCTACGATGAGCTCGGAAAGATGTTGAAGGTTGGGCTCGGATCGGAAGGGTCGGATCCGAGGTCTTGTGTACCTGCAGACGGTCCTAAAATACCGGGGTTTATCCCGGCGGCGGACCCTCCGACGCTCTAGTCAGTCTCTGTGAGAGAGTAGCAATAACTAGGTATAATTAAGTGGCAAAAGATTCATTACCTCAAAAGGTGGGTGGGGGTCTAGTATTTATAGAGAATCTCAACCGGGTTTGGTTCCACTTGGGGGCCGGGTCTGGATCCGAAAGCCCGTGGGCCTGACGTGGCAGAAGGCCCAGGGGGTTTAGGGTGGACGTGGCGATACCAGGAGTGGTATAGGGCTGACGTGGCGAAACCCTTGGCGGTATTTGGAGCTGACGTGGCCCATCGTGGGCCTCCTGTGCTTCTGGGGGAGATCGGAGGGCCCAGGCTGCGCCAGGTCATCCTTCTGCCCCGCCAGAGAGGGGGGACGGCCTATGGGACTGTCCCGGATCGGACTCCGAGGGCTACTGAGGCTCGTCGGTACGAGGAGGCCAGTACCGTGAGGGCAAACACGAGGTTCGGCGCCGACCCTGAAGTGGTCCAGAGCCGAACCAGGTTGCTATCTTTACCTTTCTGAGTGGGAATTGTATTGGGCCCTGGTTGGGCCTCAGGCCATTTTTACACTGTCACACAAGCCCCCCACTCCTGCAGGGGGTGCGGGAGCTAGCCGTGGAGGAGTGCTTATGGTTGTAGAAATGGGATGGCGAGTCACTGGGCCTTCATGAGAGGGTTACGCTGGTGTTAGACCTGACCTCGAGCCGGTCGAGGGATTATGGGCCAAGAAGGGGGGTGGCGAGCCGTTGGCCTTCCTGAGGAGACCACCCTGGTTCCAGACCTGACCTCGAGTTTGGCGAGGAATTACTGGAAGGCAAGGGCGATGGCGAGCTGTGAAGCCTTCCTGAGAAGACTACCCTGGTGCTAGACCTGACCTCGAGCAGGTCGAGGGATTACGGGCCAACAAGGGGGGTGGCGAGCCGTTGGCCTTCCTGAGAAGACCACCCTGGTGCCAGTCCTGACCTCGAGCTTGGCGAGGGATTACTGGAAGGCAAGGGCGATGGCGAGCCGTGAAGCCTTCCTGAGAAGACTCCCCTGGTGCCAGACCCGACCTCGAGCCGGTCGAGGGATTATGGGCCAACAAGGGGGATGGCGAGCCGTTGGCCTTCCTGAGAAGACCACCCTGGTGCCAGACCTGACCTCGAGCTTGGCGAGGGATTACGGGAAGGCAAGGGCGATGGCGAGCCGTGAAG
Organism: Hemerocallis citrina; assembly: GCA_017893485.1. Taxonomy (NCBI): domain Eukaryota; kingdom Viridiplantae; phylum Streptophyta; class Magnoliopsida; order Asparagales; family Asphodelaceae; genus Hemerocallis; species Hemerocallis citrina. The sequence goes on along the minus strand of CM030358.1, from coordinate 186,043,079 downwards.
CCTTCCTGAGAAGACTCCCCTGGTGCCGGACCCGACCTCGAGCTGGTCGAGGGATTATGGGCCAACAAGGGGGGTGGCGAGCCGTTGGCCTTCCTGAGAAGACCACCCTGGTGCCAGACCTGACCTCGAGCTTGGCGAGGGATTACGGGAAGGCAAGGGCGATGGCGAGCCGTGAAGCCTTCCTGAGAAGACTCCCCTGGTGCCGGACCCGACCTCGAGCTGGTCGAGGGATTATGGGCCAACAAGGGGGGTGGCGAGCCGTTGGCCTTCCTGAGAAGACCACCCTGGTGCCAGACCTGACCTCGAGCTTGGCGAGGGATTACTGGAAGGCAAGGGCGATGGCGAGCCGTGAAGCCTTCCTGAGAAGACTACCCTGGTGCTAGACCTCACCTCGAGCTGGTCGAGGGATTACGGGCCAACAAGGGGGATGGCGATCGGTTGGCGCCCTAGAGTGATTGAGCGGGGATATCCCGCCATTCCTGTGGAGCATTGAAGGCTCTCCGAGAACGGTGTGATGGTCCAATTTCCTAGGGGCATTTAATGGCGCCGCCTAATAAATGTAGATGGCGCATGGTTTTCCGTTGATTGACCTTCCCCGCGCCCCAACGGTTAGTCCCTGGGGGAGGTTATAAATACCTCCCCCCTCCATCGTAGGTATGATCAAAACAGGGGTGGCCCATTGGCCCTCAGAGGTGTCTGCTTCGGCAGACGCCTGTCTTTTGCTAATAATTCCGACCCTAGCAGCGTCGGAGAGGTGGTTACTTCTGCCGCCCAGATCTTCTCTTGGATCTGATGGACCTTGATACGGCAGCCAGATCTATGGGAGATCAGGGCGAGAGGGGTAACGGCCGAGATCCGTGCTGGTGGAAGAGGAGCCTCGGATTGGTGGTGGTTTTGCCGTCTGGATCCTTTTTCGGGTCAGACTACCCTGTCATGGATGTTTGGCCCGGGAGAGATCCGGACGAAAAGATGCACCAACCGTATTCCGGTCTTGGGGCTGAAGGGCCTCGGATGGGGGGACCACCTCCCATCGGGGGTCGGCCAGTCCGTCTTGATAGGGCTGCAGGCGATGGCGGTTTCTGTCCCACCCTCGAACTGTTCGGGGTTTCGGCTGCCGAAGCTGTAAGTCCCGGGCTGCTCGAGGGTGAGAGGGGAACTGGTCGAGCGCTGGAGCCCGGGGCGTCTGTCATATGACGGCGTCTTAAACCTTAAGTAAAAATGTTTTCTCCTTCGCGTATTCCATCCGAACCGACCCCCGAGTTGGGCTGTGAGTCTGGCGTCTGATGACGTCCTCAGCACAGGTTTCGAGGACGCGGTGCGATTTTCCAGGCGGCAGTTGTGCGTCAATCAGTGAACAGTAATTGCGGAAGTCGAGGAGTCGTTCTTCCCTTATATAAGTATTCCCCCCTTTTTCCCTTTCGCCCACTTCAATTTTGCTGCTTTCTTTTTCGAAAAATCTCCCAACCCTTCAGCGATTGTTCTTGCAGTTTGCCGTACTTGGCTCGCCCTCCCGAAGCGGTCCCAGGTTAGTTTGGTAAGTTTGTTTTATCTTTAGGCACAGATGGATAGGGCTCAGTCCGGTTCGTCGGCGTCGTCGTCCAGGGGGGAAGTAAAGCCTGACTCTCCGTCGACGTCGTGGGAAGAGCCCGTGTTCGAGGAGGAGTCGGTGCCCGTTGTGGGTCCTACTGGCTTGGTTTCTTTGGAGGACTCAGTAGGTGAGGGGGAAGCGGTACACAAGACGAGGCTGTCGCGCTCCCGACGTCCCTTTGTGGTGGAGAGTAGCGGGTCGGAGGGAGCCGGCGACGGTTCGGAGGGCATTCGCGTACTGGAGTTGTCTTCTGATGAGGAGGGAGGCGAGGGTGATATAGTGAGGAGATCCACCGTTCAGGGTCGAGGACCGTCGGAGCGAGTCAAGAAGGAGAAGAGGGCCCCAAGAAAACCGGGGTCGAGGACCGGCGGTTCGAGCAAGGCGCCTGTTTTCCGTAATCTGATGACGGGTTCGCCCGTTCAGCCGAAGCGTTTCCGTCAGTATCCCGACGACCTTTCTGACCGGGAGCTCTTCGGAGTGCAACCCTCTTCGCCGAGCCGGAGGAGGGTGATGATGGACGCGATCTCGACCGTTTTGGAGGACGGGGATTTGGAGGTTCTGCAGCTGGCGTATCATATAGGGCCTGGTTACGAACTGCTGCTGCCGAGCTCCACTCTGCGCCCCACCGATCCCTTATCCGCTTGGTACTGTGTCTTCCCAGTGGACGCTTTTATCTCTGGCCTGAGGTTGCCCATCCACCCGTTCGTTAGGGACGTGTTGAACTGGGCCTCCTTGGCGCCCATGCAGTACGGGCCGAACTCTTGGAAGCAGATTATCTGCTTTGTGCTGATGTGCGAGGAACAGCAAGTACCCCTGCGGCTGAATGTGTTCCGCGCGATGTTGATGGTCAACCCGTCGGCCGAGGGTGTATACTATATCTCTCCCCGGAGTGGGGGGAAGGTCGTTCGCCACCACCCGGATTCCATCAAGGGATGGAAGGAGAAATATTTGGTGATCCGGAGTGAAGAGCCATGGGACATTCCCACTCGATGGAACCACTCCAAGCCGAACTACCAACCGCCGAGGCAGGGGGATCTGTCGGCCGATGAATGGGGGTTCGTCGAGCGCCTCCGCCAGTCACCTAGTATTAATTGGACGGAGGTGACGGAGACCACTCTGGCGAGCGCTGGACTGAGCCCAGCTGTTATGTGTATGTAGTTGTTTCTTTTCTCTGGGTCCTTTCTTGCTTTCTTGCTCATTGCTCTTAATGGTTTTTCCCGCAGGTATGGACGAGGCGTCGATCAAGGCAAAGAGGCTCGCCATGAGGAAGGAGAAGGCTGAGAAGGAGGCGGCGAAGAGGCCGAGGGGGTCGTCCCTAATCATTTCGGAAGTCCAACTCGAGCCGAGGACCAAGAGGGGTCGCTCCGAGACGAGCAAGGGTGTGGCTTCTTCGAAGGGTCAGGGCCTAGTGGGGGCCCCTATTCTCGACAAGGGGAAAGGTCCCTGGGTCGAGGCCGAGGAAGAGGATCCGGTGGTGGAGTTGTTGCGGCAGCGGTGGGCTCCGGACTGGTCGGTTCTGATGGGGGACCGCCTGACAGAGGAGGCCCAAGCCGTTGAAGTGGTGGAAAAGCTGGCGACCCCTCGCGATCGCAAGGCGATGGAGGGTGAGCCCGTGGAGGTGGCGTTCGCCCGCCTGGCGCAGGCCACTGTGCAGGTAAGTCTGTCGACCCTGTCCCTCCTTGTTGATTTTCGTGCGGGGGCCTGATCTTTGTCTGCCGTTGGCTGTAGGCTTGCATACAGGGGGCCAACATAAAGAACCTGTACGAGGCGTCCCTGGCCCAAGAGCGAGCTCGAGCGGAAAAGAGCGAGCTGGAGATGAAGGAGATGCGAATCGAACTCGAGGGTTCGCATAAGAGGGAGCAGCAGCTGGAGCTCCAGCTCAAGGCCAAGGATGTGGAGTGGGAAAAGAAGATGGCCTCCCTGAAGACGAAGTTCACCAAGGAGGCGAAGGAGGTGCTGACTACGGGCCAGCTGATGGTGATCGCGGCCCAGGACAAAAGCTATGCGAAGGCCCTCAGCCACGTGTGGCACTTCTTCCCGGCCCTCGATTTGTCCAAGTTTGAGTATGATATGGAGATCGAGGGGACGTCGAAGACTCCTGGCGAAGAAGGGCCTGCCGTCGACCCATCGGCCGACGCTCCCGTGGATCCGTCTGTCGGCGCAGAGATGGGTCAATGAGTTGTGTAATTTTTTTCTTTCTTTTTCTCTCCCTCGATTGTGTTTGCCTCCCGCGGACTGGCCACCGCATTTTTTGTAAGAAGCACCTGGATTTATAGTGGCAAGAAAAGTTTTTTGACCGGCCGGTTGTTTTGACCTCGGACATTTCTGAATCTTCTTGAGAATGTGTGTTGAGTTGGTTGGTTATCTTGTAGGTCGCGGCTCTCCTCCCTGAGGGGGACTCCCGTAGTTTCTATGTGGCGTGGCTCCGGAGTAAGGTTAAGGTCCTGGAGGCCGCGCTGGCTCGTCATCGAAGGGGGGCTCGGGACACCGATACGGCTTGTAACTTTTATCGGAATAAGTCCGCAGTCTTAAGTGCGGAGGCGCGCCGGTTGAGAAGGGCGATGTGGGATCGGGAGCTCGGCGGCGCGGACCTTAGACAGGCCGAGCTTAGTACCTTGGTGCCGAGGCCCTCTCCTGGGGGGTTACCTTGCGATGTCTTTGTGGAGAAGGAGACGGAGATGCCTCGTTACGAGGCGATGTTGGGTGCCTCGTTCTCTTCCTCCGCGGGTCGACAGGCGGAGGGGGTTCCCTCTGCGCTGCTGCTATTGCAGCGGACGCGACCGGACGACGCCCAGAGCTCTGTGGCTGGAGTGTCGATTGGGGCTGAGGCTAAGGAATACCACAACGAGGAGAGGGGCCCCTAGTTGCTTGGTCGGAGTACTCTTCGTCCCTCGTTGGGCCCGAGGGGCCCTGATCTTCCTAATTTGAGATGAGTGGAGCGGTCTTGTAACGGTCTTTGTTTTTCTTTCGTTTTATTTTTTCTCTTTGGAATGAAAATAAAGGGGTATGAACAAAGAATCCTTTTCCTTCCTCGCACCGGCCAGTAGCGTAGCGCGCAATGTCGGAGGCAAGGTCTGGCTCCACCGCTCTGCGAGGGATCGAAGTGGGGCCTTAGGAAGGACCCTCGGTCCGAACTCGCACTGAGACTATCGAGACATTTGGGTTCGGACAAAAAGGGGTATTTTTAGTATAAGGTAGGGAGGGCCGCTAAGGCAGCCCTTTACATACGAGGGTTTACACAAAAACAGATTTACATTTAGCCGGGCCATAATCTATGCTCGTTCGGCGTCGAGGGGGAACACACCTCCCCCGACGGTGGTCATGTAGCATGATCGCGCTGCTTCTTGGCTGCCTCGGACGATGCCGACTCCTTGAGGGGTGGGGAACTTGAGCTTCAGATGGTAAGCCGAAGGCACCGCTTGTAGGGAGCATAGTCCAGGTCGGCCAAGTATGGCGTTGTAAGCCGCCTTGACGTTGACCACCATGAAGTCCATGGATTCGGTCCTCTTGACAGGAGTCGACCCGGCGGTAACGTCGAGGGTAACAATCCCTTCTATTACGACCGGGACGCCGGAGAACCCGTGCAAGGTGTACCCGGCTGGCTTGAGTTTGCCTCGGGGTAACCTGAGATTTTCGAAGGCTTCGAGGAAAAGAATATTCACCGAGCTACCGTTGTCGACGGGGATCCTGCGGACTTCACAATTAGCCATGTGGAGGTTAATGACGAGGGCATCGCAGTGGGACAAGCGAACACCTTCAAGGTCTTCCCCTGAGAAGGAGACCGGCCTTGATTGCAGTTTGGGCGAGGGGTTGTCTCTGACAGCGTTCACCTCTCGGATGAAGGCTTTTCTGGAAGTGTTTGATTCACCTCCCATCGGCCCTCCGTGGACACAGTGCAAGATGAAAGGGATATCTGCGGCTCCCTCGGAATCGGGGTCCCGACCCTGGGTCTGGTTTGGAGGAGGGTTCGGAGGCGATTGCCTCCGGTTCCTAGCGTCTCGCCGATCCCGTGGGCCTTCTCGGGTAAACTCTCGGAGGTACCCTCTGGAAATGAGTTCTTCGATTTTGTCTTTCAGGGCTCGGCATTGGTCGGTTTCGTGCCCGTGATCTCTGTGGAAGCGACAGTAAAAGCGCTGGTCTCGATTCTTGTTGTTATTAGATCGGGGGGGGAGTCGGACAATGCCCTTGTCTTCGATTTCCAAGAGGATGGCGGATATGTTATGCGTCAGGGGAGTGTACCTCTCGAAGCGGGGGACTGGCGGGACCTTCTTCATGGCCCCCGGGTCCCTTGGAGCTTTCTTTGGTGGTTCGACTTCCTCGGTCTTCCGCTTTCCCTTCCCGGTGGCATCCCTGGCATCTTCGGGATTAAGGGCCTCTTCTGCCCTAATGTATTTCTCGACCCTATTAAGGAGGTCGGGAAAGTCGACGGGGGGTCTCTTGGCCAGAGAAGCCTTCAGCTGTCCGGGGCGGACGTTGTGTCGGAATGCCGCTGAAGCGACGCCTGGGTCGAGGGAGGAGACCGACCTTGCCTCAGCGGTAAATCTCCGGACGAACACTCTGAGTGATTCCCCCTCTATCTGCTTGAGCCCAAGTAATGAGGCGCTAGTCCTTTCGGCCTTCCGGCTAGTGACAAAATGGGCAAGAAAATTGCCCTCGAGTTGGTCGAAGGAGTAAATGGAGCCGGGGGCGAGTTTCGAGAACCACTCGCGAGATGGACCCCGAAGGGTGGCAGGGAAGGCTCGGCAGAGCAGGGGATCCGAGGCGCTGTGAATCATCATGAGGGTTTTGAAACCCTCCATGTGATCAGCAGGATCTCCCTCGCCATCGTATGTCTCGAATTGAGGGGGTCGGAAATTCCGGGGTATTTCCGCTTGGAGGATGGGGGCGGAGAAGGGAGGACGGACAGGTCTGTACCCCTGAACCACCCTTTGGTCGTCGTCCCCTATGTGATCGAGGCGGTCCTCCATTTCTTGTAGGCGTCTTAGGAGTACGTCATCGTCTTCCGGCTGGATCGTTGAAGGGCGAGACGCGCTGGCTTCGGCGTCCGACCCTGTTTGGGAATGGAGGGTTTCTTCCCTGGGGGCCCGTCGGAGGGCTCCCAGAATTTCTCTTCGGAAGTCTTGGAATTCCTTATGAGTGACGGGGGCTCCTTCGACCCGGTTTGGCCGATCCGAGGGTTGTCTTCCGACTCGGCTGAGCGCGGGTCTTCGCACCTCGGGCGGCGGCCTCGGATGGTTCGGGACCGGGTTGGAAGCGGCCCTTCCCCTGCTGCGGATAATCTTGCGTTTGAGGATTACTCCCCGGAGGTCGGGCTGGGCTGGCCGGCCGACGCTCCTTTGGGACTCCCGAGAGGGAGCCTTGTGTTTCGACGTGCGTGGCCTGGCTTTATCAGTGGGTGGGGGCGAGTCCTGTTGGTTGACGGAGGAAGCAGCCCCCTTGCCTTTGGAGGCCATGAGGGTTCGGCTGTCGAGGTCTTTTGAGGGTCTGGATCGGATCGGCTTCTGGAGCAGCTGGTTCCCACAGACGGCGCCAACCTGATGCTGTTTATTTCTGGGAGACGTGTGGATGCACCAGGTGTGAGTTCGGACTCAATTTATATTGAAGGAGAATGCCGCTCGTCTGCCGACCTTTGGTTGACCTTCTGGGACCTACGATGAGCTCGGAAAGATGTTGAAGGTTGGGCTCGGATCGGAAGGGTCGGATCCGAGGTCTTGTGTACCTGCAGACGGTCCTGAAACACCGGGGTTTATCCCGGCGGCGGACCCTCCGACGCTCTAGTCAGTCTCTGTGAGAGAGTAGCAATAACTAGGTATAATTAAGTGGCAAAAGATTCATTACCTCAAAAGGTGGGTGGGGGTCTAGTATTTATAGAGAATCCCAACCGGGTTTGGTTCCACTTGGGGGCCGGGTCTGGATCCAAAAGCCCGTGGGCCTGACGTGGCAGAAGGCCCAGGGGGTTTAGGGCGGACGTGGCGATACCAGGAGTGGTATAGGGCTGACGTGGCGAAACCCTTGGCGGTATTTGGAGCTGACGTGGCCCATCGTGGGCCTCCTGTGCTTCTGGGGGGGATCGGAGGGCCCAGGCTGCGCCAGGTCATCCTTCTGCCCTGCCAGAGAGGGGGGACGGCCTGTGGGACTGTCCCGGATCGGACTCCGAGGGCTACTGAGGCTCGTCGGTACGAGGAGGCCAGTACCGTGAGGGCAAACACGAGGTTCGGCGCCGACCCTGAAGTGGTCCGGAGCCGAACCAGGTTGCTATCTTTACCTTTCTGAGTGGGAATTGTATTGGGCCCTGATTGGGCCTCAGGCCATTTTTACACTGTCACAGTGATTAACTAAAATCCATTCATACCCATTCAAGACCCCCTCACACAGATGCTGTTGTTTTTCCATTCACTGACTGCAGCAACAGAGAAACTGAACACATGTGAGTGATGTCAAATATTCTAGGCGAATTTGGTTTGTTTTGAATTTTGATTGTTCATTGTAAAATTAATTTAATTTTAACTGATTTAATCTAATTGATTGATTCTAATTCAGTTTCTGTATGTGCAGAGAGTCAGAGCCCCTTCGTGGAACTCAGACCGAGTATTCAATGAGTTCTTGCTTACTTGGTGGAACTCATAACCTTTCGATTACTGAAGACCACAGATCTCACTGCCAGGTTAGACTTACAACACAAACAATTTGAACTGTATAGTTATAACCTTTTTTTTTCTGAACCTTGAATAAAATTTGAACTATATATTGTGATCGATACTCAAGCTTGATTGACCAGTCAACAAAGAATTTTTGTGTAATTTTACTAATATTTTGCATTCTTATTTCAAAAGGCATATTTATATCTATGTATCATTCATCTCATAAGAGTGAATTATACACATTCAATTAACTGATTATGAGAATAAAAATGTAGTAAGATAAAATAAAAAAAAATCTCATGGAAAAACAAAATAGGAAATGCATTTTAATAGCCATGGTTCTTTTTATGTTTGTTAAGGCTTTTAATCAAGTATTGGTTTGTCCCATGAAGACCAAATTTAATAGGAAATCTATTTATACTTCAAAGCATATATCATATTATCATATAGATTATTTACAATATTGATACTCTTTTGCTAGATGAGACTTGATATTCATTTGTAATTTCGGTTTATGGGAATACATTGATCTGTTGCCGTATACCCCATGATAGATAATGAAAGCTAAAAAAGTTGTCTGATCAAGGTTTGTTGTGAATAAACCTTTTTATATCACTCAAAATGAGATAATTATCTCTGATGGTTAATCATAAAACTGTCATTATACTAGGAGGGGAAAATATATATATACCAAACTTAATCTCAGCTTAACTCATCAGTTCATTTTCCCCTCCTAGCTCAAAAATCAAATCCATTTTTCTTATGCTTCAAATTTTCAAGACATGTGAATGTGCTTTTTGTAGACGTGCATCGCACGTGCATTATACTAGAAATGTTGTCTACAAAGAAGTGTTATTCAATTAGAAAGCTCAGTTGTAGTTTTGTTATGGTTGGTACTACATACTCTTCTATGCACTTTTCAATGCATTTTGAATTTTGTATATCGTATAATGTATTATTGAAGTTTGATTATATAATCGTTCACACTTATATTCTATTATTGAAGCCTGCTATTTTTCAAGTTAAATGTTTTACTATTTCTTTTCTTATACGATATACAAATTCATTTAATTTAATGACTAAATTTTTTATAGACGTGCATCACACGTGCATTATACTAGTTGGCTATAAAACAATGGATTTTAAGATGTGTACTTGAGATGCAAATCCAATTGGCTCCACAATTTATTTTGGGTGGAAGAAGGCCCACACAGCCTTATTCGCAATTTTTATTACATTAAGAGAAATAATGCAAACAGAATTTAAACTCCCCAACTTCAAACAGGCTATTAGACCCTAGTGATACTTGTATCTAGACAATGTTAAGAGGTATCTTAGGAAGGTTTCAAAGTGCTCACAATTCTTCTATGATTTCCTCCATCAAACCAACTCTCTGTATAATTGGTTTAGGGTAGTTAATTCTCAATTAAGGGATTGTAGCTGGGAGTAGTTTCAACTTATCACCATAGTCGAAGTTCATTTTGCATTGCCAATAGAGGTGTCAGCAACCAGTCATAGGGGTCGTGTGGACTAGGGTAAGCATGATAGTCAAGTTGGTTAGAGTATCTGTAGTCGTTCTGAATCAAATTTTGAATATTTGGCATATAGAAATAGAAAAATTGGGTTTCAGCTCTAGTCGTTTGAACCCAAATTTTTGGTTTATTTTTAAAAAAATCGATGCGATAAATGATTTTCCGTCCATTAATTTTTATTTTTTTAAAAATATATATATATATATGATTCCCGTCTGAGAATTTTTTTTAAAAGAAAAAAAAATTAATTCCTAATTAACTCTTAATTTAATCCTAATTAAATCTTATTAAATCTTAAATAAATCTTAATTCTTAACTAAATTTTAATTAATACATAATCTATACACAGAAATATTTATAGGCTCTAGTCTAAAGAATATTTTCCACCAAAATGTGAAGAAATGCATGGGACGGTAGATATCTATCTACCTACTGCCCGTGCTTTTTTTTATAATTCGATCGGACGAAAAATGATTTTCCGTCCATCGAAATTTATTAAAAAATATTGAACTGATCATTTTTTTTAATTTGGGATGGAAAATGATCTACCGTCCAATGTTTAAATAAAATAAAAAAACCAGCGACGAAAGATGATCTTCCGTTTGATTGTACGGACGAAAGACCATCTTTCGTACGCTATTTTTTCCAAAAAAAAACATTTCGTCTTCTAAATATAGCAGATGACTGTTCTCCCAATACCCAAATTTTTGGTATATAGCGAAAGACTGCAGCGTCATTTTTTCTTTTCTTTTCTTTTTCCAAAAAATGACTATATAGCCCACGACTACATATGCTCTTAAGAAATTTGGTCAAAAGGGATTTTGTGCCCACGGCTATGCACTTGGTTTAATTAGGTCTTATAAGCAATGATGGACCTCAACACAGTACAGTATGCGGTGATATTGGATCAACCACAGTAGAGTACGTGGTGAGTTAAATCGTTGTGGGATTGACAATTTGAGGTAATGGGCTTGTTGGAAAATGGGCATCTAGGAATGAGACCCTAGGTTGCAAACAATTCACTTGGCCATTGGGGTTGAGTTGTCATCGCGAACGATGTTGGTTAGACTTTTGTATAGATCATGTTGTGAGGTTTTTGAAGTGTGTTCACACCATTTTCTTTTGTTGTCATTTCTTGAGAATGATATTCTGTAGTTCTATAATCACATCTTCTTTATAATAATAAAAAATTAATTAAATGATTCAAAGGTACATCCCAAACCATTTAATATGAATGATTAATGCACAACCACTACTGATTCCGTCAACTGTGCGAGCTCCCATCACCTTTTCCAAATTTCTTTAAAAGTATACTCCCTCTGTTCTAAATTATATGTCGCTTGAGAGCATCTTCAATGGTTTTTTATAAATGTCAAATTATCATTTTATAGCAAACCGAATATTGCAATGGTTTTTCATTTTCCCATTTTGTAGCAAATTTTCTATATCGATTTCTCATATATGAGAAACCAAATACCAATTCTCAAATTATAAAGGACGGGATATCATATCCCGTATGAGATCAGACAAGAGATCATATTCCGTCTGAGAGGTTTTTTTTATTTTAAAAAACTCCTCTGAGAGGTTTTCTTTTTTGTGGGACGGTATATCATATACCGTCCCACTCAATTTTTGGCAAAATGCGAACAATATAGCAAACAACCACTGCAGTGATCGATCTTATTTGCTATTACTGTTGCAGCCATTTTTGACAAAATGAGAAACACCACTGTGGATGCTCTGAGTGTGTACACCCTCTGTTCTAAAATATATGCCGCTTAAGTGTTTTTTTTTTAATTCCAAAATATAAGTCATTTACAATTTTCAACACAATATCTTTATAACCTTAATATCTCAATAATTTATTTATTTTAAACTATCCTTGCCTTTTCGAACTCCTGGAGAGAAAGATGCAGTGTTTAATTTTAGAAAAATAAATATAATAATCAAATAAGATGATATTTTTGTAAGCACACTATTAATAAGTTAATTAATAGATTCAAATAAGACGGATATTTGCGAGTGCCACTGTGGTCTAGTGGTAAGCTTCTTAGCTAGTCAGCAAGCGTTAGAGGTTAAATTCTACTTGCATCATTCCTTTATTAAAAGATTATTATGAGAGTGTGTTTGTGCAGTGTACGTGTGTGGCTACGGTCTTGTTCCAAAATAAATAAAAAATTAAGAGAGATATTTTATTTCCTAATACACTAACCTAGGACGGAAATATTAAATTTATTAGTCACCGGAACGCAAATAGTATACAGTAAAACTTCCATAAATTAATAAGGTTGGGACACAATGATTAATTTAAATCCATTATTATTTAATTGATAAATTAATAATTTATTAATTTATCGAAAAAAGTATTAATGTAGAAAGATCAAATGTCTCAAGATGTTACATGCATATGCATTGAACATCATCTGAATAACTACAATCATCATAAGTTTAGTCTTATACTCAAAATTATATTAATTTTCATATTCTTCTTGAACCTATCGATGATGTCTCATTTAAACTGGGTGAAAAAATTGATGAGATGATGAGAGCCTTGTGTGAGTACAAAAATAAGCATCCGCCATCTACTCTAAAGGAACTGCAATAATGAGTTGAAGAAAAGTTTCAACTCCCTATCAGCCAAAGAATAATATCAAATACTCTCAAAAGATCAGCTGAATACTTGTCAGATGAAATGAAAAGCTGCAATTCTAAGAGCCACAAATCAGCAAAATATCAAAAGTTAGAAAAGGTATTGTATGAATAGTTTCTCCAAAATCAAGAGAAAACTAATATGACTAGAGAATCCTGAGCAAAGCCATTTTTTTCCAGATATTGTATGATAAAATTAATCCAGAGTTCAGCTTGGTTGGCTAGATCGGTTCAAGGCAAAACATGAAATTAACTTTTACCGCAGGTTCGATGAAAGTGATTCAGCTGCCACGAAGAATATTGAAGATGCTTTAACGGGAATATGAGCTAAACTAGACCAATATGATTCGAAAGGTATCTACAATATGGATGGAACATAATTATTTTATCTATTAGAAGCAGATCATTCGCTTGCTACATAGCAATTGGAAGGACACAAGAAGGACAATGAGAAAATTAATGTTATTGTTTATTGCAATGGCGATGGTTCAGACAAAGTACCTTTTTGGATTATTGGTAATCTTATATGTTTTAAAACATGTGAACTTAAGTTTTCATTATTAAGCAAACAAGAAAGAAGGGATGACCGATGTACTTTTTCAAGAACTTATTTGTTGGTTTGACCCAAAAAAAAAAATTTGAATGGTAGAAAAGTTCTCCTTATCATGGACAATTGCCTTGGAATATTGAACTATTTTTCTTGTCCCCTTATACCAAATTAAAATTTTAACCATGTGATGCTGGGCTCATTCGAGCATTTAAAGCTCATTATCGACGTCGGTTTTATGCTAGCATCTTGGAGAGCTATGAGGCAGGAACAACAAATCCCCAAAAAGTTAACATTTTGAATTCTATCAACTTTATTAATGTGGCTTGGACTATTGATGTCAAGACAACAATCATTGTAAATTGTTTCCGGCATTGCAAGATTTGTTCTGTTAAAGACATGACTTTTCAAACACAAGATAGTGAAGATGAAGACATCCAAGAATTATCTTAAGTCATTTCAAGTTTAAATTATAGAAAGTCGATGGATGTGAAACTTCTTTTGAATTATCCAAGTAAAAATTATAAATTAATGGAAAAGTATACTGATGAAGAGATTATTTAAGGGGTAATGGATACACCTAATGATAATGATCATGATCCTGATGACAATTGTGTTTTACCAGTTGTTTATCCAAAAGAGGCATTTTAAGGAGCAGTGACCTTAAACCACTTTTTGCAACAAAAATAAAAATATATACCAAATGTAGTGTATGCACTCCAAAAGATCAAGGATGAGATTGAGTTCGGTTTAGGGAAACAGAAAAAAGCAAACGACTATAGATGCATATTTTAAGAAACAGAATAATTAAGAAAAGAAGTTGTGCGTCTAGTTTTTTTCTTTTTCAAGAGTAAGTTTTGAAGTTGAGAATAAGATAATAAAAAGAATTTTTAATATGTCTTATAAATTTTTATATGTCATTTGAATCAATCACTAATTTATATATTTAATGGGACCTATAGAAGTTATAAAAAAATAAAATAATATATATATATATATATATATATATATATATATATATATATATATATATATATATATATATATATATATAATAAAATAAAAAACAAAACATACATACATACATACGTACAAACAAACAAACAAACTTATGCATTTAGCGAAAATATTAATTTAATACATTGGCCCAAGTCAGGACCCGGAAGATTTTATTATTTAAGCGTGATATTAATTTATAGCGTTTTAATTTATCAAAGTTTTGCTGAATGCAGTTTTTAGATGTGAGATATTAGTTTAGTCTTATATCGAATAATGCATTAGTTTAGTCTTTGCTTCTCTCCTATATATAGGAGACATTGTACTCAGTTACAATTCATCAATCCATTAATCCAATAATCCAATAAAGTATTCTTTTCTATCTCTAAATCTGACAGTATCAGAGCATCCACTCCTATAAGGCATGTACTATTTTTCTCCTCGTCATCGAGGTGGAGTGGTTCCCACCTTCATCGGAATCACTCCACCTCCGGTCGCCGACATCTCTCCCCCGATCTCGATCAAACCCTAAACCATAATCTCCCAACTAAGCAAATTAGCTATCATCCCTAATCCCTAACCCTAATTACTCAACCCCTAATCACCTTCAACCCGCAGCCTCCATCTTCCTCCTTCATGAACTCCATTTTCTTCTTCTTCAAACCCGTAAATCAACAAAAACCCAACTTCATCACCACCTAAATACTTCTTCCACTTCCTTCCAACAAAACCAAAACCCAACTTCATCACCACGCCAAAACACGACATCCACCACCATCATCCCTTTCACTGCCCTCCATACCCAAACCCTAATAATGGCCACTTCCATTTCCACCTTCTTCTTCTTCCTCTTCATCCTCATCTCTATTGCCGCTCGTTTTCCATCCCCGTCACCAATGTCGTCCAAGTCGCCTTCTCCAGTGAAGGCACCATTGCCGCCTGTTACTCCAGTGGCAGCGTGCGCTCACCCGCCGCCAACCCAACCTGCTGCCGCCACCCTTGCCCGCTTCCGAATCCCAATACAAACCCCTTTCCTCACATCCCGTCGTCAACCACTCCCTGACCTCGCCAATGTCACCTCCCCGTCGTCGGTGTCTCCCTCAAATCCCCTGCCTCCCAATTTCCGAATCTCACATCTCCTGATTTCCTCAAATCCCGACAAATCCCAACACCATCTTCTCCCTCCTCTGCCTACATTCTAAATCCACTCCCTCCCCCCCCCCCAAAAAAAAAAAAAAACACCTCTAAAATCCCCTACGAAACTCCTCATTTTCACCCACTCACACCCTAGCCGCCACCTCCAAAAAATAATAAAATAAATCCTTACCGAAACTCAAACCCAAGCCCAAACCCTATTTATGCATCCCTTCTATTTCTTTTATTCCTAAGCCGGCCCGTTCCCTTCTTTTTTTATTCCTAACCCGAAGAGAAAAAAACTGAAACCCTTGCCGCCACAAACCTATCTCCATCATCCAAAACTAAGCCCAAAAACCGACCCAAAAATCGACCCAAATCCACACCCAAATACCCAAATCCAAACCCTAATACCTTATACCTGAATACCCGAAAACCTACACCCGAATCCAAATCCAACTCGGTACTATCTAGAAAAAAAAGAAAAAAAGAAACCCTAACCGATGCCCGAACCCTATTTATGCATCACCTTTCTTTCTTTTATTCTGAACCTAACCCAAACCCACACCCTTATACCTTATACCTGAATACCCGAATCAAAATCCGACCAGGTTCTCTTTCTCAAATATATATATATATATATATATATATATATATATATATATATATATATATATATATATATATATATATATATATATATATATATATATTCCCAACACAACTCATCCCAACTCTCGTCTCCCTCATCCCAGATCCCGACGGTGCCCTCCCACTTCCGCTTCAAGATCTCGATACAATCTCACATTGATCCATCGTGAGCTTGAGAGGGGGATATATCAACATCATCCTAGATCCCAACGTCCATCCCGTTTGCCTGAGCGCCATCCCTACTACTATGAATACTAATTCTACTACTTCCCGCCGAAGAGCACTACTTCTACAACTTCCCAGATCCAAGAGCAAGATAATCTCATGCATCGTCGCTGAGCGACATCCCTGCTACTACCACTACTACTTCTACTACTTCCCGCTGCAGAATACAACTACCTCCTATCGAAGACCACTACTTTCACACTTTCCAGATCCAAGAGTTGGATCGTCCCATGCGCCGCTACCGTGCGCCGTCCTTGTGCCACCGAGCGCCAGGGGCAGAGGAATTAAATGGCCAGGGGGAGCATCCGCTCCCCCTGAAATTTGGCAGGCCCCCTAGTAGGCCCAAGTGCATAAAATCCATGCTCCCCCTCAACTAGGCTTCCGCTCTTCTTTCACCCCAAACCGCACCCCTTCTTTTGGCCCATCAAAACTTCTCATCCCAAACCACTCTCGCTCCTCTTCTTTCTTCTTTTCTTTCTTTCTTTTCGCTCCAGCCTCCACCCCGAAATAGCGAAACCCTAGCTCCCTCTCCTTTCTTCTTTTCTTTCTTTCCATGCTCCAGTCCAGCCTCCACCGAAACCCTAGATCTCTCTCTTCTTTCTTCTTGAGATTTTGTTGAGGTAGTCTCTCTTTCCACCGAAACACTAGCTCCAGTCCAGACTCATTTTCTCAACAATTTTGAAACCTCCAAAGTCCGAATCTTCAAGAATCATGACTACCTCCAAAGTCCGAATCTCTCGCCTAGTCCCATCCCAACTTGACGTCAATCGTTAGATTATAGATGTCGATGGTGACTTGGTGACTGATCTGTGAAATTTAAATTTTAAAAAAAATGTTTTTGAGAATTTTTGTTGTGTTGTTTGACCATGGTTTGTTTTGTTTGACAATGTAAGTAAAGATCAATTTTGTTGTGTTTGAGAAATCAGGGATTTTGGTTGGTGAGGTCTTCTAAGAGGATTTGAAGGAGTTTAACTGTTGAAGGATTTGAAGAAAGATCCACGTACGTCTTGCAGTGCAGGTGTGATTTTTGTTATGCGCTCTTTAAAATTCTCATAATTTTGTTTATGCTCTTTTGAAAGATCCGCCTATTCTAACTTCCACACCAATTATACACTGCCATTTACATGACTAATTAATTGTGATTTATGAGAAGTGTGTGAGTCTAAATGAAGGCAATAATGTTAGAAGTATTACATTTTCTAGTATTCCAAATTTCCAATTAATGGAGGGTTCTCTTCAATAATTTTAAGTAAAATGTGAAACTAGTGTCTGATGAACTATTTGGTCATGTCAATCATACATTCATGAATATGAGCACTCATAGAGAATTAGCAAAAATTGAAGGTGCCAAAGTCAAGTACATGTACAAAACTGACACGTTCATCACTGCGATCAACTAGTCTAGTTTAGAGAGTTTGGACTGTCGACTCTGTAGTTAACCAGTGAGATTGCTTAGTTTCAGGCTGAACTTGTTTCAGGCAATATATTGGGTTTATTGAGATTATACTTATAAGATGAATATTGTGAAGGTGGTGAAGCCCCCAAATAGACCGTATCAAATTATCAATAGTATCTATCATTGTTGATGTAAGAAATGTTTACTAAGGAAAGATTTTCTAGAGTTTTGAGAGATGTCGTGTGGAGAAAACTCTGTTAAGATTGTAATTTGGAAATGTTCACTAAAAAATTATGTTTCTTTTGCAGTTGCTCCTCCAGTGTTCGTTATAAGTTCTTGTTCTTGATTCTCTTAAGGAAACCCTGTCAATTTATCGCTTTCAATAATATAATGCATCCAACGTACATTACACATCTTTACATTCCCTAGATGCTTTGGCTTTCTATGAAGTGACACCAACAGTAACAAAATTGTTTGATCATGACTTATGAAACTTAGAATCTATGAAGTGACACCAACAGTAACAAAATTGTTTGATCATGACTCTTAAGAAACTTAGAAGAAGACTTAGATAAGCAAAGTTGTTAAATATTATAGTCCCACATTGACTATTGGGCTAATTTTGTATTTGGTTCACTCCTATATATAGGAGATATTTTTTTGATGAAACGGATAGAGCCGCAAGGCTCCAGCCAGACGAATAATAATATAAATGAGAATAATGTACAGTCAATACAATAGGAAATAGATACAAATTTACAAGATGTAAACGATAAATACAAACAAGCAACTTAGAATGAGCTAAACTAAGTTAATAACGATAAAGGGAAGGAGACAACATCGATAAATCAAGAATGCCAGGAGTGAACTAGAGCCCCAGACCCAGATAGATGAGCTCAACACCGAAGAAGCTACTCAGCTTCAAAAAAAGAGTCCCGTAAGGATCAAGTCTCCCCCGGCCTGCTGAAGTAAACCGGAATCTCAACGATGGGAGGTCACCGCACCAGACTAAACTCCATCAGCTTGAGAAGAGCCTGTTCTAGCAAGAGAAGACCAGCAAAGCATAACGACATCCGAACACTAACATCCCCAATGATCCATCAAAGCACTGCAGTGCTAAAGAGGCAGCTGAATCACTACCGAAACAGCGCCGAAAAGCAAAATATTGACCAATAATGATGTCGAGCAAACATAAACAGATCAGAAGCCAGTAAATGCAGTAAAAATGCCAACTAAAGTGGACGAAGGAAAGCCAAAGAACCACACTCAAAGAACATAATAAGATAAATCAAACAAGTAGGCAGTTCAAAACAACACCCAGCCGCACAAAATATAACACCCTGGAGATTAAACATCCATCAGATATATAGCCATCCAATTAAAGAGAGAGGAAAGCTAAGGCTGCCATGAAGGCACCCACAAAAAAGACGAAAGAAAGTAGCTGTAACCACAAACTAAACATCATCAGTTAGCATAGATAGAGGAGTAATAAGCTGAAATCAGATTAAGCCAACACCAGACGCTATGGCTCACAAAAAGAGTTCCCAACAGGATGCAACAATCACCGGGAGTGATCAAAAACTAAACTGGGATCTGCCCATAGAAGCAGGAGTCATGTCTGCAAATAGCACGGCAAAAGAGAAGGTAAGAATAAACACAAATAAAAAGAAAGAGCAATCGATTATAAACTTTGAAGGGAATTAAGGCAACTGTAAGCTTCAACTAATTTTTGATAAGCTGAAACAGTAAGATCAGCACATTTCAACTTCATCGACCAAAGGTTGAAAAGAAACAACAAGTCATCAATCATAGAGAGCCTAGAGTGTCTGCGGTTCTGAAATAAGATGGTGTTCCTCTCTTTCCAAATAATCCAATATATATAGGAGATATTGTACTCAGTTATTTCTCAATTCAATAATCAGTATTGTTTTCATCTCTCTGATTTATCTTAACATGGTATTAGAGTCAGATTATACAAATTTTTCATTCTTCCCAAAATCCTAGAATTCCAACAGCAAAAAAAAAAAAGTTCTCATCAAGAAGAAGCATCCTCATCATCAACAATCACCATCTGCACCATCATCAAGAAGAAGAAGATATCCCCAGCCATGGTCATCATCAGATAATCAACCTCCATTCAGTTCAAATCCGCGGTTCTTGATCAAATCACAATCAATCACCAGATCCAGAATGCCCTGCTTTCGTCCCATGCTCCGAAAAACTCTACCTTGGAACCCACTACCGCAGCTCACCCTCCTAACCCAGCCCCGATCAAAAATGATGATCAAATAATCAGTCATCATCCCCTACCCCGATCCCCTACCATCTCCGGCGTCCCTAACCCCCCCCCCCCCCCCCCCCCCCCCGCGGTGCTCTCAATCACAGCAATGCTAGTCTTATTTCTCCTCGCAGTGCTTCTTCCCTCACATCCTCGGCCATGCCTGTCACGCCAGCCTTGCCGTCTCCTGCTGATTGGGCTAATGTTCAGCAATGCCTTACTCAGCTGGAACTACAGCTCATGGGTCAGTCTATCAATGCTGGCTCCTCTGCTCCTATACTTTCTGCCAATCCCGGTATGAATTCGTTCTGGATTTTAGATTCTGGTGCATCACATCATCTCACTAGTAATCTGACATTGTTCACCGCCTGTACAGCTCTTTCCTCTCACTTTCCATCTCTACACACAGCTGATGGCTCACCACTTCTTATTACACACACAGGGACAATTAGCTCTCTCACTCTCACATTACCATATGTTCTTTATGCTCCTCATTTATCAATAAACCTTATTTCTATTAGTGTGTTGTGCGATAGTGATCTTGTCGTTACTTTTGACTCTCTGGGCTGTTCTATTACTGATTCCTCCACCGGTGAGGAGTTTGGGCATGCTAGTCGTCAGGGTCGTCTATATTATCTAGATTTTCTTCATGCACATCACTCTCCTTTTAGTTTTGCCGGTATTGTTTCCTCTGTTGCTGATCTGTGGCACAGACGTTTAGGTCATATTAGCGCATCACGACTCCAGACTATAGCTCGCAGTGGTGCCCTTTTTCTCTTAGTTTTAAACATTTATCTGATTGTCAGGGTTGTCATTTGGCCAAATACTTTGCTCTACCCTTTAGTCACAAAAGAACTTCTGAAACCACTTATCATTTTCAACTTGTTCATTCTGACATATGGGGACCCTCTCCCGTACCTTCGTGGAAATGTTATCTCTATTATGTTGCCTTCATCAATGACTTCACTAAACATACATGGATTTTTCTTATGCGTCAGCGATCTAAGATACCTGATATTTATCGGTTCTTTACAACTATGATTCACACTCAATTCGGTGTGCGCATTAAGAATTTTCGATCGGACGGTGCACATGAGTACACTTCCATCACTATGAGAATGATCCTTCAGTCTCACGGCACCTTTTTTCAACAATCATGCCCTCACACACATGAGTAGAATGGTGTAGCTGAACGCAAGTATCGTCACATCCTTGAGATGGCTTGCGCTCTTTTACTCCCCTCTTCTGCTCCTCGTTCTTTCTGGGCTGAAGCTATCATGACCTCTGTTAGTCTCATCAACATTACTCCCTTGTCTGCCCTAGCTGGTACGACGCCTTATGAGGCTCTTTATCACTCGCCTCTCGACTCCAGTATGCTCCGTACCTTTGGATGCACCTGTTACGTCCTTCTCCCTCCTACTAAGCGCACCAAGCTCTCCGCTCGTGCTGCTAAGTGCGTTCACCTAGGTCTCAGTCCCGAACACAAAAATTATCATTGTTTTGATCCATCAGCGGGTCGTGTCAGCATTTCTCGACATGTATCCTTTGTGGAAGACTCCCCTTACTACCTGACTCCCCCCGAGGATACTAGATTTCTCGATTCCCCAGTTGTTGCTAGCTCCCCGACTTTAACTTCCCGCATTCCTTTTGATCTCACTCCTCTGGCTCCTTTCACATCTCCTGCAGTCCTTACACCTGTTGTTCCCCGTACCGAAATACCACCTGCATCCCCACAACAATCAGCACCCATCCCACCTACTTCTCTAAAAGTTCATAGTCATAGTTACTGGGGATGACTCTGCCAGCATTGTATCCACCCAGAAATACCTTCACCAGCAGTTCTATATGAAAGATCTTAGTAAGCTACGTAACTTTCTGGGTTTAGAGATTGCTCATGGATCTCAGGGGATACTCATTTCTCAACAGAAATATACATCAGATATTATTTCCGCTGCATGTCTCTCTGACAGTCGATCAGACGATACACCCTTAGAGCTTCATGTGAAGCTTCGTCCCACAGATGATGAGCTCCTTCCTGATCCCACTAGATACAGGCAGATTGTTGGATAGCTTGTCTACTTATGCATGACCAGATCCGATATTGCTCACGCAGTTAGTATTGTTAGTCAGTTTATTTCCACTCCTACATCAGTTCACTACGGTGCTCTTCTTCGGATCCTCAGATATCTTCGGAGCACTATTACTCACTCATTATTTATGCCTACTATATCCAAACTAGAGCTGAGTGCATATTCTGATTCAGATTGGGCAGGTAATCCTACTACCAGACGATCTATCACCGGTTTCTGTCTATTTCTTGGTGATTCGCTGATCTTATGGCTAAGTAAGAAACAAGCAGTTGTTGCATGTTCTTCGACTGAAGCTGAGTACAGGGCAATGGCAGCTACTACTAAAGATATTGTTCATGTTCATTGGCTTTTATCATATATGGGTGTCACTCTTTCAGGACCTACTCCTCTTCATTGTGATAACCGGAGTGCACTACACATTGCAAGCAACCCGGTCTTTCATGAGCGAACGAAGTATATAGAGATTAATTGTCATTATGTTCGTGAGCGCTTTGAAGCAGGGACTATTTCTCTTCATTCTATTACTTCATCACAGCAGACGGCAGACTTCTTCACCAAATCTCATACTGTTCAGAGATTTTGATATTTAGTAGGCAAACTCATACTGTTTGATCCACCATCAGTTTGCGAGGGAGTGTTAGATATTATAGTCCCACATTGGGTATTGGGCTAATTTTGTATTTGGTTCACTCCTATATATAAGAGATATTGTACTCAGTTATTTCTCAATTCAATAATCAGTATTGTTTTTATCTCTCTGATTTATCTTAAAAAAAGTAAAACCGAAAGAAAAAAAATTTAATAGAACAAACATATAATTATTTTCTTTTTAACATTGATTTTACTAAATTGAAAATAAAGATATGTAAATCTAGGGTCAGAACTACATCTGCAAGCACAATACTCATCATCTTCAATAACTATGAACTTTTAGAGTCTATTATCTATATACTCAATGACTTCCTTTCCTAAAAATTTTGGCCTCGAGCTTCCCGAATTGCGTGAAATCTTAATTGTATCCCGACATTAGCAAGGTCAGATGGTTCAACTGAACGTGATGCAGTTTGTTTTTTGGGGGTGGCTGCACCAGGTGTGAGTTCTCTCAATTTGTAATTTTACGGAAGCTTTGGTACTGGATGGTACGCCCGACCCTCAGCTGAGGGAACGGCTTGGGAGTAGGCAGGAGTGAAGTGGAGGTCGGATGCTCGGCTCGAATCTGGAGGCTCGAATTTGGGGGTCTCGTGTACCTGCACTCAGCCTAGGAACGCCGGGGTTGATCCCAGTGGCAGGCCCTCCGATGGTCTAGTTAGTCACTGAAGAGCAACAAAAACTAGGGTTTTAAAAGGGAAGAGAATGATTACCTTTTGAAGGGGTAGAGTGCCTGGTATTTATAGGCAGTCACAATCGGGTCTGGACCCGTTTGGGGCCGGGTCTGGACCCGATTGTCCGTGGGCCTGTGAACGAGTGGTTGCATCCGAGTGTCGACCCCGAGGTCACTTGGCCGAGCATAAGGGGTCGGGAGACGAGCCCCCTCACTTGTCGAAAAAGCAAGGGGACATCGAGATCTGTAGGGTAGAGGGTCTTCTTACCGAACATCGAGGGTTGGTAGACGAGCCCCCTCACTTTTTGGAAAAGCAAGGGAACGTCGAGATCTGTGGGGTAGGGGGTTTTCTTATCGAGCGTCGAGGGTCAGTAGACGAGCCCCCTCACTTTTTGGAAAAACAAGGGGAAGTCGAAATCTGTGGAGTAGGGGGTCTCCTTGCCGTGCGCCGAGGGCCGACAGACAAGCCCCTCCCCGATTGGGGGATCTTCTTATCGAGCATCGAGGGCCCGTAGACGAGTCCTATTACCTGTTGGAAAGACAAGGGGATGTCGAGATCTGTAGAATAGGGGGTCTCCTTGCCGAACATCGAAGGTCGGTAGGCGAGCCCCCTCACTTGTTGGAAAAGCAAGGGGGTCCTCTTTCCAGGCACCGAGGGTCGGTAGACGAGCCCCTCCCCGATTGGGGGATAATTTGGGGCTCGCGGTACCATGCGAGCACCGAGCCTCCTGTTGAATAGAGGAGAAATTTGGGGCTCGTGGTATTATCCGAGCGTCGAGCCTCTATTGAATAGAGGAGGAATTTGGGGCTCGCGGTACCATCCGAGTGCCGAGCCTCCTGTTGAATGGAGGAGAAATTTGGGGCTCGCGGTACCATCCGAGCGCCGAGCCTCCTGTTGAATAGAAGAGAAATTTGGGGCTCGCGGTATCATTCGAGCGCCGAGTCTCTATTGAATAGAGGAGGAATTTAGGGCTCGTGGTACCATCCGAGCGCCGAGCCTCCTGTTGAATAGAGGAGGAATTTGGGGCTCGCGGTACCATCTGAGCGCCAAGCCTCCTATTGAACAGAGGAGTAATTTGGGGCTCGTGGTACCATCCGAGCGCCAAGCCTCTTGTTGAATAGGGAAGAAATTTGGGGCTCGCGGTACCATCCGAGCACCGAACCTCCTGTTGAATAGAAGAGAAACTTGGGGCTCGCGGTACCATCCGAGCTTCGAGCCTCCTGTTGAATAGAAGAGAAATTTGGGGCTCGCGGTACCATCTGAGCACCGAGCCCCCTGACTTGTTGGAAAAGTACGGGGTATCTCACGGGCGACTGGCCACACATTCCGAGTCATCGTATTGGCTGAGAGTGCTGAGGGTAAAGAGGTAATTTTTCCCCCATGCTGACATCACAGGCGTAAGAATGGAAGTGACTCAAATCCTAGTGGCCGTTGGATCTTGACCAAGATCCAACGGTTAGATCTTTTCCTAAAATTCGAGGAGTCTCTTCTTCTGTTATAAATCTCCCCTCCCCCCCTCCTTCATTTCCACACACGCATTTTTTAATCTTCAAAATCGGGTTTCTCTCTCGTTTGCCATCGATGATCTTTCTCCGGTGATCTTTCTATTGTGCGATATTTTCAGGTTAGTGTTTCTGATTCGTAATGTCGCTCGCTCAATCTGGCTCCGAGACGAGCTCGTCAGCCCGTTCCGAGAAGGAAGCTGAGTCACCTCCGACATCTTGGTCCCTGGGCAATTATGGAATCAAGGAGGATGTTCCGTCAGATCCAGGATCGGACGGCGGGGATGAGGTAGTTTTTGTTGTACAACCTCTGAAATCTCGTAGGCCAGGGAAGGAACCTGTAGAGGAGGGTGAGGACGAGGAGGAAGAGGAGGACCCCGAGGGAGAAGGGGGGGTGTTGAGGACGAGGAGGATGAGGAGGAAGAGGAGGAAGAGGAGGACCCCAAGGGAGAGGGGGATGTTGAGGACGAGGAGGACGTGGAGGAAGACCCCGAGGCGGACCAGGAAGAGCCCGATCAGGGTGCCAGGGGAGACGATGGTCAGGGAGACGCAGAGGAAGGTGCTGCAGGAGGGGTAGCTGAGGGCGAGGGTGATCTCCTGCCTCTGCCACCGTTATCGACCCCTTCTCCGTAGAGGAAGCCCTGTCCTCGTAGGAGGAAGAGGAAGTGGATCCGTCCGGATAGTCCCCCTACGCCAGATAAATATGGCCCCGGACTAGGGTTTGAGTCTGCCCTCGTAACTTTTAGAAATTCCGGGTCGATCAGGATGTATCCTGACGATGTTGAGGGCCTCGCTCTACTCCCTTCCCTGTGGGGGGACGAGAGTCGGGTGAAGATCAGGATGGACAGCATCCAGTGCGCCTTGAAGGCGGACTACCTGTACATCCTGAGGGCGGCCTACTTTATCCCCAAGGAGTTCGAATTCCTAATTCCGAACCCCGGGATTCGTCCGACCATAGCTCTTGCGCCGGGCTATTGCGTGTTTCCCGAGGATGCCTTCATCTCGGGGCTTAGGCTACCGTTGCCCCCCTTCATCGAGAGAGTTTTGAATTGGGCGAAGCTGAGTCCGATGCAGTACGGCCCCAATTCGTGGAAACACTTGGTTTGCTTCATCTTGAAGTGTCAGGAGAAGGGGATCAAGCCGAGGCTTACATACTTCCGCGCTATCTTGGGGATGAGTTCACTGGGTGATGCGAAGGGAATCTTCTATCTTTCACCGCGACCTCACAAGAAGGTGGGGCATGGCCATCTGGACTCTATCAAAGGATGGAAGGAGAAGTACTTCATAGTCAGGAGCGGAAGCCTTGGCCGATTCCAACCTCTTGGAACTTCAATAAGCTGAACCATAAGCTCCCGAAGCGCAGTGAGATGACGGAGAAAGAATGGGCGAAGGTGGAGAAGATCGTTGGAGAGCACAGTATAGGGTGGCCTCGAGTAACGAAGATGCACCTGGCCCGAGCCGGACTGAGCCCAGCCGACCCTAGTATGTTTTTGTTCTGAATTTTCCTATCTTTCTGCCTTCGCGTTAACATTTACTTCTTTTCTTCCCTTTTGTAGAGATGACGTCCAAGCAGTTCGACAACAGACAGGCCTTGTTGGTTGTAGCCGCCAAGAGGAGGGCGAATCAGGAAAAGAAGGCGGAGCAAGAAAAGAAGGCTGCCCAGGGAGTGGGCTCTAGCAAAGGGCCGACCTCGGAGATGGCGGAGCAGCCCGCAAAGAAGGAGAAGAAGCAGCACCATACGCCGAGGGCATCGAGGGAAGCAGGGGGGAGCTCCGGTAGCAGAAGGACCTCCAAGGTCCCGGAGCAGAGGCTCCCCCCACCTCGGCCCAGCACCGAGCAGATGGTGGGGAGGCAGGGCCGCAGGCCGCATGTCCCGGATTGGGGGGTTCTCGCAGGTGATTCCCTGCTCGAGGATCCAGTGGCCATAGAGGTGGTCAGGAATATCGCCACAGAGCGAGATCGAATGGCTCTGGCGATGCAGACATCTGAGATGAGCTTCATGAGGTGGTCTCAGGTGCAGCTCTCGATAAGTGTTCAGAATTTTACTTTGAGTTTAGGATTTAGGATTTCTCCTAACTTTTTCCCCCTCGAACAGGCGATGCTTCGCAGACAGCACTTTCAGAAGTGCTTGGAGAAGGAGGTCCTCATCGAGAGGAGGAATGCGAAGAAGTACTTCTGCGAGGTGACCAAGTTGATGGACGAGCTGAAGGAAACTCGGAGCATGGAGGCGGTCCATGAGGCTCAGCTAGCCTCGATAGCCAACCACCATAAGGAGGAGCTGGCTCACGTCAAGGTGAAGGCCCGGGCAGAAGCGGAGAAGGCGCAGAAGGCCATGGAGGAGGCAAAGATCACCATGGCGGATACCTTGATCCTAGCTCAGGACGAGACATATGCCAAGGCTAAGGAGCATTTCCAGTTGATCTACCTGGACAAGAAGGTCGACCACCTCCACTACAACTGGCGGCCAGATTGTCCGCCTACACCCGGTGGCGAGGAGATGGGGGACCCTCGGCAGGGGAGGTCGGGGGCAACCCGGCCTACGAAAAGGTGTTGTCCCCCCCTCAACATTAGTTTAGGGCTTTTTACTCTTCTATTTTTGTAATTGCCTAACGCGGACTGGCCACCGCATTTTTGTAATACCAAAATTTTTGACTTTATAAAAAAGGATTTTTGGGCCGATGCTATACGACTTGTGTTTTTTTCATCTCTTTTGTGACCGGTTGCTTTTCCTGTCTCTTTGATAGACACATGAGGGCTTCGGCGCCAATCTTGGTTCTGCTGAGGTCTCCTGGGTCCGAGCTGGGCTAGGGACCATGGAGAGTGTTCTGGCTCGCCAACGAAAGCAGGCTCGGGATCGAGAGGCCGCAGTGAATTACTTCATGAACAAGTCTAGAGAGCTTAGCCTGGAGGTCGCTCGCCTGAAGAGGGCCATAGCCGATCGGGAGTGGTGGGCAGTAGAGACGAACTGGTCGATCTCGGATGCATCGAGCGGGCAATCGGCTTCGGAGTCTTTTCTTCGCGAGGCCGTGGTAGAGAAAGAATTGGAGGTCCGTAGGCTGAGGCTTATGCTAGGCACTTGTCTGGTCGAGGAGGCGAGCAATTCTGTGTTTGGAGCTTCTCCGACCTTTTTCTTGGAGGAGGCTAACCCTGCCGATGCGGAAAGCTCCGTTGCCAGGGTACCTTCGCTGGCCGGGCTGGCCGAGCGCGTGAAGGATCCTGCGAGAAGCACCGAATTTGAGTTTTAAGCCTGGCGATGAGTGATTTGTAAACTTTCATTTGTATTGTGGTCGTTTCAAGCGCTCTGAGTAATAAAATCTCGATTTGTTTGCTTTGACGATTTGTTGAGTGAGGGCCAGAATGTGGCTCGAGGTCTTTGCTGGAGGTCGACGCCGAGGCAGAATGGGCGGTCGGTCCGCAGCTCGCTCGGAAGTCGGGACGTAATCTCTTGCAGATAGCACCCCCCTTACTTTTTGGAAAAGCACGGGGACGCCGAGCGTGTAGGGTCGGAAGCCGACCCCCTATCACTTGTTGGAAGTTTTCTGGCGCATCGCGCCCAATAAAAGATGTGTCGCCTTCCGATAAAATTAATGGCGATATTTCGCCTTCCGCCGTTTGGACTTTCCGATGCAATAAATGCGCCTCTCCGGTGGCTATATAATCCTCACCCCCTCCCTCATTTCTCATCAGAATTTAAGATTGACTCATCTGTCACCCTTGAACAATTCGGGGTTTCGGCTCCGAGGTCACTAACCCCGAGCTGCTCGTGGGTGAGTGGTGGGTCGGTCCGGAGGAGAGATCCGGGGTTCTTGCCGAAGGCGGGCACCGCCAAAGTACAATTTTTTGGCCTAGGGTCCTGTTCGGTGGCTCCCCTGCCATCCTCGAACAATTTGGGGTTTTAGCTCTGAGGGCTGTAAAGCCCGAGTTGTTCATGAGTGAGAGGTGGGCCGACCAATGGTCTGGGGCTCAGGTCTTCTTGGGCGAGGGTCCGGGTCGGTGGCTCCCCTGCCACCCTCGCACAATTCGAGGTTTCGGCTTTAAGGGTCGTTAATCCAGAGTTGTCTGCGGGTGAGAGGTGGGTTGACTGATGACCCAGGTATAGAATTCATGGCCGAGAGTCTCGGATCGGTGGCTCCCTTACCACCCTCTGATAATTCAGGATTTCGGCTCCGAGGCCACTAACCCGAGTTTCCAGCGGGTGAGAGGTGGGCCGACCCGAGGTTCGGGACTCGGGGCGCCTGCCGAAGGCGAGCGCCCTAAATCTAAAATAGAAATTTTTGTATCTGGTGCGGTATGAGTGTAACTGTAGGTCACAACCGAGAGCATAGTTCGCCGAGCTTGAAAAAGCCAAGGCTCTGATTGAGGCCGATGTCGAGCCCTCATACGAAGACAAGGTGATATGGGTGTGGCCGGAGATCATCGCCGAGCGTAAAGGTTGCATGGCTTGAAAAAGCCAAAGCCTTGCTCGAGGTCGATGCCGAGACCCCATACCTAGAGAAGCCGTTATGAGTATAGCCGGAAAACAAAACCGAGCGTAAAGGTTGCATGGCTTGACAAAGCCAAGGCCTTGCTCGAGGTCAATGCCGAGCCCCCATACCTCGTTCTCGGGTAGATAGTATGAGCGTGGCCGGAAATCACCGCCGAGCGTAAAGTTCGCTTGGCTTGAAAAAGCCAAGGCCCTGCTCGAGGTCGATGCCGAGCCCCCATACCTAGAGAAGCCGTTATGAGTGTAGCCAGAAAGCATCGTCGAGCGTAAAGGTCACACGGCTTGAAAAGCCAAGGCTTTGCTCGAGGTCGATGCCGAGCCCCCATACCTCATTCTCGGATAGATAGTATGAGCGTGGCCGAAAATCATCGCCGAGTGTGAAGGTCGCTTGGCTTGAAAAAGCCAAGGTCCTGCTCGAGGTCGATGCCAAGCCCCCATACCTAGAGAAGCCGTTATGAGTGTAGTCGAAAAACATCGCCGAGCGTAAAGGTTGCACGACTTGAAAAAGCCAAGGCTTACTCGAGGTCGATGCCGAGCCCCCATACCTCATTCTCAGGTAGATAGTATAAGCGTGGCTGGAAATCATCGCCGAGCGTAAAGGTCGCTTCGCTTGAAAAAGCCAAGGCCTTGCTCGAGGTCGATGCCGAGCCCCCATACCTAGAGAAGCCGTTATGAGTGTAGCCGGAAAATATCGCCGGACGTAAAGGTCGCATGGCTTGAAAAAGCCAAGGTCTTGCTCGAGGTCGATGCCGAGCCCCATACCTCGTTCTCGGGTAGATAGCATGAGCGTGGCCGGAAATCATCACCGAGCATAAAGGTCGCTTGGCTTGAAAAAGCCAAGGTCTTGCTCGAGGTCGATGCCGAGCCCCCATACCTAGAGAAGCCGTTATGAGTGTAGCCGAAAAATATCGCCAGGCGTAAAGGTTGCATGGCTTGAAAAAGCCAAGGCCTTGCTCGAGGTCGATATTGAGCCCCCATACCTCGCTCTCGGGTAGATAGCATGAGTGTAGCCGAAGGTCATCACCGAGCGCATGGGTAGCATGACTTGAAAAGGTCGAGATCCTACTCGGGGTCGATGCCGAGCCCCCATACCAAGAGAAGATTTTGCGCCTCGCGGTGCCCTCCGAGCGCCGAACCCCAAGCTGACTTAAGGAGATTTTTGCGGCTCGCGGTGCCATCCGAGCGCCGAACCTCAAGTTGAATTGAGGAGATTTTTGCGGCTCGCGGTGCCATCCGAGTGCCGAACCTCAAGCTGAATTGAGGAGATTTTTGCGGCTCGCGGTGCCATCCGAGCATCCCGCTGCATATAGGAGAAATTTGGGGCTCGCGGTATCATCCGAGTGCCGAACCGGGAGGATAATACGAAGTTGAAGCTTGTTTTAAGAAATCTGGCATAATTATAATATATTCTGACTTTACAAGATAAGGCATGACGTGCCGATTACATTTTTATGATTTACACGGGGGTATTTGTAGAGGCTAATCCTCCCTTTCAAGAAATTTGATGAGGTGCTCTGCATTCTAGGGTGTCACGCCCCGCTTTCCGGAATACGGGAATACAGGCACGTAACTAAGGCCCAGCGAATGATATAAGTACGCCGACTCATATCGTCCATAAGCTGTACCAGTCTTACCTCAACAATATAAGAAAAATGAATCACAACCACGCAGGAAACATAATCACATCAACGAGAATGAAATTTAATAACCAATTCTGGAATATAAAGACTTACCAAATAACTCCAGAGACTCCTGCTCCAATTGTAGAAGATCTGCTCATCAATGCTTCCTAGAAATTCTCTTTGTGAACCTGTACTTGTTCGTCTAAAAAGAAAGAATAATTTGTCCTTAGAGCAAGTACGGACAACAAGTAGTGAAAGCAGAGAGTAAGGAGTAAGGCACATGAAGATTATGAATCAAGATCAAATTTGCAAGGACAATAATGGCATTAATAAACAATGGTCTTAATAAAGTATACATATGTCAGTTTATGTTCATTAGAGTGTCATTTCTCCTATCTAGTGCACGTACTACTGCATCCCATACTACAGGTTCGATGCACGCACAACAGTGTTCATTTTAGACTTTGTGGTGGGATCTACAGAGCGTGTACTCGGTTTCAATAACAATCATTTACCATTTGCAATCAATCAATTTCCAATTATTCAATCAATCATTCACAATCAATACTTCTCCTTCCATGTCAATACGATATCACAATAGGCCTTACCGAGTACATTTTCTGAAACTATCCACTACTAAGTCAACCCTTATAAACCCCGGCTTGTTTAGTATTTTATTATTGAGTCATTCATGTCCATGCAAGTGGTTATAAGAATGTCAAGGGAACGATACGAATGCAGCAACATAATGCATTGCTAAATAATAAACATGAAGTAGTAAATCTAAAACAATAATTCTCTTTATATTAATTTTAACTGACTTCTAATATAACTGGGTCGAAACCTCAGTACAAGACGGACAATACAGCAGGAATTTATAAAAAGTCATCACATATATGTTCATTCAAGTCGATAAACAATAGGTTATTGTACCATGAAATGCATTACACTATTATACAGCAATTAGAATGGATTTTGCAATGTACGAGTCAATTCACGATGTCATTGTTCAAGTCACGATATTTCAATCAATCAATGTATTCAATCACCATTCATTTTCTTTGCATACAATTCTATTTCATTTCATTTATGTCAAGTGTATATGTATAGGCTTGGGTTTGAGTCAATGGATAATTATAATAGGTCAAGAGTATGTCGGGTTAGCTCGTGTAAACCCTCGATACTCCTAACGGACGGGACACAAGGCAAATTAAGATAATTAAAATAGAACTACTTGCAGGAGATCAATAAGCTTGAACTAGAAAATTAAAAGAGTTCAAGTGGACTTGCCTTTTTCCTTGTAGACGATTCAAATAATTAATAAGAATAACGGGATCAGAATCCCGGGGAGCGATCCCAAGAGCACGTGCATAGTACGTGCGAGAATACCAAACAGCAACCAAATCCAATCAGCAAGAGCAACCCGACAGCAAGCACCCACACGCCACAGCACACACAACCAGTACACAAATACACCCCAACAACATCGGATCGAGATCTTCTACTCCACAACACCAAACACCTGATCTCTTCCTTCACACAACAACAACACACCAAAATCCCCTCATTGGTCCTCCTCCCACCCAACAAACAACAACAACACCAACTCCACACAAACTCCAAAACAGCAACTCTCTACCCAATTACAAACAGCAATAACACCAACTCCACTTCTCCACACAATCCACAACAGTCAAACAGTAAACCACTCCTTCTCCAAATTAGCAACCCCAATATAATCCAATCCAGAACACCAAAATACCAATTCAACACCCAACAGCAACCCAACATCAATATAATACTCCAACTACAACTAAACACCACACAATACCACATAAACAGCAAACTCCACTTTCCCCAATACCACTAATCCATCTATTCTTCACTTTCCTCGACACCCACACACACAGGGAGACAGAGATTTGGCGGGAGAAGAGGGAACGGTGACAAGGAGGAGCAGCGACGGCTGGCGGGGCGCGCTCAGGGAGAGGCGAGCGGTTGGGGATCTCCGGGGCAGTGAGGAGCGATGGGAGGGGGTGAGGATGCTGGCGACTGCGGATGTCGACCGGGGTCTGGCGGCGGAGAACTCGGGGATCGAAGTCGAGGTTGAAGGCGCGTCGACAGGGGGAGGAGGAGAGTGGTCGAGGTGCGGGAGGCTCGACCGGAGGTGAAGCTTTGATGGTGAAGGTCGGCAATGGCCTCAGACGACGGAGCGGAAGTCGACTGGAGGAAGGAGACAAGCGGTGAGGAGAGAGAGCGAGCGCGCGGCAATGGCGATGGACGGAGGGCGTCTGGCGATGTTGGCGTGAGCGGCGCTTGAGCGGAGCTTCGATGAGAGGTTGATGGCGAGGTGATGGTGCAGGCGAATCTTCGATGGGTTGCTAACATGGGCTTCGGTTTAGGGAGAATGAGGGGGAAGAAGTGGGGGTCTTCTGTTTTGGTTTTGATTTTTGTTAAGGGAAAAACCAGAGAGGAAGATAGGGAGTAAACGGGGAGAGAGTGGGATATGGGGTTAATAAAATATTAATTAAGTAGTGGTTAGTTGGAGATAGTGGGTTGTAGTTGCGGGGAATGTGGGAAGAGTGGAGAAAAGTGGGGAAATTTGTATACGGGTGGGTGTATGGGTTTGTGGGTTTGGGTTTAGGGTCCGGTAGGAGGTGAGATTGGGTTTGGACTAAAACCCAATAAGATATGGGCTATTCTTTGGGCTTCAATTGAATTCAAAATAATTAATAAATGATAGTATGGATTAATTTAGACTTTAAAATAGATAAATAAAAAGAAGTGGGACAAGATTCAAGTTTGAATATAAATTTAGGTTCACATTTATGAAGATTTAAATGCATCCAAAAGAATTTATACGGAAATTAAAATATAAAAATACATGGAGAGAAAGAAGGAACTGGAAATCCGTATAATCGGAAATAGGGATTACAAATCCTACCCACCTTACAAGAAGAATTTCGTCCTCGAAATTCATTTTGGCAGGCAGCAGGGCAAAGCAGAAGCATTTAAATAACAAGGCAGGAAAATTTGAAAAAGATCAACTCCAGTGATGGAAGCACCAGAATAAGGAAAGGACATAGATAAGATCGATGTCGAATAATAAATCGACAAAAGATGAACACGATATGAACGATGCAAAGGAGGACCAGCAAGAGAATACTGGGACCTGTGGGTTATGGGTCCACCACGCTTCCGCCGCGTTACTCTGACGGTGATGTCCCATGCAACATACATGTTGCTGTAGGCCACATGACACCAATC
The DNA here is from genome assembly GCA_017893485.1 of Hemerocallis citrina. Taxonomy (NCBI): domain Eukaryota; kingdom Viridiplantae; phylum Streptophyta; class Magnoliopsida; order Asparagales; family Asphodelaceae; genus Hemerocallis; species Hemerocallis citrina. Next base: position 186,009,156 of record CM030358.1, on the reverse strand, counting down.
GACGAACCGAGCAGGAAGACAAGAATGAGACACCAGGATCAAGGACAGTATGGGCTCGAGATAGATATAATTAAATAATGCAAAACGAATATAAAGTTTGTTTTCAATTTTAAATGATCAAAAGATGTGTTATAGATCAAGACTAAAGGGTAGGAGAATTGGGTTATAAATCAAATAACAGGTTTAAATCCAATAAGGAAATAGGCTATAGAATTTTTAAAATATACATTAAATCGAATAGTGAAAAGTATATAAAATTGAGCATGTTCAGGCTCAAAACAAAATAATAGTAATAGTAGCGACAAGCATAATCATACCAATAACAATAATAATAACAAAATATCAACACTGCTAACAATAAAATAACAATGATAATCACAATAATATTAATAATAATAACAATAATAACAATAAAAATAATAATGATAATAATAATAATGACATAAATGGATATAATAATAGAATGCACATATGTGTCAGAATGGAAAAGTGAGTTTAATAGATTTACTAAAATAATCCAAACAGTAGTAATATATAATATAAATATTCGATCACTTAAAATGTAAAATAAAATTAAAATACACCGTTGTTTGAAGTGAATAAAATTTCCAGATAGTCAGATGAAATAAAAAAAGTTTCTTAAAAACCAGAATAGTATTTTGTTAAAATCCGATCGATTGAAAATGTAAATTGTTGAAAAGAATTTGAAAGCGAAAGGAAGCTATAAAAGTCTTAAATACAGAAAGTACACGGAAAGATACATATGTGCAGGAACAAGGGTTTGAGCTCAAGTTAAATATAGTGCAACAAGTGTATATAAAATTTAGGCTTCAACAAAAATACCAATAATAACACCAATAATAATAAAATATTAACAATACCGGTAAAATAATAATGTAAGACAGAATATAATTGGTTCAACCATTTTTTTTATTATTATTATTTTTTTGTACGAAAGTAATTCATTATTAACAACAGTAATAATAAAATAATGCAAACAACAATAATAATAACGACGGCAATATCAATAATAATAATGATATCAATAATAATAACGAGAAACATAACAATAATAATAACATTATAAAACAAGGTAAGAATTTGGCATATCAACTATTTAATTAAATCAAAGCGGAATTATATAGTCGATCAATTATAAATGGAAAGTGAAGAGATAAAACCCAATTATAAAAAGTTTGATAACCATACAAATAACAAAGGAACACAACTTTAAAGGATTAATATAAATATATATATATATATATATATATATATATATATATATATATATATATATATACATAGTTTTGGGAAAATAACCAATCAAGATATGTACAATTACGAACAAATTTAGCTAAGTGAGAAATATATTAATAACAATGAATGAAAAGACATATAATAATTAGTGAATGTTGACATTGTAATCAATATTCGAAAAACATTTTAAAGGGTAACGAGCAAAATAGACCAAATATATATATATGCAAGAAGATTTAAAAAGAAGTTTATTAAATATTATAAAAGTAAACATCAAATCATTAATTAGGAAATGGAAACAAAAGTAAGCGAGAAACCTAAAGGTTAAAGAGTTGGAAAACGGTGGCAATAAATAGTAATTAACAAAAGAACAAAAACTTATACCATGGCTAATGTACTCAATCTTAACATAACGTGAAAATTGGTAAACACAAAATAGAGAAAAATCAACTATACTAGTTCAAATTGTATGAAAACGTAAAGTGTAATTGTATAAACAAAGTGTCATAAAGAAAAATATTTATTTACCATTAGTTTTATTATATAGGTAAAAATTGTCTTGAAATCTAAATTAGCAAATACTTAGAAAATCTTGCATCCTTAACATCAAGTTGCATGTTTGCCTTCACGACATCAGGTTTCAAGTTGTCGTCCGGATGTTCGGCTGCACATTTTGCCTCGCCGATATCCAGTTGCAATTTGCCTCCATTGACATCGAGTTGCATATTTGCCATCTCGATGTTAGGTTGCACCGAAATGGTAAAATAGAAAATGTAACCTCCCATATACACAAGGATATGGGACATTCAATTTAGGTATGATGTGGAGTTTTGAAATTCGTGATATATAAATAGTAGGAGAGTAAGAAACGAGGTTGAAAGCCATACAATAAAATATCAAAATAGATGTATAGATTATAAATATCAAACACAATAGTACAAAATAGCAGTAGTTAAAATGATTTATAAAAGTAGGGAGAAGACGGAATGAAATACATATAAAAGTACAATGCAAATGTGAATGAGAAAATAATATGCAGTATAGAAAATTTACACAATAATTATACCATAAAAATATACGGTAACGTAGGAATTAAACGAGCCTCTAACATGTCCTTGAAGATCCACCGATGTCGGTCGACGAACCAAGCGGAAGAAAGAATGGACAGCTCCAGAATCAAGGGAATAAGGACACGAAAGAATAAAATTACACCCAATGAGAAATCAATGAAAGTGAGGGCTGCAAGGGACGGAAGGGACCAAGGATTGAAAGACTTGAATAAGAAAAAATCAAAGAGGAATCCAAATGAGAAGGGTATGCAGATAGATGTTGGTTATTACATGTTCATGTGATTGACGTGGTGTGCATATTATTGAGTTAGACTGGCTAGAACCAAACTTGACTGACATATTAGTCAAACATGACTAACACATTAGCCAAATCAGCTAAACTCCAACATAGTTAAAGCCTAACCTGGGCTCTGATACCACTAAAAACCTGTCAAGCCCCGCTTCCCGGAATACGGGAATACAGGCACGTAACTAAGGCCCAGCGAATGATATAAGTACGCCGACTCATATCGTCCATAAGCTGTACCAGTCTTAGCTCAATAATATAAGAAAAATGAATCACAACCACGCAGGAAACATAATCACATCAACGAGAATGAAATTTAATAACCAATTCTGGAATATAAAGACTTACCAAATAACTCCAGAGACTCCTGCTCCAATTGTAGAATATCTGCTCATCAATGCTTCCTAGAAATTCTTTTTGTGAACCTGTACTTGTTCGTCTAAAAAGAAAGAATAATTTGTCCTTAGAGCAAGTACGGACAGCAAGTAGTGAAAGCAGAGAGTAAAGAGTAAGGCACATGAAGATTATGAATCAAGATCAAATTTGCAAGGACAATAATGGCATTAATAAACAATGGTCTTAATAAAGTATACATATGTCAGTTTATGTTCATTAGAGTGTCATTTCTCCTATCTAGTGCACGTACTACTGCATCCCATACTACAGGTTCGATGCACGCACAACAGTGTTCGTTTTAGACTTTGTGGTGGGATCTACAGAGCGTGTACTCGGTTTCAATAACAATCATTTACCATTTGCAATCAATCAATTTCCAATTATTCAATCAATCATTCACAATCAATACTTCTCCTTCCATGTCAATACGATATCACAATAGGCCTTACCGAGTACATTTTCTGAAACTATCCACTACTAAATCAACCCTTATAAACCCCGGCTTGTTTAGTATTTTATTATTGAGTCATTCATGTCCATGCAAGTGGTTATAAGAATGTCAAGGGAACGATACAGATGCAGCAACATGATGCATTGCTAAATAATAAACATGAAGTAGTAAATCTAAAACAATAATTCTCTTTATATTAATTTTAACTGACTTCTAATATAACAGGGTCGAAACCTCGGTACAAGACGGACAATACAGCAGGAATTTATAAAAAGTCATCACATATATGTTCATTCAAGTCGATAAACAATAGGTTATTGTACCATGAAATGCATTACACTATTATACAGCAATTAGAATGGATTTTGCAATGTACGAGTCAATTCACGATGTCATTGTTCAAGTCACGATATTTCAATCAATCAATGTATTCAATCACCATTCATTTTCTTTGTATACAATTCTATTTCATTTCATTTATGTCAAGTGTATATGTATAGGCTTGGGTTTGAGTCAATGGATAATTATAAGAGGTCAAGAGTATGTCAGGTTAGCTCGTGTAAACCCTCGATACTCCTAACGGACGGGACACAAGGCAAATTAAGATAATTAAAATGGAACTACTTGCAGGAGATCAATAAGCTTGAACTAGAAAATTAAAAGAGTTCAAGTGGACTTGCTTTTTTCCTTGTAGACGATTCAAATAATTAATAAGAATAACGGGATCAGAATCCCGGGAAGCGATCCCAAGAGCATGTGCATAGTACGTGCGAGAATACCAAACAGCAACCAAATCCAATCAACAAGAGCAACCCAACAGCAAGCACCCACACGCCACAGCACACACAACCAGTACACAAATACACCCCAACAACACCGGATCGAGATCTTCTACTCCACAACACCAAACACCTGATCTCTTCCTTCACACAACAGCAACACACCAAAATTCCCTCATTGGTCCTCCTCCAACCCAACAAACAACAACAACACCAACTCCACACAAACTCCAAAACAGCAACTCTCTACCCAATTATAAACAGCAATAACACCAACTCCACTTCTCCACACAATCCACAACAGTCAAACAGTAAACCACTCCTTCTCCAAATTAGCAACCCCAATATAATCCAATCCAGAACACCAAAATACCAATTCAACACCCAACAGCAACCCAACATCAATATAATACTCCATCTACAACTAAACACCACACAATACCACATAAACAGCAAACTCTACTTTCCCCAATACCACTAATCCATCTATTCTTCACTTTCCTCGACACCCACACACACAGGGAGAGAGAGATTTGGCGGGAGAAGAGGGAACGGCGACAAGGAGGAGCAGCGACGGCTGGCGGGGCGCACTCACGGAGAGGCGAGCGGTTGGGGATCTCCAGGGCAGTGAGGAGCGATGGGAGGGGGGTGAGGATGCTGGCGACTGCAGATGTCGACCGGGGTCTGGCGGCGGAGAACTCGGGGATCGAAGTCGAGGCTGAAGGCGCGTCGACAGGGGGAGGAGGAGAATGGTCGAGGTGCGGGAGGCTCGACCGGAGGTGAAGCTTTAATGGTGAAGGTCGGCAATGGCCTCAGACGACGGAGCGGAAGTCGACTGGAGGAAGGAGACGAGCGGTGAGGAGAGAGAGCGAGCGCGCGGCAATGGCGAGGGACGGAGGGCGTCTGGCGATGTTGGTGTGAGCGGCACTTGAGCGGAGCTTCGATGAGAGGTTGATGGCGAGGTGATGGTGCAGGCGAATCTTCGATGGGTTGCTAACATGGGTTTCGGTTTAGGGAGAAGGAGGGGGAAGAAGTGGGGGTCTTCTGTTTTGGTTTTGATTTTTGTTAGGGGAAAAACTAGAGAGGAAGATAGGGAGTAAACGGGGAGAGAGTGGGATATGGGGTTAATAAAATATTAATTAAGTAGTGGTTAGTTGGAGATAGTGGGTTGTAGTTACGGGGAATGTGGGAAGAGTGGAGAAAAGTGGGGAAATTTGTATACGGGTGGGTGTATGGGTTTGTGGGTTTGGGTTTAGGGTCCAGTAGGAGGTGAGATTGGGTTTGGACTGAAACCCAATAAGATATGGGCTATTCTTTGGGCTTCAATTGAATTCAAAATAATTAATAAATGATAGTATGGATTAATTTAGACTTCAAAATAGATAAATAAAAAGAAGTGGGACAAGATTCAAGTTTGAATATAAATTTGGGTTCACATTTAAGAAGATTTAAATGCATCCAAAAGAATTTATACGGAAATTAAAATATAAAAATACATGGAGAGAAAGAAGGAACTGGAAATCCGTATAATCGGAAATAGGGATTACATAGGGCCTCTTAACAGGCTTGCCCTCTGGGTCGGTGAGGCAATACGTGCCCGAACGTACGACCTCAGAAACTTTGTACGGGCCTTCCCAGTTTGGGGCCAGTTTCCTCTTTTGGTCGGGGTTGGATACCGCCAGCTTTCGAAGGATGAGATCCCCTAGCTTGATATTGGTGGGATGCACCTTTTTGTTGTAGAATCTTTCGATCCTCTGCTGGTATGTGTTTCTTCGGATGGTAGATTTTTCCCTGACCTCATTTATGAGGTCCAGATCGACACGTAGCTGTGCTGAATTGCTTGTTTCGTCGAAGGCCATGATCCAGGGTGAAGGAAGTCCGATCTCGAGGGGGATCACGGCTTCCGCACCGTTTGTTAGATTGAATGGCGACTCCCCCATGGGGATTCTCTTCGTCGTTCGATGGGCCCAAAGAATGCTTGGCAACTCATCCCATAATCCCTTGGAAGAGTTATCGAGTCGTTTCTTGAGACCATCGAGGATCTGGCGATTTGCATTCTCGGTCTGGCCGTTTGACTGTGGATGGTATACCGAAGAGAAGCATTGTTGGATCCCAAGGTCCTCCCAGAACATTCAAAAATTTTTACCCGCGAACTGAGTCCCATTATCTGTAATAAGTATGTGGGGGATCCCGAATCGGCAGATGATGTGTTTCCAGAAAAACTGTTGGGTCTGCTGCTCGGTGATCATGGCCAGGGGCTCGACCTCGATCCACTTTGTGAAGTAGTCGATCACTACTATTAGAAACTTCCTTTGGCTCGTCGCCTTCGGAAATGGGCCTACCAGGTCCATCCCCCACATAGCAAAGGGGGTCGGACTGGCCAGGGAGCGGAGGTTTGCTTGCGGAGCTCTTTTCACCGAGGAGAACCTTTGACAAGGGCCACACTTTTTGATCAGGGCCAGAGCATCCTGCAACATCGTGGGCCAGTAGTACCCGTGATTCAGAGCTTTTCGCGCAAACGATCGGCTCCCCATATGGCACCCGCCAATTCGTTCATGGAGCTCTTTGAGAGCGTACCTTGCTTCGTCGGGGGTTAAACAGCGGAGGTAGGGCCTTCCGTCCATCGTGGTATATGACCGTTTGAAGAGGATCTCCCTGATCATGGCGAACCTCTCTGAACGGACCCTGATACGTCTTGCCTCGGCTCGATCTTCGGGGAGCTCCCCTTTGGTTAGAAACTTCCTGATGGGAGTGGTCCAATCGTTAGGCTAAGCTTCGTCTTCTATGCAGAGGGTCTCGGGGAGTTGATGCTTGGCTTCGGGAGTACCTCGATCAGAACGGTGCGATCGAGACCTTCGAAGGACGAGGAGGCTAACTTTGACAGGGTGTCGGCCTGGGCTTTCTGCTCTCTGGGGATCCTCAAGACTGCAGACTCGTCAAAGGACGCCAAGAGCCGCTGCACCGCGACCAAGTACCGGATCATCCGATCGTCGCAGGCCACGTACTCTCCGTTGATCTGATTGATCATGAGCTGAGAGTTGCCGAAAGCCCTGATCTGCCTAGCGCCGGCCTAATGTGCCAGGGTGAGCCCGACAATCATGGCCTCATATCCAGCCTCGCTATTGGAGGCCAGGAAGCTGAGGCAGAGGAAATATTGGAGAAGGAAGTTGTCGGGTCCTCGCAAAATGATGCCTACACCACTCCCCGCTTCGTAGGAAGAGCTGTCGACGTAAACTTCCTATGTCTGATCGGCCTCCCCACTTTCGGGTAGCTCGGAGATGGTGCATTCTATGATGAAATCGGCGAGGGCTGGCCCCTTGATGGCCGTCCTTGGCTGATAGCCGATGTCGTATTGACTGAGCTCAATCACCATTTGACCAGTCGGTCGGAGCTCTCGGGCTTGTAGAGGACGGCCTTCAGAGGCTGGTCCGTACGGACCTGAATTGAGTGTGCCTGGAAATAGAGGTGGAGCTTCCGTGCAGCCATGACCAGGGAGTATGCCACTTTTTCCATTTTCGAATATCTGGTCTCGGCCGCGAGCAGAACCTTGCTCACATAGTACTGTGGCTTTTGGACTTCGTCTTCTTTTCAAATGAGAATAACACTGAGCATATTTTCTTAAGCCAAAAGATAAAGCCAGAGGGGCTCGCCTGGTTCGGGTTTGCTGAGGAGAGGAGGATTGGTGAAGTACTCTTTTAATTGGGCGAACGCCTCTTGCTGCTGAGTACCCCACTCGAAGCCTCCGGTTCCGCGCAAAGCTTTGAAGAACGGAAGGGACTTCTCTCCAGACTTGGAGAGGAAACGGCCGATGGCCGCCAGTCTACCTGTGAGCCTTTGGACTTCTTTGATATTCCTAAGAGGGGCCATGTCTATTATGGCCTGGATCTTCTCGGGGTTCGCCTCGATGCTGCGCTGGCTGACGACGAACCCGATGAATTTCCCTAAGGAGACGCCGAATGCACACTTCGCCGGATTGAGTCTCATATTGTGGGTCCGAAGGACCCCAAAGGCTTCTTCCAGGTCGGCAATGTGGTCCTGTCCTCGTTGGCTTTTGACGAGCATGTCATCGACGTACACCTCCATGTTGCGATCGATCTGATTCTTGAAGACTCGGTTGACAAGCCTCTGATAAGTGGCACCGGCATTCTTCAGCCCAAAGGGCATAATCCGGTAGCAGTAAAGGCCATGATCGGCGATGAAGGACGCCTTGGCTATGTCGGGAGGGAACATTCGGATCTGGTTGTAGCCTGAGAAGGCGTCCATGAAAGAAAGCAGCTCGTGCCCCGATGTTGCATCGATCAGAGCGTCGATACGGGGAGAGGGAACGGATCTTTCGGGCATGCCTTGTTGAGGACAGTGAAGTATATGCAGATCCTCCAGCTCCCACTCGCCTTTCTGACCATCACGACGTTTGCCAGCCACTCAGGGTAGCTGACCTCCTGTATGAACTGGGCGGACAAGAGTTTGTCCACCTCCGCGTTCATTACTTGCTGCCTCTCTGGGGTGAACTTATGCCACTTCTGGAGGATTAGCTTCGAACTGGGGATTACGCAGAGTTTGTGCATGATCAGGTCTTCGAAGATCCCGAGCATATCGGAGGGCTTGCAGGCGAAGAGATCGACATTGCGGAGAATGCAATCGATCAGGTCGGACTTGAGGTTGGGAGCGAGGGAGCAGCTCATACGGAACCACTTCGACATGTCCCCTATTCCGAACGAGACTTCCTCTAATTCGTTTGCCAGCTTAGGCTCGGGCTGGCTTCTCTCGGGCTGCAGCTCGACGGCATCCAGGGGGAACACGCCGCCCCCAACGGCTATCATGTATCACAATCACGTTGCTTCTTGGTTCCCTAGGACGACCCCGACACCTGACTCGGTGGGGAACTTCATCTTTAGGTGGTAGGCCGAGGGAACATCCTGGAGAGAATAGAGCCCCGATCGGTCGAGGATGGCGTTGTAGGCTACCTTGACGTTCACAATCATAAAGTCCATCGACTCGGTCCGTCGGTGAGGGGTCGTACCGATAGTGACATCCAAGGTTATGTTCCCCTCGATTGGTACCAGAACGCCGGAGAACCCGTGCAGGGTGTACCCGGCTGGCTTCAGCTTCTATCGGGGGAGCTTGAGGTTCTTAAATGCTTTGAGAAAGAGGATGTTAACCGAGCTTCCATTGTCTACGAGGATCTGTCGGACCTCGAAGTTCGCCATGACAAGGCTGACGACGAGCGCATCGCAGTGCGGGAGCCGGACCCCCGCCAGATCTTCCCCTGAGAAAAAGACAAGGAGCTGTTGAACCTGGGGGGAAGGGAGACCTCAGACGGCGTTTACCTCTCGGACGAACGCCTTGCGGGAAGTGCTGGATTCTCCTCCCATGGGCCGCCCATGGATGCAGTGTAAGATGGCTTGACCTCCGTTTTCTTTTGGCTCGGGGTTCCGCTCGGGACATGGTTTGGGCACACGAAGAGGAGGGGAAGCCGGTTCCTCGTGTCCCTTTGGTCCCGAGTGTCTTCCCGTTTGAACTCCCGGAGGTACCCTTATTGGATAAGGGCCTCGATTTCGTCCTTCAGGGCGCGGCAGTAGTCAGTGTCGTGCCCGTTGTCCCGGTGGAAGTGGCAGTAGAACCGCTGATCCCTTTTCTTGTTGTTGGTCGGTCGAGGAGGGAACTAGATGAGGTCCCTGTCCTCGATTGCTAAGAGGATAGCCGACACGTTCTGTGTAAGTGGAGTGTACCTCTCAAAGCGTGGGACCAGAGGGACCCTCTCCGTGATGGTCCCGTCCTTTGGGACCTTCTTTGTTGGCTCTGCCTCGTCGGCTTTGCGCTTCCCCTTTCCAAGAACTTCTTTGGAGTCCTCTGGATTCAGAGCCTCCTCGGCCCAGATGTACTTTTCGATCCGATTGAGAAGGTCAGGAAAATCGAGGGAAGGCTTCTTCGCCAGGGATGCCTTTAGCTGGTCGTGCCGGACGTTGTGTCGGAACGCTGCCGAGGTGACCCTAGTGTCGAGGGAGGAGACCGACCTCGCTTCTATGGTGAACCTTCGAACGAACAGCCGGAGCGACTCCCCTTCCTTCTGTCGGAGGCCTAACAATGATGCACTCATCTTCTCAGCCTTCCTGCTAGTCACGAAGTGGGCGAAAAAGTTGCCCTCCAGCTGGTCGAATGAGTAGATGGAGCCGGGGACAAGCTTAGAGAACCATTCCCGAGCCGGATCCCAGAGGGTGGCGGGGAAGGCACGGCACAGGAGGGGATCCGATGCGCTGTGAATCATCATGAGGGTCTTGAAGCCCTCCATGTGATCAGCAGGATCACCCTCGCGGTCGTAGGTCTCGAATTGTGGAGGGCAGGAATTTTGGGGTATTTCTGTTTGTAGAATTGCGGCGAAGAAAGGAGGTCGGGTCGGCCTGTGAGACAGGGTCGTCCTCGAGCCGCCCTCACCAAAGTGGTTGAGGCAGTTCTCCATTTCCTGCAGGCATCGTAGGACATCATCGTCTTGCTCTGGTGGGCAGGTTAGATCGCGAGGCTCGCTGGCTTCGGCATCTGACAGAGTATGAGACTGGTGGAGTGTCTCGTTCGCACGAATTCCTAAGATGGCCAGCAGAATCTCGTTCCGGAAGTCTTGGAACTCGCGGCGGGTGACCGGAGCTTGTCTGGCCAGGTTGCGTTGGGGTGGCGACCTTTGATCGGCCCGACTGAGCTCCGACTCCCACCCTCGAGAAGGGCGCCTGGGATGGTTCAGGACCGAGTTGGAAGTGGTCCCTCCCCTCGTTCGGCTGGCTTGTTGGTTCTGGATCTGCCAACGGAGGTCGGGTTCAACCGAGCGAGAAGCGCCCAGCCCGGGTCCATTGTTGATCCTCGGCTAGTTGGATCCATGAGTGTCGATGGGGGCATCCTATGGAGGAACATCCAGACACCGCGCAGAGGTGACAGCTCTCCTGGGCATGGGTGCCATGTGAGCTCGGATTGATGGGATGCCGTTAATGGCTGGGTTCGGACTGAGGTCCGTACCGAGTTTTTCCACAGACGGTGCCAACCTGATGCGGTTTGATTTTTGGGGGGTGGCTGCACCAGGTGTGATCTCTCTCAATTTGTAATTTTGCAGAAGCTTCGAACTGGATGGTACGCCCGACCCTCGGCTGAGGGAACGGCTTGGGAGTAGGCAGGAGTGAGGTGGAGGTCGGATGCTCGGCTCGGATCAGGAGGCTCGACTCGGATCTGGAGGCTCGGATCCGGGGGTCTCGTGTACCTGCACTCGGCCTAGGAACATTGGGGTTGATCCCGGTGGCAGACCCTTCGATGGTCTAGTTAGTCACTGAAGAGCAACAGTAGCTAGGGTTTTTAGAGGGGAGAGATTGATTACCTTTTGTAGGGGTAGAGGGTCTGGTATTTATAGGCAGTCTCAGCCGGGTTTGGACCCGTTTGGAGCCGGGTCTAGACCCGGTTGCCCGTGGGCCTGACATGGCGGAAGCCCAGGAGGCTTAGGGCTGACCTGGCAGACCTAATGATCGGGGGTGAATGGCTTTTGAGGGGATCCTGTGGCCCAGGAGGGGCCACGTCATTTGACCCATATCAGAACACTTTCTCAAGCATTTTCTTTAAAACCTTTGTAGATGGATACTCTCGACTGAACTGAATCAGCCTCTGTATATAATGGTTGAGTTCTCTCCAATGTTGTAGTGTTGAATTTAATTCTAATAAACAAATGTCTGTGAAAAACCTACGTTTAACATCATTTTGCATATGGAAATAAAGAATACTTGTATCATATACAACAAAATTGCAATGTTTATTTAATTGCTTTTATGATTGTGATGTGGATGTTTAAAGACTTTTATAAATTTGTGGTTCTTGTGATTTCTCTCCCACTGGATGAAAATCCTGGCTCCGCCACTGTCGAGCGCCATTCCTATGCCGCTACCGTGCGTCGTTTCATGCGACACTACCGAGTGTTGTCCATGCGCCACTACCGAGCGTCGTCCCAGCGCCACTGTGCGCCGTCCCATGCGCCGCTACAATAAGCCGTCCTTGTGCCACCGTGCGCCGTCCCATGCGTCGCTACCGTGTGTCGTCCCTGTGCCACCGAGCGTCGTCTCTGCGCCATCGTGTGCCATCTCTGTCACATGAACATCGTCAATATTCCAAACTCATATTGTTTGATCCAACTTGAGTTTGAGAGGGAGTGTTAGATGTAAGATATTAGTTTAGTCTCATATCGAATAATATATTAGTTTAGTCTTTCCTTCTCTTCTATATATAGGAGACATTGTATTCAGTTATAATCCATCAATCCATTAATTCAATAAAGTATTATTTTCTATCTCTAAATCTACCAGTAGTAATGCCTACTGGTTTGGTGTTGAAAGTGAGGTATAATCATTTGATTAATAGACAAACAAACTCCTACACTTCATAATTTCAATGCCTTTATTTCTTATGTATTCACTGATTTAAGAATTGAAATTAAAGTAGTGCAAATTGCCTATTAATTGGAAGACCCTGACTTCACTGCATCTTCGTTGGCATCACCGAGTGCAGCCTCATTCAAATACTTGTCCGCTAACTGCACCCTCTTAACATTCTCCTGCTCTTTAACCAGCATGCTGCCATACTCCATGAGCATCTCTAAGCTCATCTTCGGCTGATCGAAACTTGGTGGACCCTCGAGGGAGTTCACGAGCCTTTTCGCAACTTTCTCTACTCCGACTTGGGCGATCCACTGCCTCACTACATCGTCATAGACCCTAGCTCGCAATGCTCCAAAGAAGTCTGCAGAGAGAATTCAATCATTTACATACACATTGCACATGATAAAAGAATGTATATTGGAATGAACAATCTAACAAACCTAGCATTTGTATGACTATCAAGCATAAGATGGATATGTGATCGTAATCACACATTTTGCTTAGCTGCACAAAAACTACCAAGTCAGAATGATACTAGATTGGTATCACCCCGAACCAACAAGACCGGGAGGAGCATGAACTTAGATCAACTTCAGCCAATTTAAAGACATATCTTGTCAGTATAGTTCTACCTTCTTCCAAGAGTATGACTCTTGGGCGTTATGAACTTATACATCACCATTATGAAAAAGACGAGCTGAAGCATGTTCCGAGTTAAGATATATCAAGGTTATCTTAAAATCAGCATCAATTAAAATGTACGGATCTAATTGCAAGTTTTTGTTTACCAATTTCAAGAAATATAGGAAATTTGTCAGCACATTTAGGCATGAGGCGATTAATTATGTTTGTAGTTCCCCAAATTTGCTGAAGAAAAACACTTGAATTATCTTCCAATGAGAGCCAGTTCACAGGCACCTTCCTTATCTAGTTATAAGAGCGAAGATTAATGAATTAAAAATTTCAAAGAAAACTTACCAATTGACTGGCCGGGGAAGGTATCAACAAGCTTAACAACATCATCCTTCTGAATATCATCGGTCCGAAAGATACCCGTGCACACACCGATGCGGTCCTCTTTGGTAGGCGCCCAGTAAAACTTCTCCATGCGGCCATCACGTATCAAAGGTGCATACAGAGTGGAGAAATCGTTACCTGTAACTATCACTGGCACACGGGCATTCTCCTGCTTGTTATACATTCCGGGGAGCTGGACGTTGGTCGGGTTGTCAGCAATGTTCATTAGGGTGGCATTCACCATCTGATTGTTGACGGTATATTGGGTGGTGCCACCCAATCTGCCTGCCCCTGCATCAAGATCGTTGATGAAAAGGCAGCACATCTTCCCTTTCGCAATCATGTCTGCTGCTTCACGGTATCTCTGCCGGATAAGTTTCGCAGGCTCTCCAGCATTCCCGCTCTCTAGTTCTCCAGCACTCATCGTGATCGGGCTGGATCACAATTCAAACATATGCAACAAATAATTTAGAATTATGGCACATCAACTACTATCTGCGGACGTTAAGTACCTAAAATGCATTCACAGACCATCAAAATTTGGAAGCTACACTACTAGCACGTATTAGACGATATCCTAAACCACCTTTAGAACAACATAAATATTGTTAAAAAACCTCACTTGATTCCCATCTTTGCAAATACCAAGTCACATTGGAATGATTTCCCCTGACCTTTTCCTCCCCAAATACCCAGAATGAGGGGAACCTAAGGCAAATTGTTCAATGTTAACCATCAAGCTAATGATAATTATGGAAATTCATAGAGTGTGTAAGCAAAATTTAGATATATACGAAGATAAATAGAAAAACAATCAATTACCATCACCTTAATGTTAGGCAGGTCCATGAAGTTTTTGGCAATGTGAACTACAAGCTTATCCATGAAAGCTGGAGCAATGTAATAACCATCCACGGTGTTGTCAAAATTGTACCTAAATTAACCACACAGAATATTAAACACTAGAAGCTAGAATTAGCAAAGCATACTGCAATGAAACACAACAAATTTCACAGATTATCAACATGTCAGATATGTACACAAGACTCCTGAGCATGTATCAGTGAACATGCTGCTTAACGACAGTTATGTGTCTAGAGTTTTCCCCAGAGCGAAGGTAACTGTAGGCGTATTACACAATGTAATATATGTTATGTAAGAATTTTGAGCAGGTCTTCACTCAGAGTTAATCGCTATCCATTAATCAAAAGATAAGTAAACATATTTATGTGAATGGAAAAGGGCGGAGTTATATTTGCCACATGCAGTTATTTCACAACTAGCATATCTGAGTATATGTGTGTTTTATATTTTTCCCCCTTACGTGTGAAGGCCTTGGCTGAGGTATTCGTAAGAGCTCAAGACGGCAACGTGGGTTCCATCGCCTGAGGGAGCTTGAAAGAGGGTATCAACTAACCCTTTCCCTCTGGTGATATCTTGCTGGTCATCTGAAATATCATAAGCTAGCCCACTCCATCTGTCTCGCCTCGTCTGCTTTGTTTCATCAAGGTCAGCTGCCATCACCTTGAAACTACTAGCAGTTGAGACTCTCCCTTTGATGAAATTAGGATTCACATTCTTCAAGCTGCTGCCAAAGAATGCCAAGCTTGGAACTGAACCTCCTGACCTCAACCCATGAAAACTCAACTGCATCAATCCCAATCTCAGATTCATTAGTACAAACAATAGAAAATCACTAGACCGATGATATTAGCTCAATTTTCATTAGATTGTCTGCTACTTTCTTTAAGAAAACATACAAAAAATGGAAAATATTTTTGCACCTGATTGATGAAGTTTCTGATTATAACCACTCAGTTAGCCGTTAAAAAGATCCACACTGTTCATCAGGATTTCCTTATCCTAAGTTGAATGTGTATAAAGAATCATATTGTTTGGAGATTATATACTTATCCATCAAATTCTTATACACAAATTTTCCGGCATGAACGCTGTGGATCATCCATAATGTGGCCAACCGAGTAGTTCCAATCACGAGGAACCTTCCTCAAAAAGAAAATTTCTCTATTCTAAAAAAGAAAGAACATATAATAATAAATCAAAGCTTCATGCAAAATAATCATTCAAAGAAACTAATAGGATGAACTGAAATCAGGTTTTGTGAGAGAACATCAATACCAAAGATGCATGCATATGCAATGACCCTGAAGCCATTGCTCCCTTCAAACAAACAAACAAACTCAATATCAAAAAAATACCAAGAAATATAAGATCCGAAATACAGAACAAACCCACGAAAAATTTCATATAACTAAACAATTAGACCAAACAGAAATGGCGGACAAAACAGAGTACCACTGCTTTGTTAATAGCTCCAACAGTTGAGACAGCCCCAGCCATCTGGAAAAAAAAAAACAAGTGTTGAACTGAATTCTGAATGAGAACTCTGAACTGACAGTAACTTGGAAATGGCAAGAGGACAAGATTTCATAACTGAATATAATAAAGATGAAACAGGGATACTCGTAGATTTTGAAGCGTGGAGTTGGAGAAAGTGACAGCTTTTCTTGTTGGTTGGGATGAGTGTGGATGATGGGCTGAAGAGTTTCACAACGGCACATAAAGGTAGAATCAGTAGCTTCCAGAATAGTGTTGTCTGGTACCAGAGGAGCCATCATGCAATCCCTCCACCGATAAATAGTGCGGAAACAACACTCTTATTAGCCTTTTCCAGAAGCTGCGTCGGTTACAATCAACAAAGACTCCCTTGTTGCAGATGCCTGGCGAAACAATACGCTCAGTATAGTCGTTCAACAGAACCTAAATCAGACAAGTTTAGATCAACTTTGGAATTTGAACACTTTCATTAAGAGGAAGGGACAGTATGTAAACGATACAGAAGACGAAAGGGTTTGGAATCTCAATTCAAGCTCGATTTTCTCGGTTCAGTCTATGTACAGGTGGTTGAATGATGGGGGATTGCGGAATCACGATTCCGACATTATTTGGGCTACTGCTGCTCCCCTAAAGGACAGAGTTTTTCTATGGTTGGTAAAGAACGATGCAATTCTTAGCAAGACCAATCTAAAGAAAAGAAACATGATAGGTAACAGTACTTGCATGAGGTGCGAGCAGGAAGACGAAGATACGAACCATTTGCTTTTCCTTTGTCCTAGAGCTAGATGCGTTTGGGAGATGGCTGTTTTAGGATTTGGGAGTTCAGTGTGTCCTAGGTCCAATGCAGATGAACAAATAGAGTTAAGAAAGAAAATAGAGATTTGTGGGATACCACGGTAGTTGCAACTATGTGGGGGTTGTGGTTGGATCGTAATGAATTTACATTCCAGAAGATTAATCATAGATTATCTATTGTGATGCATAAAATTTTTACAACATCTCACGATTGGAATCTTCACAGGTGGAAAGAAAAGACTGCGCATGGGGGAGGAAGATTAGACTTTGGCAGGCCGACTGGATTTGATTGGGGGGGATCTACAGGCCTTCTCTAGTGTGTTGCTTTTCTTTAGTTTTTAGAATAATGGACTATGTGACTGATGTACTAGATGTACTGAGTTTTGTATCTGGATTTTGTATTTTGTAACAGAATGTACTGTGTTTCGTTAATAGTTTGTTAATGAAGCGAAGACATTAGTCATCTTTTATCCAAAAAAAAAAAAAAAAAATCCCTCCACCGAAATAAAAGTTTTATTGCATACAGACCGTGCACTTTAAACTGCACGATCCTTATTATATGATCTTTCTGAAATTTGAGAAGATCATGTAAAGGCTCCTGTTGATATGCAGACAAGTTCTTTGCTTTTGTGGAGCCGCCTGGATTGCCTGATCATCTTTTTTCTATTTATGTGGAGCCTGAGGATGGATGAGCTGGTTCTTATGTCTCTGGGGGGCTTCTCCACCGCTCATGGGAATATCCGATAGAAAAACCAGGTTTAGGTGCTCATCATCCCTGGAATGGAACTAAAAAATTCCTTAATAGCCATTTATACCCTTTTTGAGAGTTCCTAAACTAACACACACAAAATAATAGTTCCAGGCACCAGTGTTTTGCCAAATGAGATTTTCGCCTGAAGAAACTGGGTATATGCAGTGTCTCAATCATTCACATATAATACTGAACAAAACAAAGCTTAGTACATTGAAAATTAAAGAAGAAATCAACAAGTGACAACAGACGTGACAAAAGAAGCAATCAATGAGGCGTTTTGCAGTTTAGCTCAAAAAAGATTAATAATTCTGTACCTTCATATTAAAGAAAGGCATGTGATGTGGAACATTATATTTTTAATGTACTCAAGTGGTTAGCTTTCCTTTTACTAATCAAAGCCCTTTCTTCTTTAAGAAAATGAGGACACTACAACAGCTTGTAAGTCACCTATATAAATTAAATGTAACTGAAAAACATTCAAAATCTGAAATATGCATTCCAGGACAGAGCTATGTATTTGTATAAACGTTTATACAAACTCTAAATTTGCAAGTTCATTAGTTCAACTATCTAAAATGGATGTAGCTCCAATTGTGTGACCGTCAATGAACTCGAAAATTGTAATTGTGAATGTCATTGCAGCATAATTGTAAAACCTTTAAGAAAATGCAGTCAGAAAAATTCAACAAAGTATAACACCCATTTTAGTAACATGTATTAATGGTAAGGTAGTAAGGAATCCTGCTACAAAAAACCTCATACCTGTGAAACGTTTTTGCAATGGTATCTTCAACAGGGCCATCAACCTTTTCTCCAAACATTTCGAGAGCATTGCATGTGGAAACTTGCAAGTCTTTCGTATCTTTAGTTAGGAAACTGTGTCACAAAAGAAACACAGGTGGAACACCTTGTGTGTGCGCACATGCATGCCTGTATATATCCACAAAGAACCCTTTAGTGTATTATCCTGGAACTGTACTAAAACATCATGCTCTTCAAGGTAATATATGTTAACGGGGTAAGAGCAATATGCCCCCTTAATGTTTGGACCTAAAACCCCTTTGCCCCCTAATGTTTGTTTTTAGCACTTTACACGCTGCTGAAGCCAAGTCTCATTAAAGTATAATGTTTCTGTTATGTTTGATTTGTATAGTGATCAAAATACCCCCAACGCACAAAATTATATCTGAATCTTTTCTTTCCCAAAAATTCATCATCTTCTCCAACCTCTCTCTTTTCCCGCTCTAGGTGTATATTTATATTCCATGAGAGAGGAAGTTGTTGAAATAGCTATGAATTAAAGTGTAGCTTGTTCATGTGCAAAATGGCCATATTTATCAAATTTTGAGTCAATGAGGACCACCCTTCCAGCTTCATATAATTAATTTCTTTAGTTTCCTCACATACACACACACTCACACACACCCTCATCACATATTTCAGTGTTATATGTAATATGTACGGTATAAACTCTAAAATTTCGGCTGGCAAGTCTGGTAATATATTGAGGTCCTCCCTAATCTCTATGCATATGTAATATATTGATATATGTCATTTACTTTGAGTACAGTTAAAAAATATAGTACATCCATCAGATTTTATTTATATCAACTAGCTTCTAGAACTGTCTCTCTTTTTGCACACCTATTGTTTACTCCCCCATTCCTTTCTCTTAGCTGATTTATCCACTATTCCCATTCAAAGTTGCAATCTTATAGGTTGAACCAATAAAAATGGGTTGAGTTAGAGCTCGAGTTTAGGGGAGAAAGTTAAAGGAGATGGAGTTAGGGTTATGGGAGAGAGGTTGGAGAAGATGCAGGGGGTTCAAAATGTTAAGAGAAATCAGAGAGATGAAAACAATACTGAATATTGAATTGAGTTCAACCAAGTACAATGCCACCTATATATAGGAGGATATATAGGAGGAGAACAAATATCAAACAACTCTACAACCAATATGGGACTATAATAATATCTAACACCCCCACTCAAACTCGCGATGGGTCAAACAGTGTGAGTTTGCCTACTAAGTATCTAAATCTCTGAACAGTATGGGATTTGGTGAAAAAGTCTGCAGTCTGCTGGGAAGATGTAACAGAATGGAGAGAAATGGTCCCTGCCTCAAAGCGCTCACGAACATAATGGTAATCAATCTCTATATGCTTCGTTCGCTCATGAAAGATCGGGTTGCTTGCAATGTGCAATGCACTCCGGTTATCACAATGAAGAGGAGTAGCTCCTGTAAAAGTGACACTCATTTCTGATAACAGCCAACAAATATGAATAATCTCTCTAGTAGTAGCTGTCATTGCTCTGTACTCAGCTTCAGTTGAAGAACATGCAACTACTGTCTGTTTCTTACTTCGCCATGAGATCAGCAAATCACCAAGAAATAGACAGAAACCAGTGGTAGACCGTCTGGTAGTAGGATCACCTGCCCAATCTGAATTAAAATATGCACTCAACTCTAGTTTGGATGTAGCAGGCATGAATAATGAGCGAGTAATTGTGCTGAGAATCCGAAGAAGTGCACCGTAGTGAACTAATGTAGGAGCAGAAACAAACTGACTGACAATACTGACTACGTGAGCAATATCGAGTCTGGTCATGCATAAGTAGACAAGCTGTCCAACAATCTGTCTGTATCTAGTGGGATCAGGAAGGAGCTTACCATCAGTGGGACGAAGCTTCACATGAAGCTCTAAGGGTGTATCGGCTGATCTACTGTCAGAAAGGCATGCAGCGGAGATAATATCTGATGTGTATTTCTGTTGAAAAATAAGTATCCCCCGAGATCCATGAGCAAACTCTAGGCCCAGAAAATAACGTAGTCTACCAAGATCTTTCATATGGAACTATTGATGAAGGTATTTCTGGGTGGATGTAATGCCCGCAGAGTCATCCTCAGTAATGATCATATCGTCAACATAGAGTAGTAGAATTACCCTCCCCTGTGGTGATGACCGTATAAATATAGAATGGTCCTGAGAACTCTGACTAAAACTAGCCTTGGTGATGACAAGGCGAAAATACTCAAACCAGGCTCGAGGGGCCTGCTTCAAACCATATATAGCCTGACGTAACCGGCAAACTTGACGAGGAAGAATAGGGGGGCCAGGAGGAGGATCCATATAAACAACCTCAGATAAGGTACCATGAAGAAAAGCATTCTTCACGTCCATCTGGTAAACTGTCATTAGCGGATGGCTGCAACAGCAAAAGGAGTGTAAACAGTAGTCATTTGTGCAACGGGAGCAAAGATCTCATCATAATCAATGCCATGCTCCTGAGTAAATCCTCGGGCTACTAGACGAGCCTTGTGCCGCTCAATAGATCCATCAGGTTGATACTTGACCTTGAAGATCCACTTGCAGCTAATAGGCTGAATGCCCTCTGGCAGAGGAATAACATCCCAAGTGCCAGTCTGATCAAATGCACTGAATTCCTCTGCAATAGCTTTCCTCCATTCAGGATATTGAATTGCGTCTTAATAGATTTACGGCTCACGTGTAGAGTGTATAGTAGTGAGATATGCATGAAATTGTGTTAAGTAGGAAGCTAGGGTGGCAAAACCAAACTGGTCAGAAGGACCTGTAGCATCAGTTGTATAACGTGCCGAAGGAATACCAGAAGTGAAACGGGTAGACTGACGAAGAGGTAGTGGACTGACAGTGTGTGGGGGTGAGGACGGTGGAGTAGGTGCATGTGTCGCTAGGGAAGTAGGTGGGATGAGTGCTGGCTTAGGGTTGGCATTCGGGTCCAAGGGGCCGGGCCGGGCCGGACCCACCCGGGTTGGATGTTGACTTGGGCGGGTTCGGGCCGGGTTGGTGACTTAACCGGGCCGGGTCGAAAAGTGGAAATGGCGACCCGCCCAACCCGTGAACCCTTTCAGGTCCAACCCGGGTCGGGTCGGGTCGATCCGCTGGTTGGCCCGTTTAGATAGGTTTTTTTTTTTAAAAAAAACTTAAAATAATAATAATAATAATAATAATAATAATAATAATAATAAACATTAAAAATCGTAATAATAATAATAAGATTGAAAGGGTGAAAATTGCAAAAAATATTGGAATATTATTCATATGATTTTAAGTTAAACAAGTTTCACAATTTCTAATGAAATAAAGAATTCAATTCACAAATATGTTTTATACACTAACATATTTCTTACATACAATTTCAATTTACTTCAATTTTTTTAAAATGAAATAACAAGTACAGATATAATAATTTTTTTTATCTATTTACAATTGTCTTCAAGTTGATGACCTTGAATTTATTGTTGTTGGTCTTGAATTCTTCATTTTGGTTGCAATTGTTGTTGTTGTTGTTGTTGTTGTTGTTGTTGTTGTTCCGGCGAGTTGCTCCCACTTGTGGACGTAGATAATGCTTTCCCTTGTGTTCCATCTTCAGCCTTCAGCCAGTCTTCTGTGCAAACGAGCATCTCTAACGTGTCGGGCGTCAAGCGATTCCTATAATCAGTTAGAACTCTGCCACTTGAAGAAAATGCACTTTCAGAAGCAACTGTAAAGACAGGAGAAGTTAGTAAATCTTTAGCCATAATTGACAGAATACTATAAGTGTGTTCATGGTCTTTCCACCAATGTAAAATATCTAGTGGAAAAGAAGAAGACTCAAAATCTTGTTGGTTATACCAATTTAATTCATTTGGTTGATTAGTCCTAGGTCTTTTTGATTGAATTTGTACAAGTAAATTAAATGTTCTATCATCAAATTTACTTTTACCCTTACCTTTAGAAGTAGCAAAAAAAGAACTAACTACAGAAGTTGTACTACTAGAAGCAAAACATCTATCATAATAATCATGCAAGTTATTTAATGTCGATTCAAATTGAACTAAAAAAGTAGCGCAATCAATTACTATTTCTACATTTTCCCCAAGTAATGCAAAACATATTTCAATCAAACTCTTCGCACCTTCTAATTTTATACGAGGATTCATAACAGTAGCAACACAAATCAACATAGGAGGAGGAAAATAATACTTCAAAAATATTTTGTATGCAGGTTTTACAGCATCACTAACATAAGTATCATTTAACATTTCGTTACATGTTTGCATCATGCTAACTAATGAAATAAAAATGCTACTAGAAGTAGATTCATATGTTTTTGAAAATTTTAAAGTTGTGGTTTTAAAAGGTTCAAAAAATTTCAATAAAGATTCAGCATAAAACCAATCGGTGTGAGTCATTTCAAAATTGTGCATATTTTTTGTGATCAAAAATTATTTACAACTGCTTTATATTCGGTAACAACATGTAGTAAATCAAAAGTAGAGTTCTATCAGTGTTTAACATCCTTTGGAAATCTTCTAAAAGGTACATTTGAAATCCTACACCAATTTTTTCATTCTTGAAATACGCTGGGACTTAATGCAATGAAATGTACACAATTTCTAATTTTAAGTATATATGGATCGACTATTTTTAATGCATCTTGAACACATAAATTTAAAATATGACATGCACATCTAAAATGAAAAATATTGTCAGATGGAGGGTTTAATGCGAATTTTAAAGTAGTAATTGCTGCATTATTGTTAGATGTATTATCAAAACTAATACACATAATTTTATCACGAATATGAAAAACATCACAAATTTCTAAAATACGGTTTGCTATTTCGCCACTATGGGGATACGGCAACGCGGCAAGTAATATGATTCTTTTTTGAAGAATCCAACCATTGTCGATCCAATGACAGGTTATTCCCACCGTTGGAATATTATTGACACCCGTCCAACAATCCGAAGTTAAACTAACTCTACAAGTTAAACTCCATAAAATTGCAATCAAAACGTTCTTCATTTCATTGTACACTTTAAAACAATCCGATTTGCAAGTATTTCTCGGAATTCTTCTAAAATGAGGGTTTAAGGCCGTTTGATTAAAACTTTCCAAGTCCCTACTCTCAGGATAGGAAAATGGTAACTCTTCCTTTATTACTAATCGGGTCATTTCCCAACGAACCAGATCGGGATCATAAGGGTGGCTATCAACTAGACCGGTTCTAGAGTTGATTTTTTGTTGGCCGGGTAGGTCAACGAGAAGTTCTTTATGGTTATTTTGGATGTGTCTACTAATTGTACCGGTGCCATCACCCCTCTTGAATTTGTATGCCTTATAACATGTTTTATAAACTTTTAAACATATACCCGGAGTTTCTTCGTCCGGAATATAATCATAAAACTTATGCCAATCACTACTTTCTCCTCTACTTTTCCTACTGCTACGGGGTTGTGTGGTTTCGATTGGTGGTTGTTGTTCTTCTTCTTCTTCTAATTGTATGTCACCTACAACCTCGTCGTGTGTACCCCATTGTTGGTAGAAGGATCATGGTACTCTTCGGCGGGCTCACTAATTGGGACAGTTGGTGGCCTACGGAAAGTGCCGGTGGAATCTTATCCACTTTGGCTCCGACCGCTATCGCGTGATCTAGACATAATGTAGTAATATATGTAAAAAAACCTACACAATGTAGGAGCGATGAGTTATAAAAAAAACAAGAGGGTTGAGATAGAGAAGATCAAAAAATCAACAATAATTATAACTAAAACAAAAATAAAATAAGAAGAGATGTATGAAATTTTGATACCATTCACCGTGGATTCGCGTATATAAAAAAATCCGTGAAAATAAAAATAGAAGTAGAAGTAGAATTCCTCAAATCCGGAATTGAAGAGTTGGGGAGAGCTTGTAGGAGAGTTGAAGACTTGATCACTTGGAGTTGGACGAGAGTTGAAGAGTTGAAGACGTTGTTGAATTTTGATTTCGATACGATCGGAATTTGATCGTGTATATGTCTTGAAGACTTACTTGTTAAATACTTCAATTGTTCACAAATTGCTTAGAAATGAGTTATAATAGTAGAGAGAGTAAGAGAGTTTTTTGTGAATTTTTTGATAGGGTTTTGAGGGGTATTTATAGGGTTAAAACAAAACCAAAAAAACCCAAAAAACCCACAAAAACAGCTATAAGAGCCGTTGAGGCTCTCTGTGCTACAGTACCCAGGCCAACGGCCATTTTGCAACCCGTTGGACCCGTTTAGGTCAACGGTCGACCCGGGGCGGGTCGAACGTTTAACCCGTTCGGGTCAAACGGTTCGCAACCCGCGGGTTGGTGGGCGGGTTTGGCAAAATTAACCGGGTTCACGGGCCGGGTTGGGCGGGTTGGATCCGATAATTCGGCGACCCGGGTCGACCCGTTATTGTTCACGGATTCGACCCGGACCCGAACCGCTGTTTCGCGGGCCGGGTTATATGGGCAGGTCGCGGGCGGGTCGGCCGTTGACCCGGCCCACTTGCCATCCCTAGGTAGCTGTGGGGATGCAGGTGGTGTGTCGGTAGGGGGAACAACAGGTGTAAGCCTGTAAGGACTGCAGGAGATGTGAATGGAGCCAGAAGAGTGGGATCAAAAGGAATGCGGGATGATAAAGTCGGGGGGCTAGCAAAAACTGGGAAATCGAGAAATCTAGTATCCTCAGGGGGAGTCATGTAGTAAGGGGATTCTTCCACATAGGATACATGTCGAGAAATGCGGACACGACCCGCTGATGGATCAAAACAACAATAACCTTTGTGTTCAGGACTGAGACCTAGGTGAACGCACTTTGCAGCACGAGCGGAGAGCTTCGTGCACTCAGTAGGAGGGAGAAGAACGTAACAGGTGCACCCAAAGGTACGGAGCATACTGTAGTCGGGAGGTGAATGATAAAGAGCCTCATAAGGCGTCGTACCAGCTAGGGCAGACAAGAGAGTAATGTTGATGAGACTAACAGAGATCATGATAGCTTCAGTCCAGAAAGAACGAGGAGCGGAAGAGTAGAGTAAAAGAGCGCGAGCCATCTCAAGGATGTGACGATGCTTGCGGTCAGCTACACCATTCTGCTCATGTGTGTGAGGGCATAATTGCTGAAAAGGGGTTGAGATTGAAGATTTTTTTTTTTTTTTTTGCAGTTGGTTAGAGGAATTTTTTATGAGGAAATTTAAAAAGAAAAAATTTGGATAATTGACTCTGATACCATGGTAAGATAAATCAGAGAGATGAAAACAATTCTGAATATTGAATTCTGAGTTCAACCAAGTACAATATCACCTATATATAGGAGAAGAACAAATATCAAAACAACTCTACAACCAATATAGGACTATAATAATATCTAACACAAAAGAACAAAGAAGTTAATGGGTTCAACTTTAAGTGGGAAATGGGAGAGAGAGGGAGGTTGAAGAAGGTGATGAGAAAGGGGTGAGATGCTTCGGATCTATTTCAGAGTGACTGGGGCATTTTTGTCTTTACACAAATTAAATATAACCGAATATCTGAACTTAATGTGACTAGACCTCGGTGGCGTGTAAAGTTCTCTAACAAACGTATAAAAAATTGAGTTTCTCTCTCTAGAGTTCTAAAGAAAGAAGCTCTCCAAACAAACCAAAAAAGAAACTAAAAGCCAGATCGGGGAAGGGGAGAACTCCCTCATCCTCCCTACCCTCTTCCCCCCCCCCCCCCCCCACCCACCGTCGCCTCTTCGGTTCGGTGCGGTGCGGTTAGGATTTGGGTCATCCGAGTGGCGGGATTGGAGAGTGACGGCACGACAAGGAGCTTCGACACAACGATGACTAGTTCGACGGTGGAAGCGGTGCTGCCTGTAGAGGTTATGGGTGCGAGGGGAGGTTTGGTTGACTATTTCGGCCTCGTTCAAGGCTTCGGCCTCGTTCAAGGCTTCGACCTCGGTTCAAGGGTGAGGAGATGGTCCAATGGTGATGGGCGTTCATCGACCTCATTTTCGAGGGAGAAAAGAAGGGTTCGATGGAGAGGAGAAGGGTCGACGGTGATGGGCTTACAAGGGCGAGGAGAAGCGTTCATGGCTTCGACCTCGGTTTCAAAGGACAGGAGGTGGGTTCGACAGTGATGGGCATTGGCCTCATTTCGAGCGTCGGCCCTCAGCGGAGGCATGGATGACAGTTGGTGAAGGCTACCAATCGAGGTTTGAAGGCTGTTGTACTTCGTTAAGATGTGGAGGTGGTCGATGGTGGCGGGCGACAGTGGCCGGATTGGGTTGGGGATGAGGTTAGAGGAAGGAGTTGAATTTTGTTATTTGAAATTTAAATTAGGGGTTGAATTTCAAATTGCCAGGGTACTTCATGCCAGGGCACAAGATGCCCGTGCACTAAATGCCAGGGCACAAGTTGCTAGTGCACAAGATGACAAGGCACAAGATGCTAGAATACTAAAAGCCATGGAGGTGGAGGCTCAGGATTTTGGGCCTTCGAATGGAGGAAAGCCAACATTTCAAAGAACAAGAAATGCTGGAGATGAGGGAAACGAGGTGCTCGGGTACAAAGGGAGGCAGGGGAGATACAGATATGGTGAGGGGGAAGAGGCAGAGAAGCTTTCCAAGCTTTCAAGACAAGTGCACAAACTAAGGGGGAATAAAATAATTTTGGATGCGTAGAGGAACAGTGTAAATTTGTGTATGGTTGTGGATGAAGTTGAAGTGAGAGGGTGCTTCGACTTACTCAAAAGCAGAGTCGAGCACGTACACCAGATGATCCCTTCAAGGAGCTCAGCTGGTTGGTGGGATAGGAAAAGAGGAAATGAGTAGGCGATGTGACATAGCATCATTCGTTGTTGTGTCGAAGAGTGTGGAGCGTTCATTGAGGGAAAGCATCTCATTTGATAGGCGGTGGTGTTCGTTGGTGGTGTTCGTGAGTAGCATCAGCATGTCGGTTGATAACAACGGCTACTGTTAAGGGCTAGAGTTGACGCAAAAAGAAGATGACATCGCAGTGGGGTTGGTTTGGCAGATTCACGATGGCAACATCATTGGGAGAGGAGTTAGCATGCTAGCAAGTGATGGTGACTGTGGTTGTTGACAGGGTGAACGTTTGGGGGAAAGTTGTGGGAGTCTTTGGGGGAAAGTGGCGGGAGTCTTTGGGCTGGAGAGTGATTATGATGGATTTTGAATCTCAAAGTAATTTTTTTGAAATTCAAATTCCATTTGGGAGAATTGGGTGGGAGAAGAGGGTGTAGATGCCCTCGTCTACATGTTTAGTTAGGAGAGGGACTAGTTAGGGATGTAGGCTTTGTAATTATTCTCTATTGTTCCGTTTTAGGAACAGTTAGATGTATTCTTTTTGTACTTGTTTCGTTAATTTATTGATTAATGAAGAGGTGATGATGTTACATTTTTCTTTTAAAAAAAAATACTCTAAGAAAATGTTAAGGGGCCAAAGGACTTTTGGACCCAAACATTTGAGGGCATATTGCTCTAACCCCTAACTTATATACATCAGCCCTACCAAGCATTGTTACAACACCCTGATAAATGGTTCACAATCCCTATTAATGGATGCAACTTTGTGCAAAATACTCATATGAACAACTATAACTGAGAACTTCTATAAGTAATTTGAAATGATAAGACCAGCCAAAAAAGGTGGGTTCTATCACTAAAAGGTATTTTCTTATATAACCAAAGAGTAATGTGGATCAGTAAAAGGTCTTTGCTTTGTATAACTAAGAGTACTTGGACTCAAAGAAGTAACAAATAATACAACATATTTAGTCTGAAGAATTAATGAACTACGTATTAACCATAGTCCTCTCCAATCATATATATATCCAAAACTATTGAGCATTGACGCTTGGGATTTGTGCTACTTAACCCCTCTCTCCATCAATGTTGTTAAAACCAGCCAACCGGACTGGGTTTGATCGGAACATGTACCAGTCCGGTTTCATATAAAGTGGTCGTTGTGTTGAAAACCGGATGAACCGGTGTGAACCTGCCGGTTTTTAACTGAATCGGAAGAACTGGGTTTAATTTAAACCGGTCGGTTCAGAAATCTCTATTATTTTTCCAAAATATATATAATGTGGGAAGCCGGTATTGAGCATGTGTCTCAATAGAGACATTTATACCGACTAACCACTATGTCAATAGTTAGATTATGATATGAAATATATAATTATATATTTAAATAGCAGGCGGATAAAGGTGATCCCTTGACATGGAACTTGGTAGAACCGGGTTGAAACGAACCGGCCATCTCTCCTGTTCGATGGACGGTTCGGTTTTTAACATTTCTCTCCAATATCCAGCAAGTGGTCCAACTTTCAAGAAACAACTTCGTGAAGTTCGGAAACTTGAATAATGGAGAGTGAATATGCATACCAAGATCCTATAAGAACTTACCCAAACACGAGGATGTCCCTTTGATCAAGAACATAAGAGGTCTGATCTAGCTCACTCTCCTCTCCGGATTTGTAGATGGGGGATCCAAATTCCAAACTAGACAATGTCCAAATTCATGCCCTTCCAATTCAAGTTAATTTTTTTTAGTTTTTCCTTTTTTTGCAAATTATCATATGGCAATCGCCTGGAAGTTGTTTCCATGCATAGGAAATTGCTTCTCCACAAAATAAAAGATTACCATATGCATAATTTGTATAGATCTTTAAAGCTTACCTGTCAAGTAAAGAGATAGATGCTATCCAGGGCCGGCCCCACCCTTGAGGCGGGTGAGGCGGCCGCCTCAGGCCCCCAGAATTTTTGGGTTTTTAGGGACCCCAAATTTGTAATTTCCTTATAAATATAGGCACGTATTTTGCGCGTAAAAAAATACTGGTATTAGGGGCCC
This sequence comes from Hemerocallis citrina, assembly GCA_017893485.1. Lineage (NCBI taxonomy): Eukaryota > Viridiplantae > Streptophyta > Magnoliopsida > Asparagales > Asphodelaceae > Hemerocallis > Hemerocallis citrina. The sequence goes on along the minus strand of CM030358.1, from coordinate 185,979,928 downwards.
CAAAAATAATTATTTGAGCCTCTAAAATTATTTTTAAAATTATTTGGGTATAGGCTTGAAGACTTGAATTGAATTTGAGACTTTAAATTTGGGTAATTTAAAACAAATTCACATTTAAATCAATATAAACTCAAATCCGAAACTCACATTCAATTTTAAACCCAAAACCCTTACGGACCTTACCCTAAACCCGATTACGGACCTTTCAACAATGATATATATTTTGCATATTTTGTTTTGAACAATGTGCAAATTTTTTGTATGCATTTTTTTTTTAAAATTTTATTTTTATTGGGGGGCCCATTTCGGGAGTTTGCCTCGAGCCACCGGGAACTCAGGACCGGCCCTAATGCTATCTTCCACGAATATGATAAGATCATAAGAATAAGGTTGTACATTGTAGTCAAATATAGGGTTATGGAGCCTAAGACGAGATCGAACATGAGCTTTCCTTCTATCGTTCTTGAGAGATGGTAATCTTGACCAACTACTTGGATGATCTCATTGTGTGTGTGAGGACAAAGAACAGTGTAGTACTGAATCCAAAAGAATAGATTATCTTCGACTATCATCTTATCTCACCACCCTTGCTACTGCAATAAGGATCAAAACTTTACCCCCAAAATTTTAGGTAAGCCAAGCATATCGAATTTTCTTTGGAGGTAAGGTATGCTAACTTCAGTTACGATACCTTTATCTCCAACAAAAAGTTAATTGTAACTCCAACATAAACTTGGTGTTTAGGAAACCAAAGTTATTTTAACTACAAAGTTTAAATTCTCCTTAACTTTTCCATTGTTGCTCAGTGAAGAAAAACAAGGTCACAGTAGAATTTAGATAACTACAGTTATCTCAACTTTTGAGGTGCGATAACTGCAGTTATCTTAACTCCAAAACTGATATTCAAATAGGTCAAAGTTAGGATAACGGTGATTTTTTTAAAAGTTAAGGGAGATAACTCCAGTTATCTGAACTTAACTTTCACTACAAAATATTTAGGAATACTTGGCGGAACTTCCCCGGCGTTTGCGTTTGGGGTGTTTCGTCGGGACATTCCCCGGCATTTATTAGAAAGCGCCAGCGTTTCCTTAATGCCCGGCGTTTACAAACGCCGGGGAAACCCCCACCCCCGGCGTCCTAAATTCGCCACTTCCCTCTCTCTTTTTCACTTTTCCCTTTTCCCTATTATTCAGCTCGCGCCGAAACCCAATCCCACCGCCGCTCGTTCTCGACGAAAACCCTACTCTCCGAAACCCAATCTTCACTTCATTCCTCTTTCTTTCTTCGATTTCGACATCGCTCGTTCGATCTCGCCGCCTGCCGCCGTTCGATCTCGTCGCCGCCGCCGCCGTCGTTCCTTCACTTCGAAAATCGTCGTCGTTGTCCTCCTCAATCTCTCTCTTTCGTAAACCCTAGATGACTATTCTTGTTAAACCCTAGGTGACTGTTCTTGCATTGTGATTTTGATTTTTGATTCTATTTTTGTTAAACTGTGACTTTTTGATTCCTTCACTTCTATTTTTGTTAAACTGTGATTTTGATTTTTTGATTCTATTTTTGTTAAACTGTGACTTCTGAAATATTTTTGTATTGTCAATTATGTATTTACAAGATTGCATTGTATTTTCTAGTATTAGTATTATGTGTTTAAACAACTTGAGGGTTGGTTCTTAAACTATTGTTTGACTGGTTGTATCTGGCATAACAATATAAGATGCATGAAGTTTATTAGACACATAGTACATTGTTGATAGCTAAAATCATTGATATTTAACAAGAATTTATTCTCATAAGCATGAGCAAGTCTATCTGTCTGTGAAATATCATACTTAAAATTCAGGCCATTTAAATCCACAGGTTTATACAAATGTTCAGTTGAATTAACCCCTAGATCTGAATAGTCTTTGATCAGCAAGCTAACAATCAGAGCCTTTGTATCCTTTGGTTTCAGCTGTGAGAGTGTTTGTTAGTTTTATCACTAACAACTATGTCAAATGTGTTTTTTATAGTATGTGATATATAGATTTAGAAATATCAGTTCTATGATCAGTTGGAGAGTAGCCCTTATGAAAAAGTTTCGTGTTTGTTAAAAATCTTAGGATTTTTTTTTACTGTTGATTTTGTATGCAGAGGGTTATCTTTGGGGGAGCATATGCAGAAGAATGGTAGATCGAATCAGGATTCGGAGATTGTGTTTTGGGAAGTTAAGCATTCGGGTTCTTCTTGTACCTGCAAGTTGAAGGTTAGATTGTTTATTAGTAATTTGTGAGTTTGGTTACGAGGGATTTTGACTTTATCATATCCCAGCATTCTGGTTGCATATGTATTACTTCATATTGAAATCTTATTAGTTATAAAGGATCATACCTGCAATTGTGGATTTGGATCCAGTAAGAACTCATAGATACATATCTTTAACCTGAAATGGACTGTTCTCTTTTAGGTTTTTACAGATATGCACAAACACATATGCACATAATAATGATAATTTACTGAGAGAAGAAGATCTAGTTATATATTTTATTCTTTGCAAGCTTCTCTTGAGAAATTTGACAATTTGTAACCAACTTCATATAATCTTGTTATGTAATTCTCAAATTGTATGTTTGGAAAGTTATAGGAAAGGTCCTTTTATTTCAGGTTCAACAGCTGCAACAGTTGTTCGAGGAAGAGATGCAACTACATGTGGTTTTAGAAAATGCAATGGACCATGTTTCAGTAGAACTCGCTGGTTTGTCGTGCATTCCGAATGATGTACGTTCCTGTCACTTTCCTTCATTTGATCATACCTATAGTTGGACTATTTTGAGTATTCATTTAAAGCCTGAAAATTGTTCAAAGTGAACTTTGTGGACTTTGCAATATACCTGATATATAATGTATGAATGGGAATTATTGAATTCGACTTATCGGTCGTGATTGTATAGAGAAATAAGCCTCATATTTCATCCATTAAAGCCAACATCGTCTGTGTATCTGTTTATACTAGGTACGAGAATTGTCTGTTTTGTGTTAATCTTCGTACCTGTCAAAATATGGTATTAAATTTCCAAAAATTATCCTCATCTAAAGTCACATTAAATAAACATACTGCAGTATATATACTTATAGTGGTGGACCCATATCAGACCTTTTATCCAATCGGTTAACATTTCTTTTTAATATATGTGATACTTTTTTTTGCAATATTGCACATTAATTGTTCCATGACTGTACTTGAGAAGCCTTAATAAGATCACTAGAAGTTTAGAGATGGTGTCAACAGTTCATTCTCTGTACTAAAAAATATAGTCAAGGGATTCATTTTTTATCAATTGTCTAAGATGATACACTCTTGGACAATTTGCTGCCTATATCAAGTATCAACTTGTTGAATCTTTACGTAGAACAATGCGAGACATGAATGAATTCTACATTTACAAATTAATATCTTTGAACTAATGTGTACAAAATGCTACAAATGCTACATACATTCCTGGACCAATAAATGCATGATTTAGTAATTTTGTTTAGTGGAGAATGTGCACCTCTACCCGAGTATTTGTGTTAATGAGCAAATTAATCTCTTATGCTTATTACTTGCATGTGTGTGGGTGTATCTCCATCAGTTAGTACCTTAGTGGATATAGATGTGCAAAATCCTTGATTTGTTAGTTTATAACCATATGAAGATTATAACCATATGCATCTTATTTAATTCCAGGTAGCTTGAGATGGTGGTGTACATTGAGGAGCGTGCAGGATTTGACTATTAATGTTTCTGTTTCTTTTCTTTCCTTTTTTGTGGTGTTTTATGTCTTGTTTATTCGTGCAAATTTGTATCCTAAGAACAATGGAAATCAGACTTTATATATGTATGAGATTAAAGATCAATGAAATAAATTTCGTATGTATGTTGTCAAGCTAATGTTAATTTGAATTTTGTTATATAATGACTTCGGTGAACTGCTTAATTATGAAATATATCGTATTAATCATTATTATGAATTGTGTATAGGTTTTTTTGTGTATTTAAATATTAAATTTGTTTTTTTTTTTTTGTATTTTGAAATAGGGGGGAAAAAAATCAAAAACTTCCCTGGCGTTTCTATCGCCTTCCCTGGCGTTTCTATACCCTTCCCCGACGTTTCTAAAATGCCGGGGATTATAAAATGCTCACAAAAAAAAAATCGTAACCCTGGGGTGTAAAGCGCCGGGTTAAATACTAAAAAACACCGTGGTTACCTGAACATTGCCCGGTGTTTGGAAGCGCCGGGGTTTTCATAAATCAACCCCGGCAGAGAATAGACGGCATTTGCGGCGGCATTTTTGGAAACGCCATGGGGTATATCCCCGGCCATTTTAAACGCCGAGCAAAGGATATAAAAAAATGCCAGGAATTATGTTCTTGTTTGTAGTGTTTGTTTCCAAATAGGGCGCCCTTAGCTTCTTGAGTGCTCTTCTCTTTTTTGTTTTGTCAAATTAAAAATATATATATATCTATATAATAAAACACAAAGAAAGCTATCAAGTGGCTCTCCTTCAATTCTCCTAAAAATCAAAGGTCCAGATCTAACCTCACAAAACATATTTTTTCCCCAAAAGTTTTCCCCTACTCAAATTCAAATCCCCCACCCAAAACCACTCCTATATTTATTTAATTATTTTTTTTTCTCTCTCTCTCTCTTCCTCCCTCTTCTATTCAAAAAATTAAGAAAATAAAAATTTTAAATTTTTTTTAAATTAAATTTTTAAAAAAACTAAAAAAATTAAAAATAAAAAAACCTTTAAAATAATTCAAAAAAAATCAAAAAATTCATATAATATAATATTTTCTGGACCTCCAAAACTATTTTATATGATCAAATACGGTGCACCGTTCCGAGGACGTGCCGTAAGCACGTGTCAACGGGCAAACCTAGTATATATATATATTCAAAACTTTTGTGCATGCCCTTTCAACTAACTGATGCCGTTATATTCCTCTAATATTTTTAATCTTTTCCACTCATCAGTCTTGAAAAAACTTCATTTCAACAAGCATTATCGTATAATAAACCCTAAACACATAATTATTATAAAAAACAAAAAATTTAAAAAACCTGCGAAAATTTTGATGGAAGGTCCGGGTAGAGCGGCGAAGATGAGGCCGCCCATTGCCAGTAGCAGAAGAAGCCTTCCCGTTGACCGGTTTGACCATTCAACATCGCTAACATTTCGTCCAGGTTTTGATTGGTTCTTTTATGTGGATTTTGGTGGGTTCGATTCCGATTGAGAGGGTACCAACTGAAGATCTATTTTTAGTTATTTAAACCTTTATGGACGTTTGCAGTAAACACCCCGCATTTTCTATTTTTGCTCAAATCAGAACGCCCTCTCTTTTACTTTGCGCCAATAAACTCTCTCTCTGTATTAATTTTTTTTTTTTTTTAATTAAAGTGAAAACTCTGATTTACACATATTTTAATAAATAAAATTATATATTTTTAAAAATAAATGTGGAGATTATAATGAGAGAGTTGAAGTTGCACGGGCGTTGCACGTAAGTACTAAATAGATTTACAATTCTAACTCTTCTATTATAATAGTTATTATATATTATATTATAGATAGATGGATAGATAGGTATATAATAATTTACACGTGTGATGCAAATTTAATATATTAAAAAAAAAATAAAGTAAAAAATCTGACGTAGTGAGGACTCGAACCTAAAATCTTCTTCATATTAGTTATGCACGTGCAATACACACGTTGGTAAATTTACAAATGATACTAAAGCCTTCTTCCATTATAATATTAAAGATTAGAGATATTATAGACAAGGTCCATAAATTATAGAAGTCGCACAATTTGTTTTTCATAGAAGTAGCATAATTGAATTGGGTAATGATTTATGCACAAGATTACTCAACAAGGTAATTATGGCACAATCTTCAACCACTCATGTATAATATCAACTCCCCATGTATAACAAAAAGTTTCTCCTTAAAAAAAAAAAATAGGATAAAAAAATATTGTGTAAAAATCTTGTGCATATATCATTACTACTCAATTGGAATTTGAGCGCATAAATTCTTGCTCACTAACAAAAAAAACTAGTAGTTAGATTCACTTGCTCATATTTATATTATGTATCGCATTTGTAAAACCCACAAAACCGTCATCTCGTTTTATCAGTTGAGACCTTATTATTTAACTCTAAAAAATTGACATTCTATCCTTTATGTTTCTTGAAGGAGATACTATTTCTTCTAGTTAAAGGAATTTTTATTTATTAGCCTTGATATTACATGTTAAAACAATTAAATTATGCTAGTTTTTTTTTTTTTTTTTTAGATAAAATATGACTAAAGTTATCGCTTCATTGACGATTATGCTAGTTCATTAATGACTACGATCAAAACTTTTTAATCAATTATATATAATATTAGTAGATGTCATTTAATTATTTGATATGACAGAAAGGGAAAATGCGAATATTAAACGTTTTGTTGGTTGCAAGTCTAAATTGAGGCCATGTTATTATTTTTTCCTTTTATTTTTTAAAAAAAAACTCTAAATATAAACTAGTCTAATCACCTAAAAAATAGTTTCCTGGGATTTTAAGTTGTTGTCAAATTCAAACTACTAATTCATACTTGTTCTTTTCTTTTTTTTGCTAATTACAGCCTCTTTTGGTTAATCCACCACGTACATGATGAGATGAGATCCACAAAAACAAAACCCGATCTCTAATTTTAAACCCAAGAGAAAACAGCCGAAACCGGACAAATCAAACACATTCTCCTCAAACTAAATATAAAAACCAACCATTCAAACAAAGACCTCTGCAAATTTACTCTTCAAAAAAAAAAAAAAAAAAAAAAAAAAAAATAATAATTAACCTCTTAAATTACAATATTTCATCGAATGCTCAATCCTCCAATGGAGTCCCAAATGCAGAGACCGCAATCACCAACCAAGGGCCCAACCCGTCTTCAAAAGCACGCACCCACTTCGCTTCAAATTGACTCGATAAGCAAGCCTACCGATTCAGTTTGGGAGAATGGGCCGTCGCCAATCCCATTACTGTCTCCGCTCATTGTCTCACCCGAACCGTTGCCAATATATAACGAAGAAGAAGAAGAAGAAGAAGAAGAAGAAGAGGGCAAAATCGAGAGGGAAAAGAAATGTTTGTCTCCGCCACCGACAATGGAGGCTGGGGGTTGGAGGCACCCGGCATTGCCGGTGATGGTGATGGAACCTGCGGCTCTTCTGCCGTTGTTTCAGTCGAAATGTGGGTTGTTTAGTGACTTGCAATGAGGGGATGATTGTTATCAATTTTTCTTTTCACAATGTGAGATGTTTTCATGAATGAGAAAATTTGTTGCAAGCTGGTGATCTCGGTCATAAATTTTTGGTAGCAGTTTGATATTTTGTATATATTTCAAACTCTTTCAACTCTTTGTTCTGATACATGTAATCATATGTAGGTGTAGGCTGCGTACCAGTTCTGCTCCTATGAAACAGAAAAATACATTACATCTCAGATGAGAATATACCCTAAACACAATATATTGGTTATCGACAAGTTATATCTTTTGAAGTAGTTGATATAATTATACTGCATGCAAAGGTTCTTATTTTCACGCATTTACGAAATCATCATAATCGTGATATAGATGTGAAATTTAAATAGAAGAATGACATAATATTAGTGACTACATCTAGTGATGTAGAAGAGCGAATATGTGCACCATCGTAGCAGTAAAAATTTGCTGTGATCCTGAAACGTATTATCTATGTTTGATAAGTGAACTCAGTGATCAACCAAACTCAGTGATCAACCAAACGTGGATGTCAAATGGAAAGATGACTGTAACCATATCATTTGATCATTCTGATATTCGCAGACAAGATACATTCAATAAAAGAGTTACAAATTCAAATCAGGAGCAGATTTCTGTACCCATACTTACGGATTCGATGCAAATCCATCGATCCAAACAATGTGACGACCACATACAAATATCACATGAACAGACACGAGTGGAAAATTTTTTTGCAAAAATTGATCAGTTCAGGCATCACCATGAAATGATACAATAACGGGCTGCCACTTCTCAACCTGATCCAACTGAAAAAGAGAGATTTTACCAGGTAGGTCAAAAGTAAAGCATGTTATTTCGTTATGATCAAAAACCAATATTCTGCAAAATGAAATTTACAAAGAAGAGCATGTTTAAATGAAGGCGGAAACACAATTACGTAACTCATGTAGCTGTTCCAGCAAAAAACAAAATTTTACAGTCTCCAAATAATTTAGAATTCTTTACAAAGGAAACTACCACTTCTCTCCATCCATTAGTTAAGTTTTTTTTTTATCATAATCCATTAGTTAAGTTGAAACTTCTCTTCTCCGTTCTTTTCTAAAGCATCCATCCTGCGCTTGCCAATTCATCTACAGCCTCGACAATCATACTGAAGAACATATAACTTGTGTTTGACAATGGTTGAAAACCGTGCTAGAAAAAATTAAAAGTCGAACTCTCCAGTAGCCTGCAGTTAAGGTTATTGAATAAGCCCAGAGAAGTTATGTCTATAGATTAGCAGTAGCACATGCGCACAAAAACACAGAAAAAGATGATGTTTTTCATTAGACAAGCCTGATAGTATCAGAAATAATACAAAGCAATCCCAAATCCCCAACAATTGAGGGTCCAAATATGATCCAATGGCAGCTTCATCAACATTCAGCCTTATGGTGTTTGTAATTTATGTACATTTAATTCCATAACCACAAATTCAACTCTTCTATAGGTTAAAAAAACACTGCTTTTTTGTTATTTGAGCAGTATGATATGTGAATTAAGTGTGGTCTTGGCTTATAATAATAGACTGGAACCGTTTAGAATTTTATATCTTTAATTAAGTCCAACAGCCATCAAAAAAGAGCTCAATGATTGGAATTTGGTTTTAGGCTAGTATCAGTAATTACTTTTGACTTCCAAATGACATGAATCAACAGGTCAGCTCTCCTTCAAACTTCTTGCTAAGAAATTAGGCAAGCTCGACACTTCTACCATGCTAGTCCCTCTGCACAGTGCTAAAGGTCGTTGGTATTTATAATGTTCATTGATTTATTCTGAGTTTCCAATTTCAAAAATTCAGTTATACTAGTAGAGGTTGTTGGTTTTCATAGTGCTCACTAAGTCATTGAGCTTCCAATTTCAAAATTTCAGTCATTTCAAGATGTATGCGTAGTTCAAGTCTGAACTATCTCAACACAGACAGAGAAATGGTGTAGCCAATTAATAGTTGTGCTACTTATCGCATTCAGGTAAACCTGCAGCTCCAATACAACCCCGTCCCCTCCCTCTCCACTGACAATTCATTAGAGAAATGATAGATGGAACGTTGGAGTAGGGATGTACAGTGGGCTGGGCCGATCCGGCCCTCTAGGAGGCGGGCTAGGCCTGGCCCAGGCCAAGCCCTATGGCCCTCCGTAAGGGCTGGGCATGCCAAAGTCCTATTGTTTGTAGTTTTATGAAGCCCATATCCAGCCCTTAGCCCGGGCTTTTATCCGCCCGCAAGTCCGGGTTTAAGCCCAAGTGTAAATTATATGATATTTTTTTTAATTAGTCAAATAATTAACCCTTTTGTACCTACTTTTATTAAAGGATTTAAAGATTCTATATTCCAATAATCTCAAACTTGTACGTTTTTTGACTCATTAGGTGATACTTGATAGGCCCTCCTCCTTTATCCAGGGTTGGTACCGACTGCTGAATGTCAACACTACACCAACGGAGTTATCAATGTTTTATTAATTAATTAAATTTTTGTAATTATATTACTATAATAGAACATAACTACTTGAATAATGGATATTTACTATTGTTATAATTATGATTTGTAGTAACTATAATTTGCAAATATAATTGTAATAATTTTGTAATAGTTATAGAACTATTATGCAACTATGCATGCATAAGCTAGTAGATAGTTTAGAATTAATCTGAACTATTATGCAACTATGCACGCGTAAGTTAGTAGATAGGTTAGAATTAATCTGAGCTATAATAGTATAAAATTAGATGGGCCTATATATGAATGGGCAAAAGCCCAGCCGTTATGGATGGGCTAAAGCCTGGGCTTTTGGACCGGGCTTCAAACTCAAGATCCAAGCATAGCCCTTTTGTACGAAGGGCCAAGAAGGGGTTTTTTAGAGGGCCGGATCAACGGGCCTATGGGCGGGCTTAGGCTTTTGGGCTTTTCTTACATCCCTAAGTTGGACCAAAAAAGAGCCTAACATCAATACATACCCCATGGTCAGCAGACCAAGAGCCCAGTGCCCTTCTATCGTTGGTTTTCTAAATCTTACTAAATCTTACAAGAATACATGGAGAATAGCTTGTAAGGACTTTTGAATTTGAGATTACGAAATATTGAGAGCATTACATAGTTATAGTAAAGGAGAGATAATCATAATACTAACTTCTAAGGTTTGGCATTCACTTTTTTAACCCGTTTATGAATATTTAGTCACTATGTCTAGAGTTTCCATATAGGTCATGCAAGAGGTTAATTTGTAACAAATTATTTCTAAGCCAGGGCACTTTTTTGTTTTTAATTTCTACATGTCCTCATACCCAGACACTTATTTGCTGACATGAGGTTTTGCAGTAATAGCCAAAGTACCTAACAAATAAAGTACTCGCTCCCCAAGCAATTACGGATATAGAACAATTCTAATCTACCTTATAAATGCAAAAGTAATCCTCTCCCTAATTCAAACGGATAAAATAAATTCACTCCAACAGCATGATTTTAGTGAACATATAAATAACAGCTTTAAGAATTGTAAAAATTAAAACATACTTAAGCACTGATTGTTGAATGCGCAGTAAACATTATCCAACAAACTATTTCAAGTAAAATATCTGTGCAACTCACCTTATTGAAAAGAATCTCTCTCTTGTTGATGTGCATTATACCATCTTTCAGAGTGCACTTCCATCTACTTTTTGTACGCGTCACCTATTATAATTCGAACTTGAGAGAATGAAGAAACTACAATTTATTTTAGCAAACAAAAATTAACCTTTTCAAACTGAGCCAAAACTAAATGTTGAGTCTGTGGTTCTTCCTCTCCCCGCTCAAACTCATCCAAGTCATCATCGTCATCGTCATCTTCATTCAGAGGAGGTTCATCATCATCCACAGCTTCACTTTTACTAGGCCTTGGTGTGCCAACAGAAGGGGTAGCTACCTGTAGATCAGCTAATGATGAAAAAGAGAAATCAAGATGCAAACAGACAAGAAAATAATACTTCCAAATATAAATCCTAGTACATAATGCAGCAAAACAGTATGGTGACAAAATTTTACCATTCTCTGCAGGAGTATTAACTGCATTATAATCTTCAGTGGCAACTCCCTCATAACGGAACAGCTAAAGACAAAGAGGGTATAGGTCAGTTCTGGAATCAATAAACACATCAACAAAACATATATATATATATATATATATAGGAAAATACATTATCATATTCATCATGGACCCCGTCCTGCTGAGGAAACACTGGAGCTGCTTTCATTTCTCTCTTGGAATATGCCGCACCTTTTGCAATTCCTGGGCCTTCTCTACTTGAATTTTGAACTCCATTTTTCTAACACCAAATGGACAGAAAGGGTTAGAAGACTTACATTATAAAATTTAGAATGCTCCAAGCAACAGTTATATTACTATCCATGGAACACACTCTATTGAACAAATTGAGCCCCTGATGTATGTACGTGTCTAAATTCCGAGGGATAATGCCAATGAAAAACAGGCTTAATCATCTCCCAAATTCTTTGCTGCTTCACATAATTAGTCACTTGACCAGAAAGATGTCAAATTTGCATGCGCAAGGGTGTCCCCATATTAATACAAGATTTGACAGCTCCCCACTTGCAAAGGAATCACCCTCAATACCTACGAGTGGAGAAAACGGTCCATGTGAATGAAAGCTACTAATGTAATCTAATTCTATGACTAGAATTTGGTTTTTTCTCCCTTTCCTTTACTTCGTCATGTTTTTACTGCCTTCTTTTGTAGGTTACATAACTCTCTGTTATAGTATATCAATAATTTATTATTATTATTTCATCATAAGTCGGGTCTTTCTCTAGCAGACCAGCTTGCTTCATAAAGTACAGGATGTACAACACGTCCCTCTCATCCCCATATTTTCCTAAGCTAGGTTTTGGGCACCATTTCTTATAGGGTCAATACCAGGTGAACAGAACTATCATCAAAATACTTTGTTAGAACTCCAAGAGATCCATAAATGTATTTTAATACTATCCTTTGTCCACAGTAAACTTCACACCCTAATAACCACAATGAATTGTCAAATTGTTTTACGCATTGTTACCCAACAAATCCAACTTCTGTTATGAAGTAACTCATAAATGGGCATGCACATCTAGATATAGATGAGGAAAAAAACAACAGTAAAAGTTTGAAAGAGTGGCCTTACATAGAGATGATATGAATACAAAACACGATCACCATTAAGTAATAAACCCTCTACCAAATCCTCAGTCCTCACTATACACAATTTATTGCAATTTAATAGAATTTAAGGATGCTAACTTGTTTATTCGGAATTGTGGCAAACTCTTCCTTTATCCATAATTTTCTTGACCAAAAAGATAGTCTTAAACGATGAGGGTTAACAACCAGACAATCGGCCTCACATTGCTAGTCATTTTTGTGGAGCCATGTGCTTCATATCCGACGCATTTTGATGGAAAGGGCTCAGAGGAGGAGAAAAACAACAAAATGTGAATGGATGGATCACATCTCCTAGCAGCTTGTAACCCATTAAACGGATATTATAAACTCTAAGAATAAAATTATGAGAGGATTAAAAACACAGCTATTTGATTTAAGGAAAATATCAAAAACATATAAGAAAGAACAATCAATTTTGCAGATCTCAAATATTTGAATTCTAAAAGTAACTCATACTAGTGGGGGCCTTCGATCCACCGTTAACGATAATTAAAAAAAAAACTCATACTAAAACAATCTTATCTGTTCAACATGTCACCTATGGTCAACAGAGTGACCCGCATAGATCCCATTAATTCATTTTAGTACAGTACAAATAAATATAAACAAGAAATTAGACCATTGTCAATTTCAGTTGGCAACATTGATATGGCATACTAAAGAAATTGTGGAGAAAACTTTAGTCCAAGATCAAACACGCCATCATTCACATTGAATTCAAAGATAATATCATTTCAAATTTAAAATTTTGAATTTATTACTTCTATCATCTGAAACTAGAACATAGATCCCCACAGTTCCACATCATACTTAAAATTAGCTACTATACTTAAAGTAGCTCTCGAGATACAGGCATATGTAGTTAATTGATAAACAAGCATGTGTAGTTAATGGATAAACTTGAAGACAATTTGCATAGCACTGAACTAAAAGCACTTACACTTGATATTTACAAAGATGATTTTTATTAAAAGGAATCTCCCTTAGAATAACAAGCAACATGCACTCTCAATTAGCTTAATTAGTTAATATAATCTCATATGTTTCACTGTGAAAGATTCTTTCCCCAAATCTTTGTTCCGATGTTTCTCCATGAGAGATACTAAAATATATTTTATAGTAAGAAATATCTGCTTTTCTCATTATCATCTGAAACTTGAACGTAGATCCCCACAGTTCAACATCATACTTAAAATTAGCTACTATACTTAAAGTAGCTCTCGAGATACAGGCATATGTAATTAATTGATAAACAAGCATGTGTAGTTAATGGATAAACTTGAAGACAATTTGCATTGCACTGAACTAAAAGCACTTACACTTTTACGAAGATGGTTTTTATTAAAAGGAATCTCCCTTAGAAAATAACAAGCAACATGCTCTCTCAATTAGCTTAATTAGTTAATATAATCTCATATGTTTCACTGTGAAAGATTCTTTCCCCAAATCTTTGTTCCGATGTTGCTCCATGAGAGATACTAAGATATATTTTATAGTAAGAAATATCTGCTTTTCGCATTGTTTTTGTTAGATATATTTTGATCTTTAAAGTTATATTGTTGATTATATCATCAAAGATATGCCTATAATCTTAGTTTTCTATTGGCAATTGCACATGTTAGATTATAAATAATGTGTGTAATTCCTACTAGACTACACTTTTCTACAATTACACTGGGGACAAAATTATCTGTTAATTATGGATTGCAGTTCAGGAAATTAATAATGGACTGCAAATAATGACACGATGAGAACGCCAAAGTACACTATAAAAAAATCCACTTACAACCAAAAGAGGGATCAGAAAGTCCACTTAAAACCATAATGGAATTAATCATATTTCTAATATGAAGCATATCAATCAAAACTCATGAAATGTAGAAGTTGAATCATCAACCTCTAGCAGTTGATATCATATATACATATTAACAGATGGGGGGAAACAGGATTTGCTACCATATGGGAACAACGAAGATATCTAAGAGGCTTAGGTTCACAAACAGTGTCTTAGGTAACTATAAAGAAGTTTTTTAAAATGGACTGAAAAAGACCACCCTTTTCAACGAAAATTTTCACAGGTGACAAGACAACCATCTAAAACCTATCTTTGTGCACCCAAACACTCCACATTTAAGAAATAACACTATGTTTAAGTTGGTTTAGTGGAACCATAAAAAATAGGATAATAAACTAGTAATTGCACGGATGGTCAACAAAGAACAAGGAGTGGATCAACTAAGAATAAATAGGTGGAATTGCTTTGGATGGAAGTTCGTTCAACAAAGACTAAGGAGTGCATCAACTAAGAATGAAAGAATTATTCTGATGGAGAGACAAGGACTTGAAAAAGACCTGAATAAAAACATTAAAACCCACATAATGGAATTGGAAAAGAATACGGTGACTATAGCAATTATACACTTTTAAAAACAAGATGGACAACAAGGACAGAAAGTCAACCTCAAATATTTGAGATAAAAGCGGACTTGAACAAAGCAAAAGGAATCATGTAACCAACCAAGAGTTCCTAAATGATCCCCCCCCCCCCCCCCCCCCCCGCGAAAAAAAAGGACCTTAAACATGTCAGTTGCCATATTATAGGCTACAACAAATGAAGAGAGATATCATTTATAGCTTCTATCAGTTACTGATGCCTACATGGCAATTCTATAACATTTTCACCAAGAATTCGACATTTTTCACATAAATTACTGTAGTTTTGACATTGTTAATTTATTTCTTCCTTTTTTAAGATATCAAGTCAATATTCTAAGATAAAAGCTTTGTTGTTGTTACGAAAATATTAATGTCTTCTTGCATATCTTATTTGATTGCATTAGATTCTGCTGTGAATCTTTGTTTATGTTTTACCTCTGTGTGTGTGTGTGTGTGTGTGTGTGTGTGTGGGGTGGGGAGGGATACGAAATTGGAATAGGTGCCACTACCAACACTCCCATGCACACTACCTTCCTTGGGGGAAGGAATAGTCCCAATGTCTATTTCAGGGCAATGGGGCCCACCCCTTTCCATGTGAGAGTGTGACAAGGATGCAGCAGCCTAGAAGGGGTGTGGTTCCCTGTAAATCAATCCGATAAATATACAAGCACACTAGTGACGTACGATAATACCCACTTTTACACCAATAGATCAAATATGATAAATGGGTGACCTTAAGTATCACCTCCTCTTTTTTCTCTTTTTCTTCTCATATCTGTCAACAAACTGTAAATCAACACGTCTCGCTACAATTCACCCATTCTGGACGCAGCCAATGGTCGCGAGCAGGCGTTAATGGAAACATCCAGCAACCACATAAAAAATCAGCGAGAGAGAGAGAGACGGGCAGCAATGGAGGGGTTATGGCAGAAACAGGAAATTCTACTGCAGTTGTGACCAGCGAGAAAAGAGGGAGAAAGAGTCTGGGAGCCTGTAAAGCACCGATACGGGTACGGTGACACGCGTACGAGGACACGAGTACGGGGGATACAGCAATTCTCAAAAAAATAGGATACGGGATACGGCGGGGATACAGCTATATATATATAACTAAATTTTAATTGTCGCATATTTAGTATCTACTTGTTAATAAATTTATGTTCTGTCTTTATGCAGATACTTGAGAATAATCGGTAATGGGAAGATTTGAGCCGAGCGAGTTTATTTTATTGCCCCAAAAAAGAAGTGATTCAATGTGTTTTTTGTAAAACTACAATGCAAGTTTATTTACAAATGTAACTTGTAAGTGTAACCGTGTGATTGTAATTTTTGTTACAAATTCTAATTTTGTAACTGTGTAAGTTTATAATTTTGTAAATTCAAGAAAAGCTAATATTTTTTTGACATTTTTGAGAATATCTCACATTTATATCAGCTAAAGTTTTGAATTTTTGGCAACTCTTAGAGAGCAACATGTACATGCATTTTGTGACATATCTCACATTTATATCAGTTATTTAACCAAAAGAGAAATCTGTGAGGAAAATACTCTACAAAAGAAAGTTTATTACATGTAGGCAATGTGGCCATCTTTTATACTTTGTACAAGGGTTAATATAAAACATTTGATGTCCAAGAGAAATATACAATGTTGTTCTTATTAAGTGGAACTATGTTATACCATGTTTGGAGAGTTAGTCTTAAAAAAAAAACATAAACTAATAGATCTTAAATATAAAAGATGGCCTAAGAGCATCCATTATCATCTGCTATAAACCTAAAAATAAAAAATTTGAGAAAAAATCAACCACTATCATTGGCTAAAAACCTATTTTATAGCCAAGACGTGAACAGTACTCTGCCATATATAGCAGAGTAAAATAGCAAATGCAAAATATAGAAAACGGAAGATGATCTTCCGTTTGTTAAAAATTTGGAATTGTTTCGAATAAAAAATTCTGATAGACGAAAGAAGATCTTCCGTCTGTAGCGTTGAACGGCCAAAATTTGAAATACGGAAGAACTTCTTCCGTCTCTTTTTTTTAAAAAAAAATTAAAATGAAGATCTTCCGTCCCACTCTTTTCTATTTTTTTCTGTCATTTTTTAAATGGGAAAGAGGCATTTTTAAGAGAGGGTTTTTTTTCCCATTAACATTTTCGTCCTTTTCTTTAAATATATATATATATATATATATATATATATATATGCCCAGACGGAAGAAGATCTTCCGGCTGGGCATTATTTTTTTCAAAAAAAAAATTTCCCCCAGACGGAAGATCTTCATCCGTCCGGGTAAAAAAAAATTAATTTGTCGCACGACCAGACGGAAGATCTTCCATCTGGCTCAAAAAAAAAAAAATTAATTATTGTCAAACAGAACATGATTTTCCGTCTATTCAATTTGGGGTATTAAAAAATTTAGTTTTTTTATTAGACGGAGGATGTTATTCCGTCTTTATATTTTACAATTTTTTTATCCAAATTTTAGCTTCAACGATAGTGGCGCAACTCATTCATTTCTAAAAGCTAAATGCCAAATACCTAAAATATAGCACGAATGATAGTGGATGCTCTAACAGGTCTTAAATAAACTAAAGCACAATCAAGAAAAGCTAATCAACAAACTAAAGCACAATTAAGAAATTAAAACACTGCAAGTCTTAAATAAAGCATAAACTAATTGGTCGCATAAGAAAGCAAGCATAAGGATAAATTAACAGATCAATAAAAAAGACAGCATAAATTAAAAAGAAAGCATAAAGAAAACATAAAAAAGACGACATAAATTAAAAAGAAAGCATAAAGACAACATAAAAAAGAAAGCATAAATTAAAAAAGAAAGCATAAGTCAACCATCAGGTTCGTCGCCGTCAACCATCGAGGTTCGTCACCGTCAACCGTCAAGGTTCGTTGTCGTCTTGCTGCGTCACCATCGAGCCCGATTTGCGCCACTGATCTGCTTCACTATCGAGGGTACCGCTTCATCGCCGTCATAGCCGAAGGGGTGTTGAGAGGAGGGGAAGATGAGATTGAGGAGGAGTGGAGATTGAAGTTAGGTTTTGAGATTGAAGAATTAGGGTTTGGATCGATGGAGGCTGATTTGAGAATTGAGAGATAGGGTTAGGATTTGGGAACGGGTGTGTTTTGAGAGAGAGAGAACGGATTTAAGTTAATTAAATGGGCCGGGTATGTTTTGCCGTATCCCGCCGTATCCGTTTTAAGGGGACTGTAGGATACGGCGGACGGCGTATCACGTACGCATCCCACCGTATCACGTATCGGATACGTACGGAATATAGGTACGGAGGCCTATGTGAAGTATCCGTGCTTCCTAGCTGGGAGCCATCATCTAGGGAAAGGGCAGCCACGGGATGGGGAGTGACTAGGGATGCAGAACAGAGGTTCAAGAAAAATGGCCATTATTTGGGTTGTCATTTTAAAGTTGTCACCGTATTAATGGGTTGTCACCACATACATATTGTCTTTCATCCACAAAGGTGCCCACTGCCCACTACTTATAGGCATCCCCATGTAAGATTAACTATGCATCTTTCATTAAAACATCTTCTAGTGTAAAGGCTCTAAAATTATTGTTGATACGTGAGGTATGAGAAAAACAGTTATCATGTGTAACATTAATTTATCGATTATAGTCGAAATGACCCTCTTCTCAAAAATGATTGTAGGTAGTGTTATGAACCTAACTAAGCCATCGACATAAGCTATCCAACCCAATAAACAAGATTAAAAATTGATTTTCATACTATAGCAACAGCCCTTGCATTTGAAATTTGGATTCACATATTACATTGCCAATAACAAAAAAACTCATCCAAAGTGTTCGGGTCGGCCACAAGTATCAGCTTGCCCAATTGAAGATCGGATATAAACTCCACCAATATGTATTAATGCAGAGAATAAACTAATTCAAATTACATTAATGAAGTGGGAAAGAAAGTTATTACTCAATCGCATCCTGAACATAAGGAAATGAAGATTTCTATGCAAACAAAATGTATGTACCTCTGACAGAAAAAACTCCATTGTTATGTCCCCGCTCCCATCTTGTTGTGGAAAAAATGCCCCAGGTGTTAGATGAGAAGTTAACTGAGAAGTAGGATCATCTCGTTTGCGTTTTCCGGAAGGCATCAAGAAGAAACCCTGTGTACATAAACCCAATGATATCAACTCTATCTTCTATGTATGAAAAACCAAATTCCATTTTGGACATTTTCCAAAAGCAACATTAAGTGTGTGTGTGTGTGTGTGTGTGTGGTGGTGGAGGTGGTGGTGGTGGTGGTGGTGGTGGGTGGTGTGTTTTGGGAGGGGTCAGGTATGTCTAAACATGAATCAATGAACTAACGCATGCAGTTGTGTTGCACTGACACACAAATATATAAATAACTAAATGAACACTAACATCACGCATATGTAATAATGTCAATATATGCTTTCCATTTGTTCTAGCTTCTCCTAGCATTCTTTTAGCTTTTATCCTGTGTGCTTTGTCTATTATAAAGGATGTTTGTTTCCTTTCAATTATATTTTGAACTGCAAGTGCCACTAGTGGTCAGCCTATTCGCAAATGAACGAGAGGTCGGGAGTTCGAATCCTGCTTGCATCATTTTCCTTCAAGGGAAACAAACATGTGAGTGTGTGGCTACTATACCAACAAACACACATGTAAATATGTGGTTCCCTTTACTTGTAGCTTCTGCTAGCATTTTTTTAGCTTTTAACATGTTTATGTTCTCTCGTATAATAGATGTCTATTTCCTTCCAATTATAGTTTCCAAGTTGCAACCACAACCCACATTGCGAGATTCACTTGAGTTGAGTGCAAAGAGTAACTGCAAGTAGAAGAATAAGGATGTGACAGCTACTTACAATTCTGCAACTTGGATTGCAATTATTTATGAGTTGCTACATCACAATTGTTCTTGCAAGGAAAAAAACATTGCTGCGACTTGAATTTTTCTGTACTTCCAGGCTTCTAATATTTTTTTTTAGCTGCATATGTGTGTATGAATGAGTTTTACCTTAAGGGAAATAAAAAAGAAATAGAAAATTGAAAATATATCTTTGACATTATTATCGTGGGGATATGGGTCGATCATAATTTGACTAGGGTAAAAGTGAGTAGAAATTACAAGGATAGTTAAACATGATGGAGAAGAACTTGTTTAACTCCCAATTTGGAGACTTATTAGCGGTGTGTAGATAAACATTAATAAAACAAATGTGAACATGCATCCATATTGTTTCACAATTCACACATAATATATAATAATAAACATAAAGCAACAAAATCGACAGCTAGCGAGAGAAATTCATTCACCTGAGCCGGAGTCCGAGTAGCTCCTCTATCCAACTCCTCCCTACCTTCCTCATAAGCTGTACAAAATCAAAACACCACAACATCTCATCATCCTTCATATACGTGAGGGGAAAAAACATAAAACACCAAAAGTATGACTAGCAATATTCCTCCAACACATTGAATACAAAGTAAGATCACCAATAACCCATTTACTATTCACCATCCACAACCTTTTCTCAAATGTTTTGTTCTCTTACGAATCTATCCTTAGTTAATACTTCGATAAACTCAAGGATACTTACCCACATTAACATCCACACCAAGAGGCCTCTGACTCATCCAAGGTGACGGCGGTTGCTGCATTTATAATGATAACAAAAACCATCAACTCCATTCTCCAAAATCTACAAACCAAACAACACATATTCAAAATCAATCAACATACCATGTACGGACTAGGCCTTCCAGCTTTCACATCAGCCTCATTCCCCCCACTAAAATCCGATGGCCCCGTCCGAATATTGTAATCCACCGTCCCCCGTAACGGCGTCTGCATCGGTGTCTGCATTGGTGTCTAAACACAACAAAATCATCAATAACAACAAAAACCCTAATTTCTCACCCATTTCAAATTCGAAGCAGACAAATCCAAATCTAGGGCACTCACGGGAGGAAAGAGCATCTCGGCCGTTGGAGTCTCGTACTCCTCGTACGGCACGTTGAGATCGTGAACCGGCGTGATCGGGACCGGCGCCGGCCGCTGGATCGGCTGCCGCTCGATCCCGCCCGATATCACGCCAGATTGCATCATCTTCGTCTCCCACAACTACAAACGAATTTCCATATCAAATCAAGAAACCAGATCGAGATCGGAACCCCATAAATGGGGAGAGAGATTTTACCGCTTGGAGCTCGGTGAGGACGGAGTCGCCAGCGCCGCCGCTGGCTAAATCGTCGCGGACCTTGCTGATGACGTCATCGATGACGCTGATGTAGACGCTGGAGACGCTGCTGGCCATCTAGGGCAAGATCATGGAGTTCCTAGGGTTTCGAGCAGGGCGATGAGAGTGAGGAGAGAGAGGGGGGAGGAGAGAGAACGAGAGGGACTTGAAGGGGGAGGATATAAATAGGTTATGGATCGGAGAGGAGGGAGGGGGACACGTGGCAGGATCTGGTGGGGGGGGAGGGGAAAGGGACGGTTTGGGAAGAGACGGGAGGTTTGGGTGAAGAATAACTTTTGAGTTGCAG
Source organism: Hemerocallis citrina (assembly GCA_017893485.1). NCBI lineage: Eukaryota > Viridiplantae > Streptophyta > Magnoliopsida > Asparagales > Asphodelaceae > Hemerocallis > Hemerocallis citrina. The sequence goes on along the minus strand of CM030358.1, from coordinate 185,958,397 downwards.
ATACATAAGCCCAAGAGGGAAGGCCTGTTTGAAAGTTTGGCACGTACATTGCACGTGTATGTTTAAAAGATTTTTGATAATTGGTACATGGTGTAGGTTTTCTTCTCTCTCTATTTCTCTTTAGTTTTCTTCTACTAGTTTACTAGTACAATGTACGTACGATGCACGTTTATAAAAAGTATAGTTATTGAATTAAATGAATATACATCCAATAAGAAACGAAATAGTTATATTTGAATGTTTTTATTTGGGCAATATGTGCAGTGCACGCTAATATTTGTTGAATATAGTTTGTACGTGTATTGCACGGATTTGTTTGCTTACAAAGTTAGGGTTTGTTTGGTTATAAAGCTCTCCCATTAAGATAGTAGAGATGAGTGTCATTTTTGTAATTAATAATTATGTCGTAAATAAATTTGAACTTTGAGGGTATTATGGTAACTAAAAACAGTTGAGTAAATGAATGGTTAATATAACTCTCACCTCACTTTAAAATGAATGGTTAAATAGATGGTTGAATGTCTACAAATTACAGGTTATTTACAAATGACAACTCCAACTCTCCCATTATAATATTATTAGAATTAGACTAGTAATTTACACGTGCGATGCACGTCTTTATAAATATCTCTAATATTATAATGGGAGAGTTGGGGTTGTCATTTGTAGACAACCTGTAATTTGTAGATATTCATTCAACCATCTAATCTTAACTATTCATTTTTAAGTGGGAATTATATTAACCATTCATTTACTCCATTGTTGTTAGTTACCATAATATCCTTAAAGTTCAAATTTATTTACGACATAATTATTTACTAAAGTGTCACTCATATAAAATAAAAGTTTATGTCACTAAAGATAATTTGTAAAGAGTATGTAATGAATAAAAAGATGTCTCAGGTTCGAAGCTATATACGTGCGATACAGATTACTAGTATATATAATTTTTAAAAAAAATCCGACCTTATTTGACATCGAACCAAAGACCTCTTTTATATTAGTTATGGATGTCCATTGCACGTATTTGTTGGGTTGCAATGCACATGTTTATTTAGTTACGAATAGAGTTTATTTGGTGGCTAACTCTATCCTTAAAATAGTAGAGATAACTCGATTATTAATTTTAGTATTTGAAGAAGTTGTTGAAGTACGTGGACCTGTTAGCGAGATTTAGTTGGAATTGATGATAGACTTGGAGATTCACAAAATTTGAAGAAGAAACCAATCGATTTCTATCAATAACAAGATGATTAAGGGAATAGGGCAACATTCTCCATCAGTTATGATAAAGAAAGCATAATATTCTCTACTACTTGGATGACTTTTAACCTGAGAACATCCACAATGGTTTCTTAGAGCATCCACAATGGTTTCTTATAAATGGCAAATTGCCATTTTATAAGAAACGGAGCGCTGCAATAGTTTCTCATTTTGCCATTTTATAGCAAACCCACTATATTCGTTTCTCATATATGAGAAACAGAATAGCGATTCTCAAATTTTAAAAGACGGTACAACATATACCGTCCGGTATATGTTATACCGTCTCATTATTTTATTTTTTTTTTAAAGTCAGTCGGACGTATATTATTATTTTTTTTTTAAATTTTTTTCTAATCCAACGGTCAGATTTATTCTTTTAAAAAAAAATTAAAATTAAAATGCTCAGACGGTATAACATATCCCGGCCGGGCGGCTGATGCTAATTGTGGAGTTATACTTTAATAGGTTTTAGTGGGTAGGTTAGGTGGATATAAATAGGTTTAGTTATTATTATATTATTTAATTTATTTAATTAATATAGTTTAATAGTTAATAAGTAATTAACTTTTTAAATTTATTTTTAAACGATGATGTTATACCGTCGCTCGCTTATTTTCTAAAAAATGAGAAACATATAGCAAACGACCACTACAGCAAACAAGTTTATTTGCTATTACTGTAGCTGCCATTTTTTAGCATATGAGAAAAACGACTGTGGATGCTCTTATAAATGGCAAATTGCCATTTTATAAGAAACGGAGCGCTGCAATGATTTCTCATTTTGCCATTTTATAGCAAACCTGCTATATTCGTTTCTCATATATGAGAAACAGAATAGCGATTCTCAAATTTTAAAAGACGGTACAACATATACCGTCCGGTATATGTTATACCGTCTCATTATTATTATTTTTTTTTAAAGTGGGTCGGACGATATAACATATATCGTCCGGTATATGTTATACCGGCCCACGTATATTTTTTTTTTTTTTAAATTTTTTTCTAATCCAACAGTCAGATTTATTCTTTAAAAAAAAAATAATAATAATAATTTAAAATGCTCAGACGGTATAACATATCCCGGCCGGGATATGTTATACCGGCTGATGCTAATTGTGGAGTTATACTTTAATAGGTTTTAGTGGGTAGGTTAGGTGGATATAAATAGGTTTAGTTAGTTTTTGGATAGGTTTAGTTATTATTATATTATTTAATTTATTTAATTAATATAGTTTAATAGTTAATAAGTAATTAACTTTTTAAAATTTATTTTTAAACGATGAGACGGTATAACATATATCGTCGCTCGCTTATTTTCTAAAAAATGAGAAACATATAGCAAACGACCACTGCAGCAAACAAGTTTATTTGTTATTACTGTAGCTACCATTTTTTAGCATATGAGAAAAACGACTGTGGATGCTATGAGGGATACATAATATGGGAATCGCTATTGTTAGAGGGCAATAAATGCATATTTTAAAGAGGTATAGTATATGTGATGTTAGTAACTTTCTGGGATGGACTTAGACCTCGAAAACCCTTATGTATATTATTATCTCCTGCAAATTTGTGCAAACATCTAACCTTTCAAAATTTCAACCCCAGCAAAAAAAACCCCTAGATCTGTTTTGTGAGGGCGGCAGCTAGGGTTCGTCGCCGCTGCCCCGTCGCTCCTTCCCCGCCATCCCTCCCTCCTCTCGATCCTTCCCCTGTCCCTCCCTCCCTCCCCTCTTATTGCCGATGTTCTCCAGATCAAGACTCGTAGGTGGGTCTTCGAGGCCATTTTCGTGTGGTGGCGAGCTCCTTGGGTGGGTTTCGCGGAGTCACCGATGCTTCGGCAGCCGCCTCTCCGCCGATGAGGACTGCTAAGAGCGCCGCCCACCCGTTGAAGCCATCGCCTCCAGTTTTGGGTGGGGCTCGCTGTTCCAACGCCGGGCTCCTTTTCAGCGACGAGGGTTCTTCAACGATGCCGCTGTCGCCGATGCTCCCCCACCGTCGTCTCTACCCCTCGCCGCTCTTCTTTCCGGCGCCTCGACATCTTCGGCGACGGTTGATTTCCGAGGCCGCTCCGGTGGCCGATGGTTCTGCTGTCGGCCACCCCCACAGGGGGTTTCGGTTGGGATTGGGGGATTAGGGTGCTGGTGGGGAGGGCGGCGATATATTGTTTTGCACGATTGTGGAGCTTGGGCCTGAAGATGGGTCCCTCCATGATGTGTGCTCTCTTGTCTCAATTTCAGGGGTGAGTTGGTGTGGAGTTTGTGGCACTATGCTGTGTTGTCCACTCTTGGGACCTAGATGCTCTTCGCGGTCGCCACCATGTCCACACTCTCGGGGCCAATCACGGCGATCTGCGGCTATGATTTGGTTTCGAGGGTTGGTAGTGCGTGCGAAAAAGCAGAGGTTTGCTTGAGGTAGGCAGCGCCGAAGGGAGGGACGGGGTATTTCAGTGAGGGGGGTTGTTTGGTTGTGGGGCATCACAAAGTCATCGCGAATTTCAGCGCGCCTCTTCAGGTCGCGGAGTGATGTTTTTGTCGCGCCAGAGCATCCTCCCGTGCCTGTGGTCGAAATCGTCTCTATGAAGAGAGAGTAAGTGCGGTAGTAGTGAGGTATTATTAGGGGGGTGGAGGAGTTGTCTGAGTTGGATTTGATTTAGTGTGAAGAATGAGGTGTAGTACGGTTGTGGGGCTAGGGCCTGAAGACGGGGTCCCCCATGAAAGGTGCTAACTCGTTACTACACAGGGTGGGGCTTGGGCCCGCAGAAGGGGTCCCCCCACGAGGTGCACAGAGTGAAGATGTTTGTGTTTTTGGTCGGCAATATGTAAGTCACACCCTGAACTCGACCTCCTTTAATTCACTACCACAGACTTTGCAACAGCACCGCCACTACGCCCTCATCATTGATCCGGAGATCTACAACGTCTACTGCCCGCAGGGTCGAGAGATGAAGGTGATTCTTCAGATTGGTTGTGATTTCGTTCAGGTTTTACGTGAGAGAGAGAGAGTGAGAGAGTGAAGATGTTGCTTCTCACTACTCTATGCAGGTGTCTGTTTGTGTCTTAGACTGTGTTCGTGGTTAGGGTGAGTGAGAGTTTTGCTTAGTGAGAAATCGCTTGCGAGACCTAAAGCGTGAGAAAGGTGAAGGTATCCTCTCCACAGCTCTACTTTGGTTGTGACTTCGACTGGGCAGAAAGTGAGTCTGTTGGAGACGTGTGGGAGAGGGGGAGAAGGTTGGGACCGGCGAATACCCAAATCCCGCATGATTCGCTTCAGGTGGGTGTACGCGCGCCGTGGAGGCGATGCACGAAGCTTATGTGACGTACATACAATTAGTCGGTACTCGCTTTGTGACTGGGCCCAAGATGGGGTCCAGTACAGCATTGGTGGAGGTCGGGGACAAGATGTAGTCGGTTCGTCCTAGTTGTAGTTTTTTTTTTGTGGCCCACCTTCTAAGAGAGTGAGCCCTGATTGTATGTATTGGTTATATTGCTTTATGTTCTATTTTGTTGTCTGTAGGTTGTAATTTGTCCCAGTACTCTAGGTTTGTTTGGTTAATTCTCATTAATGAAATAGGATGGCCTTATTCCACCTTTTCCTTCAAAAAAAAAAAAAATGTGCAAACATGAATCAGTATTTGATTGTAAAAAGAAAACATAATTCACTATTTCAATGTTCAGTGCCAACGATGCGTACCTACATACTACATATTTAGTTGTCTTTCTCTTAATCTCTTTTGCTTACCATGTCAGGATCTAACTAAGAATAGATTAGTATTTAACACATGTGATGCACGTTTTAATAAATATATAGTTTTTAAAGCAATATAATATAGTACGTGTGAGGCACGTGTTAATATACATTTTTTTAAAGTAATATATATAAAGAATATAATGGGAGAGTTGGAGTTTGTACATGTGATGCACGCAAGTTGGTAGATTTTAAGTGTATAATGAAAGAGTTGGAGTTGCACGTGCGATGCACATAAGGTGATAGATTAACACTAAGGTCTTCTTCCATTATAATAATAATATTATTATTATTATTAGAGATTAGAGATTGGATTAGGATTTCTTGAGATATTAAAAGACTTTTTTGTGATAAAAAAGTCTTGTGGTATTCAATCAAGAGTTTTAAATAATCTAAAAAGTCTTTTGGTATTCAATCAAGACTATCATGATTTTTTAAAGAGTGTGTCCAAATATAGTAGTATTCAATCAAGACTTTTTGTAACTTTAAAAAAGTCTTCTGGTATTCAAGAGTCACTAATTTCCATAGATTGTTTTATAGAGTGGATTGTGTGAGACTTTTTTGTGAGATGTATAAATACCAAATCAATCTCAAAATCTCACCCAAACCCATTAGACTATTCCCTGCTCTTTCATTTCAGGTTAGAAATTTCTTTCTCTCAAACCCTATTTCTTTCTCACAAACCATTTTTCTTCTTTCTCTAATAACTCATATATTATGTTTTAAAGATTAGATTTGTTTGTCTTTCTTTTTTGTAATCCAAAGTTCTGATTATTATTAGGGTTTTTTGTATTATGTTTTATTTTTCAGCAACCCTAGTTTTGAAATTGGGTGGAGTTTTCGAACCCTGAAGTCGTCAATGTCGGGGATTAGAGGGAGAGTGGTGGAAGATGGGGCGCGAGACATGGGATTGGCTAGGTGATTTTGGCGTTTGGAGTTGTAGATCGAGGTCAGGATATAGAAGGAATGAGGTTAAGATTTGGTGGGAAGATTACTGATTAATATTAGGATTTTAAGAATTTGGCAAAAAATAAAAAATAAAAAATAATTCAAATACTACAAATCGTCGGCCAAAATACTCGATATTGTGTAATTCGTAATACATTTGGCCAATCACAATTTGCTACAAGTGAAAATTTTCACAAGATTTTGAAGGCCTTGAATTCAATAGCATCTGATTTCATGGCTAAACCAGGACCGGTTGTGCCCGCTAAAATAAGAGAAAGCACAAGGTTTTACCCTTATTTCAAGGTATACGATAATTATTGTATTTCAATACAATTGTAATGATAATTGTCACTATTATAATATATACTTCTCATAATATGGTTATTGCTGCATATGAATAATTTTAGGATTGCATCGGAGCTATTGATGGGACACATATTCCGGCAATAGTGAGGGGGCGTAATGTAAGCAGTTATCGTAATCGTTATGGAAAGATATCACAAAATGTATTAGCAGCTTGTAACTTTGATTTAGAATTCATGTACGTTCTTAGCGGGTGGGAGGGTTCAGCTCATGATTCCAAGCTACTAAGTGATGCTTTGATAAGGAGGAATGGACTTAAAGTGGCCCAAGGTAAGTACTTATTTTTTAAATGATAAACATGTTTTTTATTTTTTACTTTTCATACTAATTTTATATGTATTGTATTTGTAATTAGGTAAATATGTCATGGTGGATTGTGGATTTCCTAATCGACGCCAATTTTTAGCTCCATTTCGAGGTGTGCATTATCATCTACAAGATTGTGCAGGTCATGGTAATGACCCTTAAAATGAAAATGACCCTTAAAATGGAAATGAATTGTTCAATCTTCGCCATGCATCCTTTAGAAACGTGATTGAGAGGATATTTGGTGTTTTTTAATCGTGATTCACAATTTTTAAGTCAGCGCCTCGTTTTCTATTTAAGACACAAACAGAACTTGTGTTAGCATGTTCAGCATTACATAATTTTCTTCGCAAAGAATGTCGTTCTGTTGAATTTCCAATTGAACCAATAGGCGAATCTCTATCTTCATCATTAACAGTTAATGAAGACAATAATTTTGAACCTATTGCTCAAACCCAAGAGCAGGAATGAGAAGATGCTAATGCATGGAGGGCTAGCATAGCTTTAGATATGTAGAGAAATGCTACTTAGGAGGACATGAAGCGATATCAAATTGGTTATTAAAAGATTGGAAATTTTGTATTGGGTTTAATTTTTTAGTGTTTTAATTATACTTTGGTTTGATTTTGATTATACTATGAAGAAATGCTAATGTTTTGATTATACTTTAGTGTAATTTTGATTATATTGAAAATTGATAATTGAATGTTTGCTAAAAATCCATGTATTTTTTCAAATCATATAAATCCATATAATCCTTTCAAATCCTATAAATTCTTATGATACTGATATGGCTAAAAATAGAACCAAATCGGGACCGTTAGAATCGAGCACGAATCTTAAAGCTCTCAGGGGTAAAATGGTAATTTCACCTATAAATGGGCCCGAAAATGGGAACTGGGTCTTTTCCAAGCCCAATAACCCAAAAACGGATCTATCCTACTGGGTAAGAGTGACGGCCCATTACAAACCAGTCCAGGTCATTTAAAAGAGTAATTCAAATTTATGATTATCGCTAAGAGACGGTTTAAACCAAATCTCTTATCATGAAACGATTTAAACTCTACATCTTATCCAAAAACACCGGGACATAGGGATAAATGATTATCTCTAAACTGTCTCTAAAGGCGACTATAAATACCCCTCTCCCCCCACCATAAAAAAGGTAATCAGTATTTTTCCACATAAAGCACTTTCATAATCTTCCTGATTACTGACTCGAGAGTCGGAGGGTTCTTCGTCGGGATCCATTCCGGTGTATCAAACTTTTGCAGGTCAACGGCAGCGGCAAAGGAATCATTCAAACGCCGGTGAAAGTCAACAAGTTTGCCTTATTTGTTTCCTAAAGAATCCACAAATTCATCTGTTTGCTCCCACACCAAAATTAGCAGCAACAGAATGGCGCCGTCTGTGGAAAACAGGAAAAATGATCCAACCTGTAACGCCCCGAATCCCAAATACAACTGAATTCGAGAGTTCTACAGGATCTTTCCACTTCATTTAGTACAATTTTACAAGGAAATTTGAACTTTTCACTTTACATCAGAGTTTACATGAAACTTTACACTTTACATTGCACAGCGGAAATAAAATTTACAACAATTAAATAAATGTACAACAACATTGAATAATCTTTAAGCATCTGTTCCTCTTTAACCTTTATCATGTCATTTATCCTGCATACAAAACTGTGGGTACGTCAGTTTATTCAACCGACGAACATTATACACGGCCATCCTTTCTATGCCGGAAATAGTATAACTAATTTTCCATATTTAACAAACACAAACTTGTCACTTATCAAACTAAAGGGAATACCCTATTGATGTCGTGTTGTGATTGTGCACTTAGTCCTTAATACAGTTATTTATATTATATGACACTAATGCACACTTTTTCGGATTCTATGCATCCCATACTATATAGGTCCGAGGGCAAGCCCTTAATCGTTCTTCATCTTCATAGGGTTCAATCCCTCGTCATGACTTACTCTACTACTGTAACTACGGTAAGTATCCTAGATGTTATCTGACATACAAACTCATATCTAGGCGCCCTGGAGGGAATCCCAACGCACTGACACTTGACTCATCATGCAGGCATCCTGTGGTAATTCAGCTCCTACCATAGACATGACACCACCCGCAATCTTCAAACATCCCACGAGCGTCACCACCGGGACGGTACTCTGGAGCAGTATCCACGCCCTATCATGACTCATCATGGGACATCCTGGGATACGCTCTCACCGACAATCCAATGGCCCTCATACTCAATGTTTTTCTCTTACTTTCATCACCTCTTCACTATGTAACTAATCCTTAATTCTATAGAATCATGAACAAAATTAAAGCACTAGAGTTAGCCCTCTCACTACTACCGGTCTTATTTCTTTCATTTCACAATGACCCAAACCTGGTCTTTTCAATGTCAATAATCATAAATCATCATTTTTCACTTGCCGGTGTGAGTTTTGACTACACTCTAATTTTCAATTTCAATTCATAAGTTCACATGTTGAGTTGTCATACTCAAAAATATGTCTCTTTTCCAATCATGATTTCTAAATTGTTCAATAGTCCATAACTATACATGGAATCATATACTTCATCAAATATCAATTTCACATTGAAATCACATCACTAAATGAATATTCACATTTCATATTTTTCACACTATTCTCCAATGAGAATAATTCACATCCATCACATAAGATAATTTCTATCTTTTTTTCACTTCTTTCCTAACATTTTATTTCAAGTCCTTTTGCAAAGTGCAACTTTTATAAAAATGCAAGTATAGAACTTATAGTTCTAAATTATACTTTATTTTCAAAACATACTCCATTTCATGCAAATAATTCTCAAATTATTTTTCATAAACCCCACATGTTTTTAGGATAATAACCATATTTTTTTCTAATTTTTTTCACTCATCAAAATCACTAAAAAATAATTTTTTTCCCCAAATTTTAAACACTGCCGAGACCAGTGTTCGAACCCAGAACCACAGGGAAACCAACCGAAGGCACAACCACTGGGCCGAACGCGCTATGCGTTAATGAAGGGCGCTGAGAGCATTAAATGCTCTCGGCTGCGATTACTCTAGTTTTCACAAAACAAAAATGTCTGGTGCTCACGGTGTTCGAACCCTCGACCTTTGAGAGCCGCACGACACTGTAGCAATCAAGAGCATCTCGACCACTCGAGCTATAGGCTCGGATTGTCATAGATACAACTCGAAGTCTAATTAAATTAACCCTCTCTGTTTAGTAAAACATTTCGATGTTCATCAAGTCCTCATTTCAATTTGCTCTTCTAACATGCTGTAAAAATTCCAGATTAATTATTCCCATCATGAATTATACATCAGTACATAAAAATAATTTTTCCAATAATTAAATATGTATTTCCCAAATAATTAACACATTTCTACCATATACTTAGTTAGAATTATATACTACTGCGAACACATTTCCTTTTCTTTTCGACATTTTAATTTCATTACTCTCTACATCAATTTCCTGCTTTTATTCATTTCACAAACATACAAACTATATCTTAATTCATTCATCACAACATTATCATAAAAAGTCCCTTTAAGCACATGAAGCAATATTGCCAATCTACTAACTCTTGCATATAATTCTTAGTGTTAATAGTGAAGTTTTGTTCACATAATCCACGGCTATAATCAATTCGCACACAACTTGAATTTTAATGATAGAACCACATACAATTTCACATCAACATTTTAATCAATCAATAAGTCAATTTTCCAATTAAATGCGTACTCTTGTTAATATTTTTCATGCATCCTACTTTCCATTCAAATCTAGCATACATTCCTAATTAGAAATATGGAAAATTTACCCACCTTAGTTGGAGAGAAAAACAACTAGCAACTCCTAAACGAATGTCCTTGCAAACGAGAGTGATCCTCCTCCTTGTCGACGCGCACACGAGCCTCCAAGCACACCAAAACCGAGAGCTCCTATGGATGAAAGCCGGCCTCCCCTCTTCTTGATTGATGCAAGCACAATCCCCACACAATCTCTCAATCTTTTACTCACTTAATAAACTACTAGATAATGTAATTGAACTATAGGTTTGGAGGAAATAATAAGCACAAGAATAACTAGGCTAGGGAGGTATTTATACTAAAAATCTAGGGAAATGGATGGCTAAGATTGAAGTAGGAGTTAGAAGCAAATGGCTAAGATTTAAGGAGGAGTTACACTAACCACCCATGATCAAGTAACCACCATCACCATGACTCCACTCAAAATTTCCTATTCCCTCCAAAAGCAAAACCGGCCATGCTCAAAGGTGCATATTGCACGTGTACGTGCGATGCACGTGCATGCAATTGCCTCCAAAAAAAATTGTACATTATATTTTACATAAAAAATATCTTTAAAATGTATTCTACATTACAAGTTGTATTTAAAAATAAATTAGCTCATGGGCTTTAGTTTTTAGGCCAAAATAATAATTATAAAAATAATAAATTGAATTAAATTTGGGCTTTAAGAAGAAAAGGCTTTTTGTCTAATTGAAAGAAGGCTTTATATAAAAATAATTAAAGACAGGTATTTAAATATCTATACTCATCATGAAGAAAATAATCATAACATTTAATATTTGCACGTGCACACAACGTGCAAAATAATATAATTTTCATTAAATGAAAATCGGGGCATTACACAACCTTACTTCATCGGGTGAAAGTAGTTTCAAACCATGCCTCAGAAAGAGAAGGGGAAGGCAGCGGCCTCCAGCCGAAAAGCCACTCCTCTTCCTCCTCCTCCTTCACTCCAAGATGTCATTCCTCAACTCAATCAGCAAGTTCAGCAACCGTAGTCTGAACAACCTCTTTCACAATAGCCTCCTCCTCAACAGGCCCCTCTAAGGTCTCAGGGGGCTGCCCTGCGGGGCTCTCGTCGAAGTCGTCCAAAGCAACACCCTCATCATGACCATATTTCGGTCCACAATCCCTCAACTGACTCTATGGCTTCTCAAAGTCCTTCAGGGCCGGATCTTCATCAAGTAATTCTTAACCGTCAGCAGCAGGTCGACCTCCAAACTCGCTGGAATAAATGGCAAGCCTCTGAGGAAGTCCCTCAACCTGAGCACCCAGGAGCCTTGAGAGTTCGGACCCCCGTAGACCGAGGACCAGAAGATCCCCTCCCGCAAGGAGGCGAAGAGAGTCCCCTCCACGTCGTCGGCGAAGAATTCATACTCCAATAAGCTGAGCCACACCTAGGGACCATCGAGCTGGAGGGACACCAGTCACTCGGACCGAGCTCCAGAACTTCAAAGAAGATATCCTGCGAGCTTTTAATATCACCACGAGTCAGGATCAGCATACACATAGCCATCGCCATACCGCCACTCATGAAGGAGAGTCCCGAGGGTCGACTAGATCCGACCGGAGGAATGACTCTGTCCACTGCCGTCTCCACAAGATGGAGAGGTGCCTCAACAAGATCAACCCCGAAGAAGAACAACGGACCAATAGGTTCCGACCAAGCAGACCCACCTTCTCTAGGGCCATCATGGAAGCTCCGGTCCCCGAAGCATTTAAGCCACCCCGCTTTGAATCCTACAATGGGGAGTCAGACCCAGCCGATCATATCGAGGGTTTTAAAACTCTCATGATGATTCATCAAGCCTCGGATGCGCTCCTCTGTAAGGCCTTCCCAGCAACGTTGAGGGGACCAGTGCGAGAGTGGTACTCCCGTCTATCCCCAACCTCCATCTTCTCATTCGAACAGTTTGAAGAGCTCTTCCTCACCCACTTCATGGGTAGTCACCGAGCCGAGAAAACAAGTGCATCATTGCTAGCCCTTAGCCAAAGAAAGGGAGAACGCCTAAAAGATTACGTCTGGCTTTACTACCGAAGCCCAGTCTATTGCCTCCCTCAACTAATCAGTAGCCTCTACAACATTCAGGCACAACGTCACTAACGCCGACCTCAGGGTGTCCCTTGCTAAGAAGCCTCATCGGGACTTCTCGAAACTCCTGCATAGGAGCGAGAAGTACATCCGAACGGAAGAGTCTCTCAACCCTCCCATTCTTGAGGAACCGTCTTCTAGGAACAAACGGAAGGATACAAGCGAAGAAGGCTCACAGAAATTCCAGAAGGACGACAATTGTCAGCACCGCCCAGCTCCTCATTTTGAGAAGTTCACCCCCCTCAATGCTAGTATATCAGCAGTTCTTATGGAGGTGGATAAGGAAGGGCTACTCCGCGGTCCCCCTAGAATGAATACCCCTGGTAAGAAAAGAAACAGGGATAAGTGATGCCACTTTCATAGGGACCACGGCCACGACGCAGATGATTGTCGGGCTCAAAGAGGAGATCGAAGAACTCATACAGTAGGGACACCTGGCCAAGTTCGTCAGAAAGGACGGGGCCGATCCTCCACCCCGAGGAGCCAACAATCGAACAAAGAGGCCCAACGAGTTCCAAGACTCCGAACATGGGGCCATTCTCCACCTTATCCATGGGGGTCTAATGAGGGGGGAACCAAACTCTTCCCAATAGGCCCTCACCCTATCGTAGACGTAGGTTTTCAGTTTCAATAAGGCCGATGCATGTAACATGGCCAAAAACATGTAATAATGGTTCGCCCCATTGAAGCGACTACTTAGTTTATCTCCATAAAACTTAGTTTTTTTCTACTAAAAATTATTACATTTGCCTCATTTCTATCTCTCTGAATCATATCTACGACTCGTTAAATGGTAAGTTCGGAGTCCAGCTTGTCCTACAGAGCTGGTCCCACAACATACTAAACTCAAAAGAGGGGTTCGGAGTCCAACACTTGGTTCGACGCCGCTTTAGCCGCTTGCAAACAAGCAAGTGTGGAGCAGCTCACCATTCGAAATTGTTCCTACAACTCGTTGAACCCCCTCAAACAATAAGTTTGGAGTCCAACACTTGGTTCGACGCCACTTTAGCCACTTGCGAACATGCAAGTGCGAAGTAGCTCACCATTCGAAATTGCTCCTACAACTGGTTAAATTCTTAAAACGATAAGTTCGGAGTCCAACACTTGGTTTGATGCCGCTCTAGCCGCTTGCGAACAAGAAAATGCGGAGCAGCTCACCATTCGGAATTGCTCCTACAACTCGTTGATAACTCCGTAACAACTAGTTCGAAGTTCACAATCTTTGTTCGAAATTGCCCTCAGAGCTTGCAAGTATGCGATTTCGGGGCTCAAAACGAACATTCATACTACTCCCACTACTGTTTAAATTTTGCAACAATCAACTTCAGAGCTCAACTCTCTCCTAAAGTTTCTCCTCAAACTCGCTTCCCGAGCGGCCTTCTTCTCAACGAATTCGGAGCTCAACTCTCCCTAGAGTTCTCCTCCAACTCGTCTCCCGAACAGCTCTGTTCTAGAGCCTGGTGAAGCTCTTCGCTTTGCTCGCCTCCCGAGTGGCCTTCTCCTCAACGAATTCGGAGCTCAACTCTCTCCTAGAGTTGCTCCTCAAACTCGCCTTCCGAACGGCTCTCCCATAGAGCCCGATGAAGCTCTTCGCTCTGCTCGCCTCTCGAGCGGCCTTCTTCTCAACGAGTTTGGAGCTCAACTCTCCCCTAGAGATGCTCCCTAAACTCGCCTCCAAGAATGGATCTCTCCGAGATTCATACAATGCTCTTCTCAACTTCGTGAAAGCAAAGATGTTGCAAGACTATTTTAACCATGAAGAAGGATGATTCTTCAACTGACTTCTGGAGAGAAATTGTAGATCTTCGAGTCAGCTTCAGAACGAGTGGCCACACGCCCCAATCTGACCTCCGTAGCACCGGGAAAGTTGATTACAGTGCAGCTGCGCCGAGCATTCTTGTCACCGACATCGAAATGAGATAAAAAATTGGCAAAAAGTCAACGGTCAACCATTGATCGCCACGTGTCAAACCACCGAAGCCTCTCCTAGGTTCGGAAATGTGATCCGAGCATTCTTATCACCGACGTCGAAATGAGAGGAAAATTTATCAAAAAATCAATGGTCAACGTTGACTGAATCAACGGTCAACCGTTGACCGCCATGTGTGAAGTCGCCGAAGCCTTTCCTGGGTTCGGAAACTCGATCCGAGCATTCTTGCCACCGAACTAGAAAATAGAGAAAAAACACTCCGCCTCAAGATTCGTGCTCAATCATGATCAACGGCTCAGATTCGCACAAATTCTCAAAAAAAGGAAGAGAAAACAATAAATATATATGTATATATAAAGGGCTTAACGGGTTGGGTTCGGAGCTGCTACCCACAACCCTCCTTCATCCTCCTTTTCTTCTTCTCCATCAGATTTTCCCGCCAAAAAAAGAAGAAGAGAAAAAACCCATTGTTGTGCTTCGCCACCTTCATCAACGTCAAGCTCCTTCCCCGACGAGCTCCACCGCCATAGCATTGTCGAGCTCTCCCTCCTAAAGCTTCAAGCCCCTCGTCGACCATCTCCTTCACCAGCCTCGCCGAACTCTCTCACCGAAGTTCGAAGCCCCATCGAACCCAGAGCACCGACCTATCGAGCTCCTCTCCTCCTCACTCCGTCGCCGACCTCAACTCTCCACCGTCAAGCCATCAAGATCCAACACAGAGCTCGATTTCCCCTGGCGACTCTCCACCGTCGAGCCATCGAGCTCCAATACATAGCTCGAGTTCCCTACCTCCACAAGCACCTTCGCTGGCGTCGAGCTCCAACCCCTCGTCGTCACCCTCGTCGAGCTCGGGACCACCTCCGTCGAGATCCAACAAAGAGCTCCACCTCCAACGAGTCGCCGAGCCACAATGCCCAACTTCGCCAACTCACCACCCCCGTCACCATGTTCCCTCTCGCCAAAGTTCGAAGCCTTGCCGAACTTCGCAAGCTCTGTCATCGAGCTCCCCTTCACGAGCTAGAGCTCTTCTCGTCGCTGAACCCAACTCCGAGCTCCATCACCCACATCGTCGAGCTCTTCTCAATGCCGAGCTTCAAAGCTCCGGTGCCGAGCTCCCCTCCTTCGCCGAAGCACTGAGCTCCTTGCCTAGCTTGTCGCCGACCTCTATTACCTCACCGTCGACTCCCCTCAGTCATCGCCGAGATCCAACACTCCCATTATCGTCGAGGTTCTCGCCAGACGAGGTTGGAGAGGAAGCAAGGTCGGAGGCAGGGTCGGAGGCGAGGCCAGGGTCGAGGTCGAAGATAGTAGAAGCCAAGGTCGAAGTCAAAGTCCAGGAGAGAAGAAGAAAAAAAGAAAAGAAATCCGAATGCCTCGTGTCAGCGATCCACGAGGTCGGCAGCTCGATCCGAGCGTTGCTGCCACCGACGTCCAAATGGGAAAAAATTGTCTCCTCGCGATGCGCGCTCGCTTGATCGTGATCAACGCACAGGATTGCGCCACGTCACCATGTATTTATTTAGTTATTTATTTATTTTTCTAATTAAATTGAATTAATTATTTAAAAAAGCCAAAAAATTAATTAAAAATCGAAAAAATTAATTAAAAAAAATATAAAAATAGTTATTAATTCAGAAAATAATTTTAAATTTCTGAAAATATAATTATTAAATTAGAATAATTAATTAAAATTTTTGGTAATTATTTATTTAAATTTGGAAATTGAATAAAAATTTAAAAAATGATTAAAAATTGGAAAAAATTCAGAAAAATCTGGAAGAAAAAAATCCAGAAAATTCTACAACTAGTTTGGGTATTTTACAAGCTCAAAAAGACACCGTTACACCTCGAGCAAGATCCAAACTTCCCCGAGAACTCCGATAAATTCTATTAGCCATTGAAAACGGACAAAACTACTCCTCAAGGGTTGTGAAACTCAGTCTTCAGGAGTGGAGGGCTTGTGATATGGCTAAAAATAGAACCAAATCAGGACCGTTCAAATCGGACACGAATCTTAAAGCTTTCGGGGGTAAAACGATAATTTCACCTATAAACGGGTCTGAAAATGGAAACTAGGTCTTTTCCAAGCCCAATAACTCAAAAACGGGTCTATCCTACTGGGTAAGAGTGACGGCCATTACAAACTAGTCTAGCTCATTTAATAGAGTAATTCAAATTTATGATTATCTCTAAGAGACGGTTTAAACCAAATCTCTTATCATGAAACGATTTAGACTCTACATCTTATTCAAAAACACCGGGACATAGGGATAAATGATTATCTCTAAACTGTCTCTAAAGGCGATTATAAATATCCCTCTCCCTCCACCATAAAAAAGGTAATCAATTTTTTTCTACATAAATCTCTTTCATAATCTTCCTGATTACTGACTTAAGCGTCGGAGGGTTTCCTCGCCGGGATCCATCCCGGTGTATCAAACTTTTTGCAAGTCAACGGCAGCAGCAAGGAACCAGTCAAACGCCGGTGAAAGTCAACAGGTTTGCCTTATTTGTTTCCTAAAGAATCCACAAATTCATTTGTTTGCTCCCACACCAAAATCAGCAGCAACAGATACAAATCTTTTAAAATCTCAACAAGACAATCTGGATTATAACAATCATAAAAAAAAATTCTTATAAGTCATTACATTCCTACATAGTTTTTAAAATCCACAATACTTTTTTAAGGCAAAAAAGTCTTTTAAAATCCTAATCCAATACACCCCCTAAAGCATCATTAATTTAGTTCATTCCTCTCCAATGTGACCTTATCTCCTTACCATGTTTTTTTGTAATATGGGAGGAGAGGGTATTGAAAGAAAATGTCACATTTTTTCCTAGGAAAAGGTAAGATTTTGTAGTCTTGTTCACTTACTATTAGATCTGGCAAACGGGCTGGGATAGGGTACCTATGGGTATGGGTCACCTAACCGCAATTTTTTTTTGTTTTGTTTTTTTCTCTACCCAAACCTGGCCTCTCTTCTTCTTGCCTGCCATACTGTACTGGGCTTTCTCCCTCTTTCTTCGCAGGTACCCATGAATTTTAATTTTTTTTAAAAGTTAACTTTTAAATAAAGGAAAATGTTTGAAGGGGGCTTCGGCAAACGAACTATCACGTCTAGATTGGTTTATCCCCGAAACCCTGGAGTTCAATCAAGTTAGATTAGAGGCAGTGAAAAAGAAGTGGAAGTTTTCTCTCTTTGAAATTTTTTTTGGGAGACGTCTTGATGTGGATTTTGTAGTGAGGGTGCTTGGTAGACAATGGTGTTTAAAGGGGGGTTTTGAAGTAATCCCACTTGTGGAGGGTCACTTTCTTTGTAAGTTTAGCAATAGGGACAATCTTCATGCCGTGCAGACGAGTTGACCGTGGGTTGTGGCTGTGGCGGTTGTCGCCCTCCAAGCATGGAAGCCACATTTTAAACCTTTAGTTGACTATATCGAGAGAGTTACACTTTGGCTTGGCCTCCCGGAGTTTCCCTCTAAGTATTAGGAACAAGATATGGTTCGTATTGCGAGCAAGCCACTAGAGATTGATGTGTGTACTGGTGCAATGTTATATGGTTCTTTTGCCTGTGCATGTTTAGAAGTGGACCTAACCAAATCCTTGTGTCTGGGAAGGTTTATCGGTCGGTCGGGGGGGTAGGGGAGAGATGGGGAAAATTTTTGTTTTTGAGAATGTTGGACTGTTTTCTTTCGGGTGTGGAGTTATGGGACATCTTGCCACCAGTTGCTCCTCTGACCCGATCAAAGTGAAGGTCGCCAAGGTTGCTTGGGTGGCGGGTGACGTCAGTCCATCACAATGTTCTACCCCAGAGGGAGAGTCTATACGGATAACCCAATCTTTGAAGAGGATGAGGGAGGTGAAACAGATGCATGCAATGTGTACGGACCATGGTTGACAAATGAGAGGAAAAAGCCCAAGAAAAAAGGTCTGAAGGGGAAAATGATGAAATCTAGTGTTCCTCCTTTTATGAGCACTAGTGAAGGGAGCAGACTCGAATGCAGGCAAAAAGCAAAAAAACCCTAAATCATCTAAGGCGTCCATTTTGGATGGTGTTGAACAGCGTGGATTTGTTTTCGGTGTTGGCACTAGTAAAGCTACATGAAAATCAAGGAGCCAATAATCACGTACCCAAGAACTCTGCAAATGCCACTAGAAATGCATGTGTTGCAAACCCTAATGTTATGATGCAAACCTAGCAATCTACGGGTGATAAAAACTGCAATCTCGCTTTTCGAAGGCATATCAAAGTCGAGGGTGTGGATAAGTTAATAGGTTTGCATGGTGCAACCTTTCAGCTTGATGCAAGCCCACCAACTTTGACCCGAAGATTGGATCAAGTTGAACATGGTAGTTTGCCCTTGGAGTTAGGCCAGAACATGAACTTTAACATTGAAATAGTGGGGATTAAAACAATCTCATGGGCAGGGACAGTCAACAATTTATCCAAAGGAAATTCTCTCCCTCCTGACCCGTGAGCCAATTTGGATGGGATGGACATTTGTTATGGCAATGGTCAAAGTGGGCAGCTCCAGCAGAGCACTAGAACGCATTTGTGGTCTTCTCGGTTGACACCTTTCTCTTTGCTTTCATCCGTTGGTGGGCCATTCAGGAGGTATTATTTTTCTCTGGAATGCTAATGAGTTTGACATTGATGTGGTCCATATTGACCGACAAGTTATAGCTTGTGTGGTTACAACTAAAGATAACGAACAATGGATTATTGCCAGAGTCAATGCAAGTAATTGTATTATTGAGTGCTGGGATTTATGGGATGTCATGAGGCAACTTAAGGGGTCCAGAATTCCACCATCACTGTGGGTCACTTTAACGTCATTTTTTAAGCTTCCGCTTAAATAGGTGAAAGTTTTATAAAAGAACAAGGCATTGTTGAGTTTCACGACATTTTTAATGAGTGTGGTTTGATTAACTTACATTTTTTAGGTCAAAAGTTCACTTGGTGTAACAATCGTAGCAGCTTGACAAGAATTTTGGAAAGACTGGATAGGTTTCTTGTGTCGGGTGAATGGCTACAACTCTTTCTAGCAACAAGTATCACGAATCTTCCAAGGGTTTCCTCGAATCATTGCCCTCTCCTTTTAGATACGGAGATTGTTGATTGGAGTAGTCCGAAACCCTTTTGTTCTGAAAGATCATGGACACAAATGCCCTACTCTGAGTTGGTCGTGAAGGTAGCTTGGGAGGAGCAATGCTCATGTAACATAATACACCAAGTATTCTAGAAATTTTGTAAGGTGAAGAAAGTTTTATGTCAGTGGAGGAAAAATTTTGAGGTTGGGAATATTTTCACTCGCGGCAAAGAACTTTCTAAAAAAACTATTGATCTTTAGATCACTGAAAGTTGAGATGGACCAAACTTTGATAGGAGTAATCAGTTGAAAGAACTTACCTGCCAATTGCGCCAAAATCTTGTACTTACTGGCTTCAAAAATCAATACTGAACTAGGTCATTAGCGGAGACAGGAACACTTCCTTCTTTCATCGTACGACCACAATAAAGAGATCAAAAAATGCTATTGACCGGGTCCAAGATATGGTGGGTACATAATCCGTAGGCAAAGAAGGAATTATGTAGTGTTTCTTACATTATTTCAAAAGTAACTGGGCTCCACCACCCGCTAACAACTTTGAGTTCGACTTATCATGCCTATAATCGAGTAGTTTCAGTGGGATGCTTCATTGACTCGTCAATTTTTAGCAGATTAATTTTTTGGTGTTGTCAAAGCCATGACGGCACGTAAAGCACCTGGACCTAATGGTCTATCAGGTCACTTCTATAAGAGATATTGAAGTATTGTGGGAGGAGATATTACCTCCTCCATTCAGAATTTTTGGGACTCGACTACCTTACCTACCCAATGGAAGTCTACTTTCATCATTCGCATACCAACGATATCGTGTCCCGTTAAAGTTAAAGATTATCGACTCATTAGTCTATGAAAATTTTCATATAAGATTGTGGCCAAGTTACTTGTTAACCGACTTAAGCCATATTTGAGTTCTTTAATCTAAGAAGAAGAGGGTGTTTTTATTCTAGGGTGCTCAATTTTGGAAAATATCTTTATGGCTCATGAATCCTTTCATTCTCTTAAAAGGAACAGAGCTTGTGCTAAAATCCTTGCCATTAAATTAGACATGGAACGTGCGCACGATAGGATTCGCTGAGATTTTTTAGAGGAAGTTTTGCACAGAATTGGGCTTCATGGGAAGTTCATTCACTGGATTCTCTCATGTGTACGTGCACCCCGTTTTGTTGTACTCATTAATGGAACCCCAACGCAATGGTTTACCTCCACAATTGGACTTAGGCAGGGTTGTCCTTTATCGCCTTACTTGTTCATTATGTATTTTGAAATGATGTCCAGACTCTTAAAGGAACATGTTCAACAAAATCATCAATCTGGTATTTGCACGAATGCTAATAACGAGTTGCTAAGGCACCTCTTATTTGTCAATGATTCTCTTCTTTTGCCCAAGCAAATAGCTCAGAATGCCGGGTCATCATGGAAACTATCAATAATTATTGTGATATGAGCAGTCAGAAAGTTAATTTGAATAAATCCCGCTGCTATTTTGGTGAGTTTGTGCTTTCAAGTCACAGGAGACGGTGTCTCCAAAATTTGGGCTTCAATCAAGGTCGTTTCTCTCTCAAATATTTGGGATCCATTATCGGAACATCGAAAGTCCCAGTATCCAACTTTAATGCTTGAGAAGATTCGAAAGTGCTTGGCGAGTTGGAAAGCATCCACCTTATCGTTTGTCGGGGGAGTGGTCCTCCTCAAAAGTGCAGTTCAATCCAGGCCCATGCACATAATGGCTCACGAGTGGGTTCCTCATACAGTTCAAAATTGAATGGGACGTGATTGTAGAAGTTTCTTTTGGTCAAAAAATGGCTGCAATCGATGGATGGTAATGATGAGTTGGAAATCAGTTTGCAAACCAACTGAGTTAGGAGGTCTCGGTCTTCGTTCTTTTGATCAATTGCAGGAGGCTCTTATGGCTAAGAACTTAGCACGCATTTCTGGTAATCGTTCTACTCATATGTCTCGTTTCATCAGTTTTATAGACAAGCTCTCTCCATCTCTATGGGATATTCGATGGAAGACCTTTTCTATCGTAGACTGCAATGGGATGTGGGGAATGAATCTTCAATCTCCATATTCAACGAGCTGTAGATCTCGTGTATGCCTCTTAATCGCATGGTGTTTCCCTTGTCAAATGAGCAACAAAACAGTGGACTTTATGTCTCAAACCTAATCTCTCCATCGAAACAACGGGACAAATGGCAGTTGAGGAATATTGTACATGCCAGTTTGATTGTTGAGATCGAGAAAATTATCACTTCAATAAGAGTAGCCCATGATATGGCTAAGTGTTTTGACTGGAAACTTAATGAAGTACCCTTTAAGGTACTATTTAATCACTCTTTCCCGAGTGATGATAATATCCCTTCGGTACCAGCCGATATTTGGAAGTTGAAAATGCCACCTAAGATTGGGTCATGGCCGTGGAAAGCTTTTATGGATTGCCTAAGTACAAAGGATTTTCCCTAGAAGAGGTATGGCCCAGCGTGAACAATGTCCTAGATGCTTTAGTGGCATAGAAGACATTGATCACTTATTATTTCAATGTCGGTTTGCATCTTGTGTGTGGCATGAATTGGATGGGAGCCTTGGCACTCGAGTGTCATCTGATTGTCTCTAAGAAGTGGTGGGAGTTCATATAAATTCCTAGCTTGGGAGATGAAGATGAACATGCTGTCAGGTAAGGGATTATTGCCAATATTGGGTGGTTTATTGAAAAGCACGTTGCAGGTAGCTATTATACTCCCTCCTCCCCACCTAAATTAGCAATGGGTAATGTTGTTGAGTTCTGGTTAGCTCATGGCGGGCCTCATGGAAGTTATATGAGTCTTTATTTCCTACAATATTTTGGTTTTCAACATATTAGGGGACGAAATGTGTGTCCCCCAATATTTGTATAATGGGAAGCACCGGTAGTAGGTTGTGTGATCTACTGTGTGAAAATAAACTTTGATGGTTCCTTAGACAAGTATTTTGTTGGGTATAGTTTCATTATTAGGGATTTGTCTGGTAGACTTTTGCTAGTTGGAGGTGGCCCTGTTTCTTCGAGGTCAATCAACATGGTGGAAAGATGGGAATTTGGGCTGCTCTTAAAGTTGTCCACTTGATCTCTCATTCTGGCCATGTCATTATTCAAGGTGATTCTCTAATCGTCATTAATCAGATTTTGCATGCCTCAATTATTGATCCCATCCATGAAGATGTTCTTAGTCTATTAAAGGATGTCTCTGTCATATCAGTGAAGCTTATTTTCCAAGAGCAAAACTTCTCCGCTAACCATCTAGCCAAGTGTGGGAAGTCTTCATCGAGCGATTTTTTGATAGATTTGAATAATGTTGTAGTGTTAGCTGGTCTTATTGAAGCGGACACACATGGCGTTCCGCGAGAGAGATTGTAATAGTGTCTCTTTTAGTATTTTCTTGTTGCTTCTTGACTATCGATTTTTTTTAAAGAAAAACTAAAAAGTTAACATTTTTCTATAATCTAAACATAGAAGGGAAAAAACCCACTAAATTGGTAGTACAAGATGATTTAAAAGACAAAAATAAAAGATCTTTCTCAATTAAAAATTTAAGTCATTACAAAATTCATACATAAGATAATAATTAAGCAACAACATTTTTATTATTATTCTTCATCTGTCAACATGTTTTCCAAATGAAAGCCTTCGTTAGTACCAACTGAAGTCTTCTTTCCAAAAAATTTACATTGAGCAAAGTTCTTTTTGTTCTCATCCGAGTGCGCCTCATAATTTTTGTCAAATACAAGTAGCTCCACAACAAGCTCTCCTTCAACCTCTGCACCATATGTGCCTAGGTTTTTATACTGACCAGAACCGCAGACGTATTCGTCTTCTGCATTGGTATGAGCCCACTAAATCTCCCCCATTTCTTCTGCTCGGTTGCATCGAATTCATCTAGTAGTTCCATTTCTTGGTAGAGTTAGGAAGTGGTTATGATTTGCTTTTCGAGTTTCTTGATGCGTTTATCGATGGACCTGGAGGGGATCGAAGGATCCGAACTTGAGGTCGAAGTATATAACAACCCGGATTTTCATATGAATATATGTATGACTTGTTAAGCACTAAAATACTATATTTATTTATTTATTTTTCTTTTTGGAACTATTAATATGGAATTATTTCATAAACTTCAACTAGACTCACCATGAGCTAGACATGAGCTCAAACCATGTCCTTTTGACCATTGAGCCATGAACACACACTTGTAGTGTGACATGACTTGTAACAAAAAAAAGGGGGTTGTGCACTCGCACAAGCCCTGGGCCGGCAAAGATTTTAGGAGGGAAAAGAATGAGGGAATTTGAGAATTAAGGTTAGGGTTTGAACTTAAATTTGACTCATGACGAGTTCTTCTCCACTCCTACACTCCACCTCCATTCTCCCCCAATGCAGCCCTCTCACTTTCTCCCTCCCCCTCTCTCAAAAATCCATCCACATTCATTCCCCATCCTCTATTAAAACACCCTCATCTCATCCTAGCTCCATTTCTCATCTTTCCCTACAATTAAGCCATCTTCTACACCTCTAAACCCTACTCTCTACACCCTGGCTACTGATTTGGAAGGAGAGAAGCCAAAGAAAAGCCAAGGAGCAAGAAGGCTAATCAAGGAGCTAGGAGCTTGTAGGATCTCTTTTTACCATCAAACTCATCAAGGTGGGTGTTTCTAATCTTATGTTTGTTTTTATGGTTGAATGATGTTTGTGATGACTGAAAAATGACATGCATGCCCTAAGAATGAACCTAACCAAGTCGTTTTGTGTTAAGTAATCCAAACCAGAAAATGCCGTTAAAAGACTGAATTTTTGTTGTCAGTCCGTAGCTCATTGCATGAACACTATTTGGTTTTTTTATCTGATATAGGTGTTGTACACCTTCAGTAATTTTTACAGATTTTTGTGATTTTTCCTGCTATTAAAATAAGTTACGAACTTGCATGCTAGTCAGAATAGAAAGAAGCAGTTTTTATTGTTACTGTTGTGGAAAGAATGAGTTGTATCTCACTGCATGCTTATGGAAATGATTTGAAATTTTAGTATGTAATTGTTAAATGTATCTAAGACCTACATTTCAAATTTCATGAGATTTGGACCACTGTAGCTATGTCAATAAAATCATGCAAACTGAGCTAGATATTTTAGTAAACAGAACTGTTATTGTTACTGCCCTGTTTTTGGATGATATTCAAAATGACATATTAGAAGTCTACTTGGTAGAATCACCTGATTTTTGAGAGTGTTGTAACATCATGCGTCAGGAACTAGATTCTAAAATTTCATAATGATCTGACACCATATGCTATTTTAAATGGATTTTATACCATGACTGTGTTGATATGATCTGCTGTTCTAGAAGTCTGTATACTTGTTAAAGATGGGACCATAAGAGCTTGTAAACGACCTTGTATGAAGAAACTTGAAACTAGAAAGTTTTAGTAGACAGATAAACCTTTCTGGATTGACCGAGAAATCATGATTTGGATAAGTGTGCGATTTTATATGTTTTTTACAAGTGACGATAGAAACATAGTAAATTCTTAGAGCTTACTATTTTGCACCATGTTCATTGAAATGAGTTTGAACTTGTATCTTGTTGGCTTAGAGTTTCTGTTTGAGGTCAAGACTCATGTTATAGATGTGTAATTAGGTTAGGACTTAAATTATCTAAAGTTCCTTGCTAAGGGTAGCTTATAGTTGCTTGTAGACCACAATATAGGCAACGTTATTCACTGTTTTGAAGTTGAAATTGTATCGGATGTTGGGATAGTGTTGTTGACCATTTTGGGATGAAATACATGCCCAAAGTGTGCTATTACTTGCTGTCTACCTTGAGTAGAAGCATGGGAGCGCCCGATCGCGATTTCTCAAAGAATCAGGACCGGGAGCGACTTCGTTTTGGCATAAACACCAAATGTGTGCTTGCTGTTTGAAATTATGAATTGTCAGTAGGACTTTTAGAACCCCTATTTGGGTATTCATGGGTTAGGAATTAATCCTAGTGTGGTGTAACTTGTTGGGATACGTTGGATGAGTTTTGAGACTCTAGAACTTAGGCTTGTTGACAAACCTAGACGGGTAGAATAGGACTCGTGTCACATCGAACGCGTTGGAGGAGATGACTCGTGCACTGACGTACTTGCCGTACATGGATGGATTCCATGGTTTGTGTTTGAAGCTACCACCTGTCGAGGACCGTGGAGCGTTAAGTTTAGTAGGGAGCTATTTGTTGGTCGGGCCGAGGATGCGATCAAACTCCAAGCGTGGATGGCGGTTGCGGCAATCGACGGGGTCGATTCGCCGTGGGTTCGTGCCAAGTGTAGGCCGAGGCGGGTCAACCATTGGGCCAGACTAGAGGGCTAGTTGAGTCCTAGTGTGGAATGGGTTAAGATCCATTATTGTTAAAGGTAACTAACTAGGGAGAATCTACAAATGGAACTGAACTACTTGATCATGGCAAGCAAAGTTGATTACCAGGCTAGGAATTTGGAAATTGTGGATAGATCGCCTAGCTAAGGGGATGGATGATATGAGATAAATATAGAGGTTCAGACTTCTAATAATAAAAAGAAATGAGAATTAGAGTTTGGCTAGAGTGATGGTTTTAGTAATCGATCGATAAAACAAATCTTGAATTCAACCTTATTCTTGGAATGGGGTAGCTTTGATACTTGGGTAGGTCTAGATCGAGTCTTGGTTGAATGTAAGTATATGCACTAGCGAGGGTGTTCACCTGTCATGGGTGCGCATGGCATCATCACACTCGACCGAATCCTAGATTCGTTTAATGCGGACAGGGACCTCGAGCTGCTCTGGGGAGTCAGAAAGACTCTGTGGGGGCTCCGCTGTCTCGGCAGAAATGCCTTTATGATCCGTAACAACCTTTGAGGAGGTTTGGAGTGTTGACGTTGTCTCGACTGCAAGTTCTGTTCTAGTGTAAGGACGAGTGTAGCGGAGTTGGAGAAACCCTATATCCGTCAGGTCCTTTGTTGATCAATGTGGGCAGACGAATTAGACGATATCCCAGTGATCTAGACTCTATCGGGAATTGCTTTAGTCACTTGCGGATAGCCTTTGTGTCCATATATCAGCTTTTGGTGAGGTCCGGGGAGACGTAGATACAGCAACATACCATGATTACGGTCATGCAGGGTAAGCCTACGACTGACCATGATTACAGTCACGTAGGGTAAGCCTGCGACTGATTACAGTCACGCAGGGTAAGCCTGCGACTGACCATGATTACAGTCACGCAGGGTAATCATGCGACTGGGATCCTGGGCATAGTGGATAAAATATGAGGATTGGACACCACTAATGACGGCAGTGACGGGTAAGACGAACGACTACAGCCTCACCATCACTGGAATCAGAAACAGAAGAGAGCACAAGAGTAGGATGCATAGCGGGGGATCGAACCCCATTAAACTGAAGAACGTCGTTTGGTTAGGGGTGTGTAGTATGGAATGCATATCTTTCAACCAAGCATGCATTAGCTTTAGGAGCATGTGTGCATAGTGTGCATTAGTTTAGGTCATGACATATACCGACACTTGTTTGACACAACCTTTTTCTTTGCATCAAATATTATTTGTGATTGTTGATGTTGGAATCGTAATGTTATGGCGTAGAGAGGATAGCCGAATATAGCATTTTCGTCAATTGTATTCAACTGACATGCCCACAGTTATCAGTGCAGGATTGTCGACTTGGGATCGCAGGAAAGCTTTAGCAGGGGAAAGCATCCAAGTGAAAGTTACTGTTCAAATTTTATTGTACATTCTTGTTGTAATAATTAATTGTAATTGTTGTAATCATTGGACATTGTAATTACAATTTGATGTAATAAAAGTTTTTAATTTTCTGTGATTTTTGCTGTGTTGTGACTCATTTGAAAAAAAATCCTGGAGAGTGTCACAAGTTCCGAAGTTAAGAATTCGGGGCGCTATAGAGTAAAGGCAGAGAAGGTGGAAATGGTCAGTGGAGGTGAGGTAGGCGACACCCTGGGAGTGAAGGAGGAGGAGAGAGGGGTTGGAGAGGGTGCAGTGGAGGGAGAGGAGGCAGGAGGTGGCACTGCCTACTTCGAAGACTGGGATTCTGACGGAGTTGTCAATCAAATATCCGGGGTTTTTTGGCGGGAATGGCCACCGTTGGTTGAGATTTTATTTTTGCTGATTGGTTTTAATTTGATTAATTGATTGA
The DNA here is from genome assembly GCA_017893485.1 of Hemerocallis citrina. Lineage (NCBI taxonomy): Eukaryota > Viridiplantae > Streptophyta > Magnoliopsida > Asparagales > Asphodelaceae > Hemerocallis > Hemerocallis citrina. The sequence continues at coordinate 185,930,557 of CM030358.1, read as the reverse complement.
TATTATTTTTGAATTGAGAGGGGAGGAGAGCATTTGAGGAGGGGGTAAGGGGACATAAGTTTCGGGGAGCCTTTTTTATAGTGAGAGAGAAGACAAAATGATAGGAGAATTTAGGCCGGCTGGTGGTTGATTTTCTGATTAAGCATGAAGTGGAGTAATCTACTTATATGTAAGTCTAAATGTAGGGGGTCATATTTTAAATTTTGCGCATTTAGAAAAACAAATAACTCTTTTTTAGGTACTACAGAGAATTGGTTGACATTAATTTAAGAATTTGACGATTGACTATGGAACACCTTGAATTGAAGTTGTGTTTATAAGTGGATTTCTTAATTTTCGAAGTGGAGTTGGGAAAGGTGTTGGCAGTAAAGTAAGAAATATCTAGTGAGGTGTGCAAACGTAATGAAAATTGGAAATTTTCTTTCATCGTGTGCACAAAAAATAAAAGAATATTGCTGAGATTACAACCACAATGTTTCTGCATGCCAAAAAAGGTAAAATCAAATAAATTAAATTAATTTAAACTAGGATTGATGTGGGTGGAAGTTACAACTGATCGGGGTCGTATAATCATGGCACACATCTCAAAGCTTTCAAGGGCAGTACAGTAATTTCATGTTGGCAGCATGCCTAATAGAAGAACATGGGCCTCCTTCAGACCCATCAGCTCACCCAGATCAGTAATCAGGGTTCGCTTAGACTTAGAGCCTAACAGAGGGGGATTTCCAGCTAATCACAACTGTCAGTCAAATCCCCCCAAATTAGGGATTGAACAACTGATTTCTCATTCACAGATTTTTCCTATATGGCTCACCCTTCAAGGTTTATAAATACTTCTCCCTCTCCACTATTAAGAGGTAATGTCGCCGAGAATACTCCTGGTGTTTCAGGATTCTTTGCAGGTGCTCGGTGGCCAACATTCATCAGATCCACATATCCCAACACTTTCCCATCAGGGTCGAATCAATGGGTGAGATCTTTGTTTTCCATCTAATAAAAGAACTCATCATCTGTTGCTCCCACATCAGAAAATAACAGCATTGAATAGGCGTTGTCTGTGGGAAAACAGAAAGATCTGGCCTCTGACTTAGATCCTATGTTGTATCCATCTTCTCCCATGGCCCCTAAGGCCAAGAAGACCACTACTGCGGGGCGTTACATTGAACCCCCTTTCGCCTCCTCCATGTCCGTCCCGCAGCCATCGAGCCACCCAGGGCGACATGGCGAACGTCAGCAGAGGCCCGCTCTGAGCGCCTCTTGCTCGATTGCAAGAAGGACAGAATGCCTAGTATTTTCGAACATCCAAAACATTCTTAGTAATCGACAGGATGAGGAGGACCTTTGCCATCACCTCAGCCGCTCAAAAAATGAAGGACCCTCAAATCATCCTCTGAACAAAAGTTGTCACACCTCCTACGGTCAGGAGAAGGAGCGTAGTCGCTCCCCAAGGATTGCCTGTAGTACCCCGTATTTTTAAATATTATTTTTAAAGGTTTATAAATGAATTAAAATAAATTTTTGGAGAATTGATAAATATTTTCTGAAGATTTATCTTTTTATACGTGCAAAACACATGCAAATATTTTCTTGAGAAGTTCAAAAGCCAAAATTTCTTCATGGAAAATCATCATTTATTATTTGTGATTTTTCTGGATTTTTCTGATATTTATTGGATCGATTTGCAAATATTATGAAAAAGAATGATCTTTTTGCAAAATTGTCAATTTAAGGGATGAAAGTGCAAAATTATTGTCTAGACTTTTCAAATAGTGCCGGCTAGAAATAAGGTGTCTATTTTACTTTTAAATCTCAATTTAATTGGTTTTATCAAGTTTCCAAGTATAGGGAACCATTTATGTAAAGTTATATTTAAAGAGATTATTTTGCAAATGTGTTTAAAAACCCTAAATCTTCTATTCAGGCTATTTAAAAGAAGTGGAGTGCAGCCATCTTTCGCTGCACAACACAAAGGTTTTATTATTTCTTAGAGATTTAAGAAAGGGATCTTGGATTTCGCGAAAGAAGGGTTTTCTTACCAGATTTTCTTCATTCGAGGTGAGTGACTTGTTTGTTTTCTTTTGATTTGTGTATGTTGTATGCGAATGATATGAATGTTTTGATTGATCTTGGATGTTGAATTTCATCTACTAGAAATCATGTTTAGGGTTAAGTATGAATATGTACATGAAAAATTGGATCTTGTGAAACCCTAGTTGTTTGTAAATAAAATTATATGTGGGTAATTCAAGATTGATGAGTGTCCTATTAAAAATCATGGGTAGCCTATTTTCTTTTGGATTGATGTTGAATTGATCTTGATGCGAAACCTAATAAAAATAAGATTTTTATTACTTTTGAGTATTGGTTGAATACAAATTTGATATGGTGATGTTATCAATTGATTATGATTGTGAGTTGTGGTAGTAATTCAATTTTGAGAAATTTGAATGGAAAAGTATGAATCAAGAGATCATGACATGAAAATCGTAATTTAGTCGAGTTGAAGAAATATATCCAAATTGGAGATTTTCTTTGAGGTTTTGATATATATATATGGTTTGGATCTGAATACGAAACTATTTCAATGATCAATAAATTTTTAAGAAACTCTATTTTTGATTATATGTACAATTTATATTTTATTTGAAAGATATTAACAAATTGCTATTTTTATAAACTCAAGAGGTTTTGATTTAATTTCATGGACTATTATATATCCTACAAGTTGTATTTGATTATATAAGAAATATGTTTTTTGTAGAAATCGCTTTCATAAAGTAAAACTACGTATCAGTTGAAATGTGCACCACCAAAAATCTGCAGTCTGCAGGTCGACAGTCGACCGGTGTGACTATACAGTCGACCGACGTGACCTGGTTGTTGTGTTCTATAGTTTTTTCGAAAATTCGTTCTGGACAGTCGACTGGTACCACTTAAAATTATTTTCTCGAAGTTATTGTATTTTTCGCTCTGGACAGTCGACCTATGACCCTTTGATAGTCGACTTATAATACTTAGAATTATTTTCTCAAAACTACTAGGTTTTCTCTCTAAACAGTCGACCGATGGCTTTTGTGGTCGACTGATACTGATATACTTATACATATTTGAATGTCCTTTTAAATGATTTATTCCTTAAATGTCTTTAATCTATAACTTATTATTCTATACTTTATCTTCTACTGAACATGCGTTTTTATGAGGTTTAACTAAGCAATTTATGTTGGAATATTAGTTTGGACTTTGGGTGTGAGTCTCTAAAGGGTGTGTGTAACCCTAGTATACCGGTAGTTGAGATATTTATGTTTGGGCCTGTTGAGGCATTTTAGTTGATCAGTTGTTAAGTTAAGTCCGGTAAGGTACACCAACTCTAGGAGATTCGTTAAGTAATTAAATAATCTAAATGATAAGGACAGACACTAGTGGTGATATGATGAACGAGAATTTGGGTTATGGACCTCAGCATGGCTTGCGGTGTGAGATAATCCCCGGAATTATCCAGGTGTGAGTGAAATAGTCTCCGGAATTACCCGTGGTGTGGGATTGATCTCCGGAATTATCGGGGTCGAGGCGACGCACATGTGGTATTCGTGTGATGAGGTGTCATAGCTTGCGGTGTGGGGTATTCTCGAAGATTCCCAGGTGTGAGTGAAATAGTCTCCGGAATTATCTGTGGATAGAGATTGACCTCAGGAATTATCGGGGCATGGGCTAATACTCACAGTTTATCTTTATCTCGTAGTAGTCATCGTAGTAGGATTAGTAGCATAGCGGGGGATTAAACCCTACAATGTGGAGACGTTAAGGACTTGCACCGGACCTATGTAGAGTGAGATGCATAGACTTCGACAAGTATGCATTAGAGAGTCAGCATATAGAATTGGGTTTTCTTGATTTGGTTACATGCATGTGTTTTCCTGTTTTCTACACTTGACACTTAATCTAGCTTCATTTGTTGCGTTTTCCGCGTTTCGTGAATTCCTATATTCATTTACTCCTGTTTATTTCCTGTTGTTGATAAATCCATGCTTTACTTATGTTGTTTGTTTTATGTCACTCACACCTTTATGGCTGACCCCTTTAGTTTTGGGGGTTAGGGTTATCTCCAGCCTCGTGTTTTACAAGTGGTTACTTGTAGCTTGGATTTTGGATGCGTTAGTTAAAGTGATGTAATGGGTTGTGTATTGTTGTAAAAAAAAGTGTTGTAAAGAAAAGAGAATTTTGATTCTAAGTGTATTGTATTCTGCTGTGTTATGTAAATGATTTATGTAATGAAAGTTGAAAATTTTATTGGTGTTGACTGTGTTTAATATTACATTGAAGTTGATGCTGGGAATTGTGCCACGTATTTCTAAGATCTCATATTGGAAATTCGGGGCGCTACATTGCCGACCATTAAATGGCCACGGAGAAGAAGGTCACGTGACAAGGCTCGAGTTCTAAGAGTTTCGGAACGAGGTCCTCCAGGCTCTTCGAGGTGGAACTCGAAACGAACATCGCACTGATAACCCTCGTATCGGGGGACCGAGAACAAAGAGTCCCACTGGTCGATCCTAGTCAAAGGACAAGAAAATATCATCCTTAAATGACTACAAGAGATGGAAGACTGCCTCGCCCGAATTGGGGAAGGCAAGTGGCAATTAGATCGAGGGTACCGTCTTGTCCGACCTTCCTTCTCCTTACATCCTTGAAGTCCCGGTCCCAGGGAGCTTCAAGCCTCCAACCTTCGAGACCTTCAACAGGGAGTCAGATTCATCTTATCACATTGAGAGATTCAAAACCCTCATGATGATTCACAGTGCTTCAGATGTTTTCCTCTATCGTGCATTTCTCGCCACACTGCTGGTCTCCCCCGAGAGTGGTACTTCAGACTTGCCCCAAATTCAATCTTCTCCTTCGACTAGCTCGAAGAGAGCTTCCTCACTCATTTCGTGACAAGCCGAAAGGCAGAAAAGGCAAGTACTCTCTGCTAAACTTAAAGTAGAAGGATAGAGAGTCACTCTGTGATTTCGTCCAAAGATTTACGGCAGAGGCCCGATCCATCCCCTCTCCCAATTTCAGGGTCGCAGTGGCTACATTCAGATACAATATTAAGCACGACCTCCGCAAGACCTCCCTCGCCAAAAAACCACCTTCAGATTTCTCCGAACTTCTCTTATGAAGTAAGAAATACATCCGAGCCGAAGAAACTCTTCATCCTCGGGACCAGAGTGAGCCCTCGTCCGGATACAAGCAAAAAGGTGTGGATGAGAAGGGACCTAGGAAGTCCCAGAGGGACGATTCCGGAATTTGCTGCCCCCCTTCGGTCCTTCATTCGACAAGTTCACCTCTCTCAATGCTAGCGTCTCGGCGGTCCTTATAGAAATTGAAGGAGACGGACTACTCCGCCTTCCTCCTATGATGAACCCAACAAACAAGAGAAGATATAATAGCCGATGGTGCTTGTTTCACAGGGACCATGGACATGACACAGATGAGTGTCAGGCTTTCAAAGAAGGAATCGAAGCTCTCATCTGCCGTGGGCAACTATCTACGTACATCCTGGAGAACAATGTTAAACCTCCGCTGGATCGAGCTGGATGAAGTTTAATGAGGGTGCTTAACGCCCTCCACTAGATTCTTGAGATTTATAATAAGACTAGTCCTTAAAATGGTCAAGGCATGCAATCAGAGCTAGCCATCAAGGCGGTCACTTAGTTTGATTCTTAAAAAAAGACTAGTGTTTCTTTCATAAACTTTAGTACTACCCAGCGGATGCAAACAATGTCTTCAGTGCTCAGCTCCTCTTCCGAGGTACATCAACAACTCATTAATTCCCAACAACAGGTCCGGAGTCCTGCTCTTCCGTAGAGTTGCTCCCACTACTCATTCTCTATCAAACATTATGGAAAAATTTTAAAAATAAAAAAAATTTTAAAAATTTTAAAAATTTAAAAATTTAAAAATAATTCAAAAACATCAAAAAAAAAAAAAATCATATATATGTTTTTTGCTGGGTTCCTAAAAATTTCTCATATAATATGCTTGCTATTTCAGTTAATTTGCTGGACCTCCCAAACTATTTTATATGATCAAATAAAGTGTACCGTTCCGAAGACGTGCCGTAGGCCTACGGTACAAACATAGTGCTATTAATAAGTTTAGCCCATTTAAAAATATTTTTTCTCGAGCTTCTATGTGATTTTATGAGTCTCTCAAAACTATTTTAATACTACTAAATAAATAAAATCTGTCTCTTCTCTCGACTCTCATTGAGACCCTGCTCCTCCCATTTCCTCTCAGAACCCTAGCACCCAAAAAAACCAAAAAAATGTCGGGCGGCTTCTTCAGAGTAAGCAAAACCCTAACCCTAACCCAAATCCTTCTTCTGATTTCATCTCCAATTCGAGTCGATCCGAAGATTCGATCAATCGATTAACCTCAATTCGATTGATTGCAGGGAACCTCGGCGGATCAGGACACCCGGTTCTCGAACAAGCAGGCGAAGCTCCTCAAATCCCAGAAATTCGCCCCCGAACTCGATCAACTGGTCCGATTTCAATCTACTTGTGATTTTGTTTTTTTCTTTTCTTCTAATCATTATTATTTATATTAATCTTGTTTTGTTTGGGTTTGGATTAGGTGGATATGACGAAGGTGAAGATGGACGTGATCAGGCCGTGGATCGCAACGCGGGCCACAGAACTGCTCGGATTCGAAGACGAAGTTTTAATTAATTTCGTTTATGGATTATTAGATGGAAAGGTATTAGATTTTGTAATTGTTTGTTATTAGAGTGGGGAAATTGGTTAACTTGTATTAATGGATTGTGTAGGAAGTGGATGGGAAGCAGATTCAGATCCAGCTGACTGGATTCATGGAGAAGAACACAGGAAAGTTCATGAAGGAGCTGTGGGGGTTGTTGATTAGCGCGCAGAATAATGTCAGTGGAGTGCCGCAGCAGTTATTGGATGCGAAGGAGGAGGAAACACGGAAGAAGAAGGTTTGTTTCGAGCTTGAGCTGAAATTCGTTATTCATATGCGCAATTGAATGTTGATTTTTTTGTTGTATAGAGTATATAATAGTATCTCTCGTAAGTAAAAGACGTCTCTTTGCATTTGAGATTAAGCTTTGAGTAATGCTACATCCACTACCAATTTCACTACATTTCTCTTCACTACCTTAGGTGGCACACTCCAATAGGTAGGAGAAGATAGAGTAGGTGGGGGAACTCTCCAATAGGAGTATGCCACCTAAGGTAGTGAAGAAAATGGTAGTGAAATTGGTAGTGGCTAAAGCATTACTCTTAAGCTTTTTGACATTTACTTGAATGACCATGCTTCTTTTTATATATTTGTAAGGTTTGGACTTTCTAAAGTAAAACTAAATAGAAAAGGAAAAAAAAAACAACAAATGAATACTTTCACGATATAAAATGTGTATTAGTATTATTCATGTAATATATAGGAAGTTTTTAAAATGACACCGAAAATATAAGAAAACAAAGGAAAAGGGATGTCTGTATATTATAATATCAGAGTTAAGTTGGAGAAATTTAAGGAGAACGGATATTGCAGAGTATAATATGTGATTAAGGCACGAGAGTTTAAAAGAGTTTAAAAGGCGAGCGCCCTGGCGCCTCAGCCCCAAGGTAGTACATAGTCCAGGATCTCTTGATACTTGATCAGACAGTCATGTTCAATCAGGAGAGGGTTGGGTGCCAAAAAGGGGCCAATGCCTCGTACGAAAGGTGAGGCACGTAAAAGGCGTGGCCTTTGTAATTTTTTTAATGTATTCTTTAAGTATTAACAACAACCCTATTTTTAAATTTTACTTTCTTTAGCTAGGTGTACGTAAAGACGAGATTTTAATCGTGGGTGAGAATATCAAAGGGATATAAAGCCTCAAAGAGTTAGAGATTATTTCTCCTCTTGCCTCTTCGTTTTGTTTCTTTTGCATGTCCCTTTCCTACGCCTTAAATATCTATAGTTCTGATATTTATGAGTTAAGTTTACGAAATGCTTAGTAGTTGGAGCACACTAAAGGTCTTATTAACTTTTAACTTGGATCTTAATATTTTGTTGTGCGAGTGCCGAGTGGCTGTGTGCAACTATGCATTCTTTTCTACTCAATGACTATATAATTTTTAAGTTAATAAATTGTAATATCTTAGTAGGATTGTACATACTCTATAACAAATTTTAGTATGTGTTTCATACATTTTGCCTATATGTGTATACTTATTTTGCCTTGTTATTTTCATATTTTGCTTATCCTCTAGTTAAACATTGAGTAGATTGTTACATGCAATAAATGACATATTATTTATTTACATATTCATTTTGTGGCGCCTTTTTTCACTATGCCGATAGTAGAGTATAGCGCCTTGACTTCGCCTTTCGCATTTAAAACTCTGGATTAAGCTAATCCATGTTAACTTTTATGGTCGAGTTTCTTTTTCTATGTTTATGAGGTTTTCATTTAATTTTTGAATTCTTTCCCAGTTAAGAGAAAATGTGATATAAGGTTGCTTTTTGAAATATTTCAATATTCATATATTATTTGGCTGTATAGATTGAATTTATCTTCACATTCTTTTTCTTTGCGTCGCTGTTGATCTTTTCCATTTCTCTGTGAATGCTGATAATGCAGGTGGAGACAGATAGAATTGCTCAGGAAATTCAGAAGAGAAGGGATAGAGATGGAAAGGAGCCTGATCGAGAGAGAAAGAGTAGATTTGTAAGTCAAGCTTGTCTGAGCAATTGTTCCCTTCTGTAGTTTGAAGAACTTATTGTTTTAACTTGTGCTTGTCTTTACTCCGTTCAGCTAGCTTCTCCAATTATTTGGGTTCATGTCCTTCTTTACCTCAAACTACTGTAGGACGGTGAAACATACATATCTGGCTTCACTGGGGCTTCTTCTGATCAAGTGTCAAAGTTTTCAAAACCAAGGCTTTCAAGCATTGAACCTGAAGTGGATATAGAAGAGGAGGGGAAGCATGGATCAAGGGCAAAAAACGGGTTAGTACTACTATTTCTATGGTTTTGGTTCATACATATGGACTGCAAATTCATCTTTAGTTTTATGGAAGTTTGCCTTAATTTAAAAACTCAGAGCGGGTGCCGCCTACAATGAGTTTCTGAACCTAATATATCTCTTCGGTTATCTTCATTGACATCTGTATTTATCTTGGGGGTAACAACTAAGGATCATTAATAGCTTTGGATCTTCAAGCTTTGCTTAATTACCATTCTTATTTTGGCTTCTTTCAATTAGGTGTGTTAGATTCGTTGGTGATTTTTGTAGCAAAAATAATCTGCCAGTTTTGTTTTCCAATTAGTTAAGAATGAGAGCATTGGTGGAAGTTACTTGTGAGCTAAGATTCATTTAGTTTTTTGATAACTTAAACTTGTGTAGCTTGGAGTGTCTTGTAACAATTGTGTTTGCGAAGTTTGAGGTTTGCCTTAGAAATTTTAACAGATTTTTCTTGAACACCCTCTCTGATGGAGCCTCATGTGGGTTAAGTAGTGTGCTATGTAGGGTTCATAGTGTTCAAACATTGCTAATTGTCCATCAGGAGTTAGTTTTTCTTTTTGAAGTTATCTGTCCCTATTATCCTTTGCCAAGCTTTATCTACTATGCTTAAAAGTCATGACTCTTCTACTATCTTGTGTAGATGCGTTCAGATCTTTAGATGAGCTGTAACTGCATTTTAGTATTTCTGTGTTTGGTCAGCTTCTAACCTGCAAGTTGTCATGGAGCTGAGTTTCATGCTCTAACATAGTCACAGGTACTGGATATGCCTATTCACCTATACAAGGGACTTCTTTCTCTATACTGCTAGCAAACATGATGAGATAAAATGTAATTGCAGTTTGTTATAAGATGTCAGTGACTTAGTTTTTTTCAGATGAAAAATAACATGAACATAGATATAGTTACGGCTTAAACGTGTAAAGCTCTCGCTTGGGCTAAACGAGCCAAGCTTGAAATAATTTTATGTTTGATTAGTTAAAAGAACAAACATGAACATCCTGTACTTGAGCTCAGCTTGTTTAGAGCTTGGCTTGGTGGATCGTTTATGGGTCAAAGCTTGGTTCATATAGGCTCATTCGCTTTCCTCATTTAGAAGTTGTATATGCAAGTGGGATTATAATTTTAAATTGTCTTTTTGTAAACTTAAATTAGAAGACTATTCTATTAATATTGAATAAGTGGACTTAATGCAGAAAAAATAAATCCAAGTCACTAACTTGATCTAATGAATAGGATGGTTGTGTAAATAACAAAATTATGAAGATCTAATATACTAAATTTATTCATTAAAACAGAGCCAACCAGTAGTCTAAACTACCCAATCCATTTACATTCAATAAGAAAACAAACTTTCACACGGAGCTCGACCTTTTTTTGCTTCCAGCCAATCAATCTCATTTACCTAAATAACCCTAGTGGCTATGGAAGCCAAAGCAACCTCGTATGCAACACTGCATCGTGCCCTACCTTCTCATTTGCAACCTATTGCCAACCTTAGCTTGTTCAGCTAGGGTTTCTTCTTAAATGTGGGAGGTATTTTTTAAGCCTGATGTAAATTTTGGGTTCCGATTTGTATTTTTATTTTTATCCACAACTGTTTCTCTTCTTCTTGACCAACGGGAGTGCTTCGAGCTTCGGATGAACGCTCCGAGTTCTGCTCGAGTTCAAGCAAAGCCAAACTTGAGCAGAGATAACATATAATTTTTATACATTATCGAGCTTGAGGGTGCTCAAACAGAGCTGAAGGTGAATGAGGCTCTGCTCGAGTTCACCATGCTTTACAATCCTAGATATAAATTTGACTATTATTGCAAGTATGTGTAGGATTGTACACACTTTAATGAAATCATTTTGTTGAAAATTTCCCTGCATACTAGGATCTGATACTTTTCCCTACTTTTCCCTGTACACTATTATTTAACATTATAAGTCTGTATTCTGGAAGTTAAAGTGTTGAATATTTAAGGAACCTAGAAAATTTTGTTGTAAACTGTTCCAAATATGATTTTCTTCTGGTGGTGTTACTGCTTGCATTTTTCATTTGACTGAAAATTTCCAACTGGCTCATTAAAGATTGTCCTTTCCTGTAATATTCTTCCTGTCGTTGGAATACGTAACTTCTGAATTTTATATATATACTAGATTTGCCCGTGGGCACGTGCCTACGGCACGTCTTCGAAACGATACAAAACACGAAAAGCCATGTAAACAGTAAAACAATAATTATGTAGCTCAAGTTTGAATAGTATGACAATAATTAGTTATAAATAAAAGTCTATGTTGAAAAATAATTATAAATGGGGGTATAAATTCTAACTTCTTAGAACGTTAAGTATGGAAAATAATGAAATTTAATTGTTGAAGAGATATTGCTATTAAAAATTCTGAAATTTTACAAAACCGAAATCTTAAAATCAAAATTTCTAAGTAAATAAAGAAAGAATGGGAGAGAGATAGAGAGAGAGAGAGAAAGAGAGAAATATGAAAAAGTAAAGAGGGAAGAGAGGGATAGTAATAAAGTAATGAATTTTTTAGGGGAAAAAATTTGGTTTTGGGGTTTGATATGGGCCTTTGATTTTGGAGGAAATTAATTTTGGAGGGAAAATGTGTTTTGTGAGGTTTGATATGGGCCTTTGATTTTGGGGGGGATTGATTGTGAGCCACTTGATAGCTTTCTTTGTAATTTATTATATATATATATATATATATATATATATATATATATATATATATATATATATATATATATATATTTTCTGTAGTTTTCCTTTTAGGATTGTGGTTGGATTCTTTTATTGGTTGTATGTCAAGACAACAAGTTGATGCTTATTATGGAATCCTCTGTGGGGGAAAAGGATGAAATTTGTTATGCATTCCTTTTAGTGGTTCCACTTCTTTCGGTGTGTGTGGATCGTAACTTTATTCTTTATTTCCACTGGCAATCCAGATCTCCACCTCCAAAGGACCACTCCCAGTCGCCGCCTCGGAAGTAACCTTGCTTTTATCTATGCTTACCATGTTTTATAATATATATCTATTTAATTGTTGACTGTTAAATACTTTTGCAGGACTGTACCTTCACCAGCTAGGTCAGAGAGCAAGTCTCTTTCCAGATCAAGGAGCTATTCTGAGTACCTTAATTTTCTTCTATCATCTTTAAGTTTTACTTTGATGAATTAGAATTCTAGCATTGGTTATTCACTTATTTTGATAGAGAAATATTCTAGTATGGACTTGTAAAATACACATTTGAGTATTAATGCTATATCTTATCTTTTAATGTTGCTAAATTCCTTTTATAGCACAAACTGACAACGATCACCTTCTTACCAGGGACAGACACAAATCAACGAGTCGATCGATTTCATCTCAGTCTCCAAGGCGTTCAGTTTCTCCTGCGCAACATTCTCAATCTCCACCGGCACGGCCCATCTCTCCGAGAAAGCGGTATAGATCTCCTCCAAGGCGGTCTATTTCTCCTCGTCGTCGTAGGCAGTCACCTCGGGACACTCGATCTCCTTTGAGGCGAAGGTCCCCTTATCGTAGGCGAAGGTCAAGTTCACGATCACGATATAGGTCTCCGCCTCCCATTCGGTACCGATCTCCTCGTAGGCGTAGGTCTCCAGTGCGTCGTCGATCTCCTTCTCCAGTGCATCGCAGATCTCCTTCCCCAGCTCGTCGCAGATCTCCTTCCCCGGCTCGTCGCAGATCTCCTTCCCCATTATACCGTAGATCACCTTCTCCATGGCATCGCAGATCTCCGGGTAAAGCTCGGAGGAGGTCTCCTTCTCCCATACGCCGGAGGTCTCCTATCCGACAAAGGTCTATATCACCCAAAAGGCGCAGGTCCCCATCTCTTTTAAGGAGATCACCACCCCCCAGGTCTCCGAAACTTCGAAGGCGATCACCTCTGCACTCACCTAAAAATCGCAGTGCAAATTCTCCAAATTCTCCTCGACAAAGGAAGAGGTCTTGATTCTCCATTGACTATTTCAAGTTGCACGTCCTTTTGAATTCCTGTGTTTGATAATATGTTCCAACTGCAGGAGCCGAAGCCCATATCGAAGTCAGAGTCCATCTCGTCGAACTCGGAGGAGTTTGAGTAGGGAGCGAGATAGTCGTATGAACGGTAATGAATACAGTAGGCATCGGGATGGGCAAACTTCACAAAGGTATCTAATACCGAGTTTTTTATTTTTGTATTTTTTTTTGTTTGAAATTCATCTATTTCTAGTATGGTTACTTTAATTAACCTTCTAATTTTTAGGTTTGATGCAAAGAAATCTCCCGAAAGAGATGTATCTGAGCGTCCTGGCTCCAGGCACAAGGCTTCAGAGAGCCTGCCTCATAAAATGCCAATTTCTCTACGTTCACCCCAGCGTGATATAATGAATCGACCTGAAGAGCGTAATAAGGTGCCTGTTGCATCACCAGAAAACTCTTCTAAACAATCTGATTCTCCAACCGACATGCCAAAAATTAATTCAAGGATAAATAGGAGGTATTCACTTCTAGTCACCTTGTACTGCGAGTACTTTGAGTTTTATTTTAAACTTTATTTATTGATATTCTGTACCTATTTAAGGTCTCGTAGCTTCTCAAGGAGTCCTATCGGGCGAGCAAGTTATCGAGCGCCTCGTCATGACAGCCCAGTGACAAACTTAGAAGAAGCAAATAATGCCAGGTTTAGTATTCATCTGTATTATAGTTTTTTCAAACTGTTCCTCTTTCATTTACATTGTATGATATTTTAGTTTGTTTGTGCATGCGCATTTCCAGGGAGGTTACACGTCATAGAGCTGATTCCTCAAGGAGAAGAAATAGGGACTCCTCTAAAGACGTAGGTTTAAAGAAGGCCTATGCAAATAATCATAGTCCAAAGTCCTACTCGCCTGACAAAAGGGCATCTAATCAATCTCCTGTTGCCCATGGTCGTCGGGTGCAGTCAGAAGTAAAAAAGGATAGTGGACCTTTGCCTAAAAGGTACATTTTATTTATTTTCTTAGTTAGTTATATGCATCAATATGGATGCCCGAGTCTTCTATTTTCTATGTGTTGCTCTTTATTTTCTGAAGTAGAGGCTGTTCCTGTGTGCACATTTACATGGTAGGGTGTGCGTTTTATGTGTAGAAGTAGTTATACATATGGTCCGCTACTCTTGCATCCCTCTGTTGCAATGGATCCAATCTGAACATATGTGCAATTACAGCTTCCGTTTACCTTAAGACTTGCTCAAGGTAAATAGCCTTGGGCATCTTATATCCTTCAATATGGTAATGCAGACAATTTCTGAGTAAGTCAATGATGAAGAAGCCTCCTTGGATTATCTTCGGCCAGGTGCCACTGGGTCCTCAAACAACATTTAAAACAGGGTTTTTAACATGTATGCTTCCGACAAATATATAAATATCACCTATACCCCTCACAAATATGTACTTTGATATTTGTCCTAACAATATGTGTCTCATTTCTTAGTTGCCCCTCTAGTTGAACACAACTCAAAATGATGGAGAATTTTAGTTTTTTTAATGGACTTGATGGAAAATGACAGAAACATCCTGTTCTATACCGTTCATACTTCACCTTCTCCCTCCTTGTAAACCCAAGTGATTGGTATTCCAATTGGAACTTGTGAACTATTTTCAAAATTTCTTCATTTTTTCAAGAAATGGACAAATTTATGGTGAATCTTTGAAAACTACATATACTTCACTTCTCCCAATTTGCCATCAATCCTGTGTTTCTAATGATAGTTCATAAGCTTTCTCATTTATTTCCTTGAATTCTCTCTAAAATTATTAAATCTTTCTCATTTAATTTAATTTTTTTTTTTTTTTTTTGGGGGGGGGGGGTCTAGTAAGGGTTAAAGCATGATTAAGTTAAGAGAGATGAAACATAGGGATAAATATGAAATGAGGTTGAAATTGCTAGAGGCAAACATGAAAATACACGTGAGGGGCATATACGATATTAGCATATTTGTTAGGCGTATACGTGTTAAAAATCAAAATAGAAAGTTTTTTCACTTGTATTTTTGTTCCAAATCCAAATATCCTGAACAACTTCCACACAACCAACCCACCCCCCCCCCCCAAAAAAAAAAAAAAAAAGAAAAAAACAACAACAGCCAATAAATAAATAAATAGGTGCTGCCGTTCTCACACCAACTGGTATTTTATTGAAGCTGGACTCGCCTGAAGCAGGCATCAACAACGAATTAATTGAATTTAGTCTTTGAAATGCCTATTATTTTTAGGTGCTGCAACATATGCTAAAGCAATTTGAAATAGTCTATTCAATTGGCAAGGCTATGACTACTGAACACAAAATTGACACTTCTTATGTCAGTCTAGCAGATGCTATGTGCTTCTTATCAGTATGTTCTCCTGTACGATCACATAGATTTCGATGCCTTGTTTGAGAGGTTTCTAGATTATTATTTATATTGATACCTCAACTGTAATTTTGAACATATAGGCATGATCTGGTGTAAACATAACGAAGTTGAATAAAAATAAATAGCTTAGCACATCGGATTGATACCCAGCTTTGATAAGAAGGCTTTTGTTTTGATTTGCTTAACCTATACTCTGTTGGCTTACATGTCTGGCACTAGCTTCTAACGAGTAAAATTCTTTTTCTTAGCAGCAATGTGGTTCTCCCTGAAAGGCGTGTTGAGCATCTACCATACTCATCTGAAGAACACGAATATAATCCTGCAAGTGTAATTGAAGAAAGAGGTGCACCAAGGGGTGGGAATGATAAAGAACGATCCTCTAAGCTGCTTAAAAAAGATGATTCCTCTTTGGATGGAAGGAAATATACTGAACAAATAGTTGATGGTGAGAGGAGAGAGAAAAAAATAGGTGATGAATTTATTGAGTCTCATCAAGAAATGTTGTTTATGAATAGATCGAAGAAGGAGACCAGTAAAAAAGATCGTCAGGATAAGGACAATTCAGACTCCGAAGAAACTGATTTATATCAAAATCAGAGCGGGGAAAAGCATCGACATAAAAAATCTGATAAACGTAAGAGAGATTCGGATGAAAGCTCTGGTTCTGACTCCCAAATTGAGGATAAGAAAGAGGCCAAAAGAAGAAGGAAAGATGAGAAAAGGCTTCGGAAGGAGGAGAGGCGTCGTAGGCGAGAAGAGAGGCACCGCCGCAAGTTAGAACGACGAGCTGGAAAGCTAAAATCGAAATATATTGATACTGTTAACCCCACATCAGATTTTGAGAAAGATCATAGTGATTCTGCTGATTCAGATGGTGGTAATACTGGCAGTAGGAAGAAATTTCATCCAAATGATGCAGATGATAGAGAGTCAGACCCAAAAAAGCTTGAGATTGAGCTGCGAGAGAAGGCCCTTGAATCCCTCAGAGCAAAAAAGGCTATTAGTCATTAAATTTCTGTTGCTTAAGATTTTGGATTTGCTGTTTTGCTATACTCATCTCTATTATTTACTGTTTGTTTATTATGAAAAACATCATGCTCTGTAGAATGAGATTTTCATTATATTGTATCGACTTAGTTTATTCGTAGATAGCAAAACTGGTTGATGTAATCTATGTTTACTCTGGCAGTTGAAGTGGATACAAGCGGATTTCCGAGCTATATTAATGCATCTTTGTGATGTTCTTCTGCTAGAATTTTCTGGTAATATTTTTTTTCTTTTACTTTATTGCATTCAAATGTTGAATTCTAGGAGATATACCCGCTCACTTGCTCTTTGCTTTATACCTTTGCTTGTATGGTGCTCTTTGCTTTCTACCTCTGCTTGTATGGTGTTTAGGTTCCCTTTTTTTGGTTGAACCACTAAGAGCATCCGTTACAAAAAAAATACAAAAAATTGTAAATAACCCCCTACAGGGTGAAATACCCCCCTACAGGGTGGGAAGTGCCGTCCGAGAGATAGGTTGGTTTTTTTGGTTTTTTTTTATTAGGAAATTAAATTTTTTTTGGTGGGATGGCACTTTTAGTTTTTTTTATTAGGAAATTAAATTTTTTTTGGTGGGACGGCATTTTTTTGGTGGGACGGCACTTCAAGTGCAGTCCGACCATTAAAAAAATAATTTTTAAAAAAATAATTTTTTTTGTGCGCGGCACTTGAAGTAGTTGTCCGACAATTATTATTATTATTATTATTATTATTTTTTTTTTTTTTTTTTTTTTTTTTTTTTTTTGGGTACGACGGCACTTGAAGTGCCGTCTCTCATATATGCATATTTCTCATTTTTTCTCTCATTTATGGCAATCTCCTATAGCGTATTATGCATATTATGCATATTTGGTCAATGACTGCAGGGCTGTTTTTGGCCATTTAGCAAACCACTAGAGATGCTCTAATAAGAATTGGTGTTAGTGAACTTCTAATGAATCATATGCATATTTGCCACAAGTTTAGGCTGTTATAGGGTATACTAGAATCATTAGTGCATTTATTTGTGATGTCTACGTTTAGAAGTTATGTCGTTTAAAATTGACTTAAGGAAATTACTTGCTGCCTACTTTTTTGGAGTTTGAGTTGGAAACTAAATTAACTTTTTTGCTCATTGATAGATGAGAAAACTTTCAAGTAGACTGGTAGCCTGGCATGTGCAGTAACTATGTACATATTGTTTTTCAAGTCAGGTGAAAAGCTGATGAGTTTGATCGATTTCCCATAGAAGGCTAGTTAACTATAACCGCAAGCTGTTTTGGAGTGTGGTTCTTTCACATTGTTTCTGGTTTAACATCTGGATGTTTGGCAGCTCGAAACTTTGTTCCCAGGGGCTTTTGTTAAAAGCATTCTTGTTTTCATGTTCATGTCAAGCTGATAATCCCCTTATGAGGTTGTTGTAGTGGTATGCTTGTATGCTGTAAGATCTGTCCCCCTTCGTAAACTTTGTTCAAAATTGATTGCTAGGAAATAGATACAGTATCTTCTGACATGTTTTTCCTTGTTTCGCATCAGTTTATTAGCAAACCGTAAATTAATAGCCATTTTGCAGAAGTCCCTTATAAAATTTTTCTTTACCCCTTTGGAGCCCCAAACGTCATGCATCTTCCAATGCAAGCTGTTATGGTTAAGTTACTGTGCTGAAATAGATGATAAAACTTTCTTTATGTAAAGAGAACATGAATAAATATGAGGTGATTTTCTCATATAAAGTAATTGTACTCACACAATGAGATTCATAATGGACGATTAACACCATTCATATTGATTTACACGTCATAATATCTCTGAGTATAATAAATCAATTTGTTTGAATGCATTTTGATCATGTTTCAAGCTGCTGTAAAATGAACGATTTTTCAATAATATTACTATTAGCTCTATGCAATGCATTGGTAAGATGGCCCCAAACGACTTTATTTTTTGAACACATGTGTCTTACAATATGAGGAACATAATGAACATTGCAGATCGCCTATATGAAGCCCCACTGTGTGTGTATACAGCATTTCTATATGAGGAATCTATGTACTAAATGCAATGCATCGTTAAATTTAGTTCGAATTGATTTGCTCGTGGTTGATAGTTGGGATTAGTTGATCATGCTTTTAGCATCTGATGTTTATAGGGGTAATATGTAGTGCTTGCATTTCTTAAGAGTTTGTTATTTATACTATAATGTTTATGAATTAACCTTCTTTGGTTGCTTACAATTTTCCTTCTATTTTATGTACTTGATTCTAGGGGTGGCAACCGGGTCGAAACTTGGCAGGCCCCCGTGCCCAGGCTCATAGCGGAGAAAACCCGACCCGGATTAGCCCTGCGACCTAGTAGACCCGGTCCCAGGCTGGGTCGAGAGGGCCCCCTTTTTTTTATTTATAAATTTTAATTGGGTGTTTTTTGATTGTGTTTAAATGTTTAATTGTGTTTTATTTATTTTAAGTTGTACTTTTCAAAAAAAAAAAAAAAATTAATTGTGTTTAATTGTGTTCTATTTATTTTAAGTTGTGATTTTTTATTTTTTTAAAAATAAATTTAATTGTGTTTTATTTTTTTTAAAATTTTTTTAATTGTGTTTTATTTTTTAAGTTGTGGTTTTTTTTTAATTTTGTTTTTTTGGCTTAATTGTGTTTTTTGTTTAAGTTGTTTAATTTTTTCCCCTCCCTTTCTCTTCACATATAATTGTTTGCTTGAAATTTGTATTGAAATTGAACGAGTAGTGTAGAGAGAATAAGAATTGTTTGGTGTGAAAAATTTGGATGGAATATGGTTGGTATTTAAAGATTTTTAAAAATATTGAAATTTCTAAAATACCCTCCAAAACTAGTTGTTCATAGGGGTTGGGGGGTATTTTAGTAATTGGGTTTTCAAAAAAAAAGGGCTACCTTGCTGTCGTTGCCCAATGGTCGGTCCGGGTCGGGCAGACTCTTGGACCTGTCGGGTTAGCCTGGGGCAGGCCCGGGCTGGGGTGACCAGTTTTACCTAGTTCAGCACGGGTAGCTCCATAGCTCGATAGTTCTGTAGCTCGATAGTTTGGCACGGCGAGGGAAACAACGAAGTAGCTCCATAGCTCGATAGTTCTGTAGCTCGACGACAAGCCGAGGCACCATAGCTCGGCCAAAACCTTCTCATAGCTCTGCGAGATGCTCGAGACTCCATAGCTCAACAAAATAAATAGCTCGACGGCGACGACAACTAGCTTCGAAGCACAGCGAACCCAGTAGCTCAGCGAGAAGAGGGTGCCTATAGCTCGGCGACTGAGCAATGCCATAGTTCGACTAGGATCAAAAGCCCAAAGCTCGGCGAAATGGTTGGCCGAGCTAGGGGGTCTCCATAGTCATCGCTGACCCTTGGATCACGCCGAAAACCGAGCGCAAGCATGATGAATGGCTCAGATTCACCCACATCGCCACTTTCTTCCTCTGAGCTCCGCTCGATTCTCCATTGTTGGATCTCACTCAGTGGGCGAGCCGAGCGCTGGTGGACGTTCCTGATGGTTCCACGTAGCCCCTCATTACAACGATCAGATATCGGCCTCTGATTCAACTCAGCGCGCGAGTCGAAGCTGATCAACGCTGCTGATTGCGCCAAAAATCGTGCCCAGGTCTGATTATTCAGTAAAAATTCCATAAATTCATTTTCAATTTGAAAATTTAATTAAAACTCCAAAAATAATTTTTTAAATTCGGGAAAATTAATGATTTTTTTGAATAATAATTTAAAATTGGATTGATTAATTATAAAATTCGAAAAAGTGATTTTTAAATTGGGAAAAATTCTAGAAAATTTTAGAAAAATTCAGAAAAATCCGAAAGATATGAAAAAAATCCAGGAAGATATTCACTACCTTCAGAAGCCACTGATCAGTTCCAGGTATCTCCAAACACCCTGACAGCTAAGATTGTATTCTGGAGTCTAAAAATAAGGCGTACTACTCCCCGAAAGCCAAGAAAATTACCTTCCGGGAATGGGGGCTTATGATGATGGTAAAAATCGAAGCAAATCAGGCCCATACGTTTCCAACACAGATCTCAAAGCTTTTACAGGCAGATTAATCATAACGGACCTCTTTAACTGGTCCGGGCATTCTTCAGGCTCCTTTACAAGATATGAGCTTCTTTCAAGCCCATAAAAAGTGACAGACTAAGCCCACTAGGAGAGACACCCAGTCCATAAAGGCTAGAAGTCAAATCTCTTGAGGGGGAGGAACATAAAGGAGATAAGAAATTCATATCGATCCAACGGATTCAGATCGATCTGTTGATATGTTTCTCAGACCTATAAATATCCTCCCCCCTCTATAGTCAGAAGGTAATCAACAAATCGCCAGTTTCTCTCTCAAACTCTCTTTATCTTTCTAGTTCTGACTTAAGCGTCGGAGGGTCTATCGCCGGGGCCAACCCCCGGTATTTCAGGCTTTTTGTAGGTCCATTAGCCGTGTCAGCAATCGTCGGATTCAGATCACGGTGGTCAATCAACGATCCAGATTCAATCTCAGGAACTCTAACCGCATTTCGCAAAGATAAAAGGTCAGATTTTTAGTAGTTTCCATTAAATAAGAACTCACTATCTGTTTGCTTTCACACCAAAATAAGCAGCAACAATTATTAGTACTATATATGCTTAGTATAGTAGTTATTGTTGTAGTAATTATTTATAGCAATAGTAACATATTTTTTTATGAAGAAAAATTCTCTATAAATCTTATAATTGAAATGGTTGACAGATTTTGAAGAGATTCTTATTTTAATAAAGATGATTGTATTACCATCCAGTTCTATTAGTATTTGCTTGTTGGAGAGGATGCATTTCACAGGGCTCACCTTAAAGTTTGAAGGTTTGCTATTTCATGTTTAGACACTTATATATAAGTTCTCTTTACCTTAGGAGGGAGTATCAAGTATGCTTTGTATGATGTACTTAAGAGTGTTTTGATACGTTACTAAATAGTTGCAGTCCAACTTGTAAAAGCAATATTTTCACTACTTCGTCAGGTTGCAAAAGAAAATGAACTGTTCTTTACTTGCAACTTGAATTTGCGATGTTCTTTGCTTGCAATCAAAGGGAATCATGCAAGCTATTAAACTCCCCATTAGCATGTGACCGTTCCGGCATGCAATTTTTTTGGTTGGTAAAGATCTTCGAAATTATAGGCATCTTTTTGTCCATTGAGTTTTAGTTGTGCTTAGGATGGTCTCTCTGAGTAATGTAGTTCTCTAAGGTCTGTTTGAAAAATGTAAGACGGTTGAAAAGTAATACAAAATTTTGAATGTAAGACTGTAGAAAAGTAATACAACATTTTGCCATTGTTTAGAACATTAACAAGTGAGCTTCAGATAACTTTATTACACTCTTAGTCCACTATGCTATGTAAGATGAACGGTTCAAATTTTTCTTGGAGTATCCGTATCAATAAGCTCACATACAGAAAGCAAAAAGTGTACTAAAAGAGAGAACAAAAATATGGAAGAGCAATTGTAACTAAATTCTCTAGCTAGGAAAACAATTGGGAGAAAGAAGTGAGGTGCACTTTGTTGGGTTTTATGTCTTACATACTTGTAGTTCGATGAGAAGTAGAAGATGATTAGGTGAATGAGGTAGAAGCAATCACAGTGAGAAGCAGCAGGAGCAAGAGTAGCAGCTAGCAAGAATTGACATTCAACTGCCCCGTCCTAAGGCTCTGGATGGAATTTCGACTATTGCAGTCGACTGCCAGTTTGGGCAGTCGACTGCCACCAATGCCGAAGCTGTTATTGGGCTTAGGTCTGGATAATATTTTGGGCCCAATTTTTTTTCCAAGTTAGATCGTACGACTGCTATCGTGTGTCTCTTTATTCAGGATATATCGAACGACTTATGTGTCAAGACTACAACCTAGAGTTTCTCTAGATCGTACATTATTATGTAAGTATGTCTTCATCGAGAGGCAAGAGAGAGTACTTCAATGGGAGTTTAGACTAAGAGTTCTCCATTATAAACAACTGATTATCTTCCAGTTAGGCTTGAGAGGTAGATATGTTCTTGGCAATAGTGTAATACTTTGTATCTTCTCTAGTTGAATAAGATCTCCCTTATTTCTCCCCCAGATTAGGGTTCACCCAAACCGGGATAAATTATTGTGTGCTTTGTGAGCTTGGTTTAATCTACTTGATTGATTGTTCATCATTGGACCTATTGTCACTAAACTCAACAATGAATTCCCAACAATTGATATCAGAGCTTTAGGTCAAAAATCTTCCCTAGTTTAGGAGGAGTTCAAGTTTCTTAGGAGAAGATGACAGATCAAAGTTTCACGAAGATCGTGCATGGGAGACATTCTGACATAAAGCAGGAGATTCAGGTGAAGAATTATGCAGAAGCCCTTGGTTTAATTCGGATATTTTTGGTGAACGGAGTCAGGTGTACAATCACATCTAGTCTTTGGGCAAGACTTATAACTGATGCTGCATAATTGCCATTACAAGAACTGATGTACTGAAAGAGAAATATGTTCAGTTACTCTATGAAGAAAAGTAATGCTCTTCAAGATCATGTAGGGGACTTCAATTCAGGGTCAACTAAATTGAGGTCATCGAACGCAGATAATCTTAAACTTTCATCTTAATAAATTCACTACCAGATCCATACAAACATTTGTTAATCACCATGCTAGACAGAGAGTCTACCAATGAGAAGTTTTCTACAACAGCGGTGATCGAGGGCTTGGAGGAGGATGGACTTAGGAGGGGGACTCAGATTCAATGAGTTGCATCAGGGTGGATGATATTTTGAGTGGAAGAAAAAATGCACGTAAGAGAAGGATGTGTTGCTACTATTGTAAAAGGTTTGGGTATTAAAAGAGGAATTGTCAAAAGTTGCTGAATCGTGGATAATATTACCAGTGCCACTGAGTCAAGTGATACTTTAGATTGTACTCTTGTTTCAAATTACATATATGTGTATTCAGACTGGTTTCCTGGTCTGGGGAGTTCTTCTCATATATGCTTCAAAAGAAGACGTTTTCTACTTACAAGTTCACAAGAGATCTTTGTGTGAGAACATGTTGGTGAATTTTGTGGAGTAGTGAGTGAGAGAACAGTCGAGTTGGAAGCGCCATATAGAAATATGTACATACTAGAAAATGTCATGTATATTACTTTGTTGAAACGATACCAGATATATTCTGTAACACCCCGAATTCCAAATAAGACTGAATTCGAAGTTCCACAGGATCTTTACACTTCACTTTGTACAAGTTTACAAGGAATTTAAAACTTTTATTACACCAATGTCTTTACATCAACACGCAGTGGAATAAATAAAGTACAATCATGATAAATTTACAATTGTAACAACTTTAGCATCTAAGTAATCATCAGCAACAATTTCATCTTTATATCTTTTTGTAAATTCCAAGTCCTGCATATAAAACTGTGGGCATGTCTGTTGCTTACAACCGAAGAAATATTATACACAGCCATCCTCGCTATGCCAAAAGTATAACGATTCTTTAATACTTTAACAAACACAAATTTGATCACAAAAAAAGCTAAAGAGGGACCATCCTGTTGATGTCGTGGGTGCTGTGCACTTAATTCTTAATGCAGTTATTTATATTTAATGATACTAATGCGCACTTGTTCGGATTCTATACATCTCATACTACATAGGTCCGAGGGCAAGCCCTTAATCGTTCTTCATCTTGTAGGGTTGTTTCCCTCGCCATGATTTAAACTATTACGGTAACTACAGTAAGTATCCTAGATGTCCTATGAGTTACGAGCCCATGCCCAGACAGCCTGGAGGAAAATCTCACGTCGTGACATGACGCATCATACAGAGCCTATGGACAATTCGCCTCCGTCATGGAACAATGGCACTATGTAGTCACCAAATATCCCACAAGCGTCGCCACGGTCCCGATAATTCTGGAGATGTATCCACGTCATGACATGACGCATCAAGCAGGCAGCCTGTGAATACTCTCACACCGTAGATCCGAGGCCCTTATACTTGTGTTTTTCTCTTACTTTCATCACATCTCCACTGTGTCTAATCCTTACATTTTTAGTTTGTTTTAGAAGAAAATCATCACAACCTAGAGCTAGCTTACCCTACCGGACTTAAACCAAACAAAAGAGACATTCGGCCCAACCTCGCTACTTCTCAAGAGATGCTCAACCCACACTGGTTAGCTCTCAATTCATTAATAAAAACTACCGGTCACTAGGGTCTCGCCTAGCCTCTAGATTCCAACAACTATCTCTTTCTAGATATCAACAATATGTTGTATTCAATCTCAAAATAATATTTCAATTCCTTTATTCAATAAACTCTTTCTCAAAGAAAAAACATTTTTTTTTATAATCTCATAACATGGAATAATTCAATTCAACTCTTTTGTCAATTTAATCACTTATAGTATTGTGTGCAATTCAAATAATCTCTTAATTGAAAGTTAATAACCATAAAATCTCATTAAGAAGAATCTAAGTGCATTCCAAACTTTCATTTCTCTTAAATCAAACAATAGTCACATTTTAATCGATAAAAACCGAGTCCTTCAACAATATTTAAGGTAAAATCCTTTTTCAATACTCACAAAATATATCAAAATATTGTAGAAATATTTTTTATGTAGTCTAAACAATTCTAGAAGAATATTAGTATTTTTTCCCAATTTTTATTGCATTTTAAAACTAAAAAATACCCACAAAATCAAAAAGAAAACAAAGTGGCAAGGGTCGGATTTGAACCTAGAGCCAAACCCCAAATCTCACCAATGAACAATAACAAACCCAAGCACACCTGAACAGCAGAAGGTCTTAAGTGACTAACTGATATAAAGGGGACTCAGTTTATACTTAAAGTGTGGGTTTGGGATTTAATTAAAATTCGAATTTTCAGAAAAACAGAGTCTCTTGCAAGACTCGAACCCAAGACCAGAACTCCGCTCAGCTACAGTAACAGACCCAGATCGCACCTGAAGACCAAATGATCTTGAGTGACTAACCGATATGAAATTGGTTAAGTACTTTTTGTATATACCGTACTGTAATTAATTTTCCTTTAATAAACTCGATTTTCAATTGATTTGTACTCACTCAAAATCTAGATCCTTTTTCCAGAATGTATTCTATCAAAATACAGTATAGTATATTTATTTAAACTTTATAAAATTCTCTTTTTGACAATGTAACAAAAGTTTCTACCCAAATTGTATTAGAAAACATATATCATCAATTTTCAAATAAGGTGTTGTCTTTCATAAAAACTTCTTTATAAAAATTCCTAAACTCATAAGATACATACTAGTGAGATTAATTCTACATTTCTTTACCACATTAGCATCAAAATAATCCTCTTTCATACATGTTGCATTATTTCGACTATAATAGAAATATTCTACCATACATCAGTTTTTCATACAATTATGATTCGTCAATTTGCATGTATTCTAGCATGCAAATATATTAATAAAGCATCATAACAAATTTTAGAGAATAAATTAAGCAATTCGCATCTACCACACTAATCAAAATTCAGCAATTAAACTATATATTATCTAGCATGCTTCAAACTCCTAAATTAGAATGAATTTTAGAAACACCCACCCAAGAAATGTGATTTCTTAGCAATATAACTCCTAGAATGAGAAGCTCCTAGTAGAAAAATTCCTTCAAAAGCTCCAAGTGAACTCCAAGCTCCAATTCGGCCAGCAACAGGAAAGCACCTCCACCATGAACAGTGACAAACTCAGAGTACACTTATACTTATATATATATATCTACACATGTATCTATATACATAATTATATCTATATAATAAAACACAAAGAAAGCTATCAAGTGGTTCTTCTTCAATCCCCCAAAAATCAAAGGCCTAGATTTAACCTCACAAAACATATTCCCCCCCCCCCCCCCCCCAAAGTTTTCCTCCAAAACTCAAATTCAAATCCCCCCCCCCCCCCAAAGTTTTCCTCCAAAACTCAAATTCAAATCCCCACCCAAAACAAATCCTATATTTATTTAATTATTTTCTCTCTCTCTCTCTCCCCCTCTTCTATTCAAACAATTAAGAAAATAAAATTTTATTTTTTTTAAAAAAAATTTTTAAAACTAAAAAAATTACAAATTTAAAAACTTTTAAAAAAGTTCAAAAATATCAAAAAAGTCATATAATATGTTTTTTGCTGGACCCCCAAAAGTTTCTCATATAATATGTTTGCTACTTCAATTAATTTGCTCGACCTCCAAATTTTTTTATATGATCAAATAAGGTGCACCGTTCCGAAGACGTGTCGTAGGCACGTGTCAACGGGCAAACCTAGTATATGTATATAATAGAACATATATATGTGAGTGTGAGTGGAGGAGACAGAGTAGATTTGCTTGTGGTTTTTTTTGATTTCAGCAGAGAGATGAAGAAAGAAGGAGAGGATGAGGAGAATGTGAAGATGGTTTAAGGGTATTATATAAGGGGATTAGTAGATAGTTATTAAAACTACCCATTAATCAAACCCATTATCCCACTAACTCTACTCTCAAATTCAAAAGTTCATTGTTTCCTTCCATCTCAAACAGCCGGCCACTCCTCTTTCCATGTAAAACACGTGCACATGTATTGCACTTGCACACACTTCACAAAATTAATTATTTTTATTTAATTTAAAACATGTGTTTATTTCTATAATATGCATAAAAAATTAACTTACTTAAAAATTATACTTTTCATGCACAAATAAAATAGACATACACACACTTCAAAATTTTATTTTGAAAACGAAACACTTAAATACGTGCACCGCAAACACGTGCATTGCCCGTAAAAATATTAAAATACGAAATCAACTTTATCAACAGAAAAATATTTATAAATAATCGGAATACAATATAAAAAAATATATTTAATATATGCATCCGATAATGTAATCAACACGTACACAAAAAACACGTGCATTGCACGTATAAAAATATTTAAATAAAAACAAGAGAAAAATGAATTTATGTTTATAAAACAAATTCGAATACGTCACTAAATAAATAATCGATACACATAGAAAATAACACACATAGTGGTGGAAAAATACATAATCGATACGTGCATCGATAACACGTATAAAACACGTAAAAACACAAAGATCGGAATATTATATTTGAGTTGACTCAAATAGAATTTTAAGAATACGGAAAATGCATAAATAGTCGGAATCCAAAAACGTAGTGAAAATACGTTACGGATATTACTCGTCGCGGTACAAAATACACATGCGTAACACGCGAAGAGCAAAATGGTCATTTCCAATTTTGCGGGGTGTTACATATTCAATGTACGCTAGAGATTGATATATTCAATGTCCGTATTAAGGATAACAGAGAGATTGAGAAAATGTTATTGGATTGATTATAACTGAGTACAATATCTCCTATATATAGGAGGGAACCAAATACTAAACTAATACATAATCCGATATGGGACTAAACATAATATTTAACACCCCTTCTCAAACTCATGGTGGGTGAACAGTGTGAGTTTTCCCTCCACGTAACAAAATCTCTGAACAGTATAAAAATTGGTGAAGAAGTCTGTTGTCTGCTGCGAAGAGATAACAAAATAAAGTGAAATGGTCCCTGCTTCAAAACGCTCACGAACATAGTGGCAATCAATCTCTAGATGCTTCGTTCGCTCATGAAAGACCGGGTTTCTTGCAGTGTGCAATGCACTCTGGTTATCACAATAGAGAGGAGTAGCTCCTGTACGAGTGACACCCATATCTGATAACAACCAACGAACATGAACAATCTCTTCTTCTGAAGATATTTGAGGATCAGAAGAAGAGCACTGTAGTGAGCTGATATACGAGCGAAAACAAACTGACTGAATATACTGACTGCATGAGCAATATCGGGTCTGGTCATGCATAAGTAGACAAGCTGTCCAACAATCTGTCTGTATCTAATGGGATTGGGAATGAGCTCACCATCTTTGGGACGAAGCTTCACGTGAAGCTCTATGGGAGTATCGGCTGATCAACTATCAAAGAGACATGGAGCGAAGATAATGTCTGATGTATATTTCTGTTGAGAAATGAGTATCCCTGAGATCCATGGGCAATTTATAGACCCAGAAAGTAACGTAGTATGCTAAGGTCTTTCAGAACTGCTGGTGAAGGTATTTCTAGGTGGATGCAATGCCTACTGAGTCATCTTCAGTAATAATCATATCATCAACATATAATAGTAGAAGTACCATCCCCTGCGGTGTCGACCGCATTAACATAGAAGGTCCTGTGAACTCTGACTGAAATTAACATGTGTGATGACACAGAGAAAACACTCAAACCAGCTAGATGGACTTGTTTCAGACCATATATAGTACGATGTAGACATTAAACATAACAAGGAGGTGTGGTAATGCTAGGAGGAGGATGCATGTAAATAACTTCAGATAAGGTACCATGAAAAAAGTTATTCTTCATGTACATCTAGTATAACCGCCACTGACGGATGGCGGCAACAATAAGGAGAGTGTGAACTGTAATTATCTGTGCAACTGGAGCAAAAGTCTTATCATAATCAATTTCATGCTCCCGAGAAAATCTTCGGGCAACTAGACAAGCCTTATGCTGATCAAGGGATCCATCGAGTCAATTCTTGAGCTTGAAGATCCACTTGCAGCTAACAGGCTGGATGCCTAATGGCAGTGAAACAATATCCCAAGTGCCAGTCTGGTCAAATGCATTGAACTTCTCTGCAATAGCTCCCTGCCACTTGGAATATTGAATTTCTTCCTAATAGGTTCTGGGCTCACATGTGGAGCGTATGACAGTGAGATATGCATGAAACTGTGGTGAGTAGGAAGCTAGGGTGACAAAGCCAAACTAGTCAGAAGGACCAGTGGCATCAGGTGTATAACATGCCAGGGGATGCCCGAAGTAGAACATGTAGACTGACGGACCGATGGTGGATTGGCAGGGTGTGGGGTGAGGTCGGTGCAGTGGGTGCATGCAGCTGTGGGGATGCAGGTG
The DNA here is from genome assembly GCA_017893485.1 of Hemerocallis citrina. NCBI lineage: Eukaryota > Viridiplantae > Streptophyta > Magnoliopsida > Asparagales > Asphodelaceae > Hemerocallis > Hemerocallis citrina. The sequence continues at coordinate 185,901,094 of CM030358.1, read as the reverse complement.
GTGACTTTGTAGGAAGAACAATAGGTGTAACGTCTGTATAAGATGGGAAAAAGAGCTAAAGGAGTGGGATCAAAGGGAATGCATGAAGATGTGTCCGGGGAGGTAGGCTCAACAACTGGGGAATCGAGAAAACTAGTATCCGCAGGACAGGTCAAGTAGTAAGGAGAGTCTTATACAAAGGAGACATGTCGGAAAATACGGACATGACCCGACGATGGATCAAAACAATGATATCTCCTGTGCTCCGAACTGATACCTAGGTGAACGCACTTTGCAATGCGAGCAGTGAGCTTTGTAGGCTCTGTGAGAGGGAGAATGACGTAATAGGTGCACCCAAAAGTACGGTGCATATTGTAGTCCAGTGGTGAGTGATGAAGAGTCTCATAATGTGTCGTACCAGATAGGGTAGGTAAGGGAGTGATGTTAATGAGGCTAACAGAAGTTATGACAGCTTCAGTTAAGAAAGAACGAGGAACAGAAGAGGAGAGTAAAAGAGCACGAGCCGTCTAAAGAATGTGACGATGCTTGCATTCAGATACACCATTTTGCTCATGTGTGAGGGCATAATTGCTGAAAAAGTGTGTCGTGAGACTGAATGATTGATCTCATAGTGGTGGAAGTGTACTCACGAGCACCGTATGAGCAAAAATTCTTGATGCACGCACCGAACTGAGAGTGAATCATGGTCATATAAAATTGGTAAATATTAGGAACCTCAGATCGTTGGTGCATAAGAAAAACCAATGTTTATCGAGTGAAGTTATGATGAAGGCAACATAATAGAGATAGCCTTTGCACGAAGGTACAGGAGAGGGTCCTCATATTTCAGAATGAACAAGTTGAAAAAGATGGTGGGTTTGAGAAGTGTTTTTGTTGTTAAAAGAAAGTGGAATGTGTTTGGCCGAATGGCAACCCTGGCAATCAGACAAATGATTAAAAGAAAGAGAACCAAGGGCACCACTATGGGCTAAAGTCTTGAGTCGAGACTCACTAACATGACCTAAATTTCTGTGCCACATATCAGCATTAGATGACACAACACTAGCAAAATTAGGATGAAATTTATGTGCATGTAGAAAGTCTAGATGCTATAGACGACCATGTCGACTAGCACGCCCAAACTCCTGACCATTGTGAGAATCGATCATAGAATAACCTAAAGAATCAAATTTGATGACAAGAACACTATCGCACAGTGCACTAATAAAAAAAATGTTCACGGATAAATGGGGAGCATAAAATACAAATGTAATGTGAGAATGAGAGAGCTAATAGATTCTGAGTGTGTAGTGAGAAGTTGTGAGCCATCAGCTGTGTGAAAGGATGGCGAGTGAAAGGGAATTGCAGTCTAGTGTCGAGCATCGTATAATTACTAGTAAGATGAAGTGATACACCAAAATCTAAATTCCCGGAAGAATTCACACCAGAAGTAAAAGAGAATACATGGGCAAAGGGGTTAGTAGTGACAGACTGACCCAAGAGTTAGAGTTCCAACTTAGCAAGGTGTAGCGCCCCAAATTTTCAATAAATAAAATTAGAAATACGTAGCCCAAATTCCAGAATCAACTTCAATTGTAATTCTAAACATAGCAACCAAATATATGAAAAATTAAATTTTTTTATTACATCAACTCTTTTACAAAGCACAGTGGAATTTAGACACTTTGAATTACAATTTTCTCTTTACAATCAATCATTTTACAAGATATGCATAAACATTTACTAATCTACCACATGCTCCCAACTCCATGCTAATGGTACCTACCTATAAAATATGAGGCTAGAGATAACCCTAACCCCCAAAACTACATGGGTCAGCCATAATGGTGTGAGTGATATTTAAGGAAATACGAACTTAAATGGAAACATAAAGAATAAAATCATAAGTCATCAAGTGAAACATATTAACATAGTAATAACAGATGGAACATGAAATAACACTAAATTAAGCATAAATCATCAAGTGAAACTAGGCTAAGTGTCAAGTGTAAGAAAACAAAGAAGGCATGCATAAAACAAGTCAAGAAATCACAAATGCAGATGATGATTACTAATGCACACTTGTCGGATTCTATGCATCCCACTCGACCTAGGTCCGGTGCAAGCCCTTATCGTTCTCCACTTGATAGGGTTCAATCCCTCGTTATGCAACTAACTTACTACGATAATTACTACGAGATTTAGATATTTTGCAAGTATTGAATCTCGCCCTTGGAATACTGGAGACCAATCCCACTCCGTGGATCATTCCATGGCCTATTTCATCCATCGTCCCAGAATACGGGGGAATGTCTCACTCCGCAACTCATTCTAGAACCCTCATTGCACAAATATTCCATGGGCATCACTCTTGTCCCGGATTACTGGAGATCAATCCCCTCCATGGATCATTATGTGGTCTATTTCATCCATTATCCCAGAATACTGAGGAATATCTCACTCCGCGGATCATTCTGGAGTCCATGACTCACGTTTGCTCCCATTTCATCATGTCACCATCTAGTTCCTTTCCTTATGTTTATTAAGTTCAATTAATTAACCACAGTTTCCCTAGAGTTGGTGTACCCTACCGTACTTAACTCAACTAATCAACATTAGGGCCCCAACTGGCCAACTTCCACAAAAATCTCATCTGCCGGTACATAAGGGTTCCACTCAACCTCTAGAGTTTCAAGACTCAAAGAGAAAACTCCATTTCGAACATTTCTTAAAAGCATAAATCCCAAAGTTATATAACTCATCACAAAATTTCCTTCAAATTCAATAGTCAAAACTAAGTGCCTCCTTGTATAACCATATCCACAAAATTGTCCAGAAAACTAACATTAACTTTATTAAAACTGAAACGAGTAGTAGATAGATAACTTGAAATACAATACTCTTTAAGTTTGAAAATGTACACCTTCTAAATCCTGCATAAATAAGACTTAAATGCTTATTAAATTTGAGAATACATACTTTCTGAATGTGATGAAATCAGAATTCAATTACTTCGAAAAACAGAGAATTTATTGTTTGCAAATTCGAAGAAACAATCATTTGAAGATTAGAAGTTTGCAACAAAACAGAACTCAAAAGCTAAGGCATGACAGTCGATCGACAAATACAGTGTTAAAAGCTGCGGTCGATTGTCAGTATTAAAAAAAACAACTCAAATCTATGCCACTACCTCCTTAGAAAGGATGTGACCTAGGAATGCCACTTCAGATTTCCAGAAATCACACTTGGATAACTTGGCATACAACTTCTGCTCTTCCAGCTTCTTCAAAACTGCTGCTAGATGCTCGGTGTGCTCCTTCTCTGACTTGGAGTACACGAGGATATTGTCGATAAACACCACGACGAAAGAATCAATGAATGGCCTCAGAACTCTGTTCATCAAATCCATGAAGATTGCGGGTGCATTCGTCACTCCAAATGGCATAACTAAGAATTCGTAATGCCCATGTCGAGTTCTAAATGCAGTTTTGTGCACATCTTCGGCTTTCACTCGAACTTGGTGATATCCTGATCGAAGATCTATTTTGGAGAATACAGCTGCTCCTTGTAGACGATCGAACAAATCATCAATTCGGGGAATAGGATATTTATTCTGAACAGTGACCTTATTCAGCTCCCGGTAATCGATACACATTCTCATTGATCCATCCTCTTCTTTATCAAAAGCACTGGTGTTCTCCAAGGTGACGCACTAGGTTGAATAAAGCCTTTCTCCAACAGTTCCTCAATTTGCCGTTTCACCTCATCCTGTTCCACTGGAGCCATCCTATACGGTGCCTTAGAAATGAGTGCACTTTCCGGTTGAACAGTGATGCTGAACTCTACATCACGATGTGGCGGTAACCCAGGAAAATCATCCAAGAACACAGTCGGATAGTCCCGAACCACAGGAATCCCTTGCACTTCCGCAGGAGTCTCTTCCTTGCGGATAGCTGCCACCAGCCTAGAACATTTCTTCTTCCCTTGGAAAGTGACTTCAGGTCCACTTGGAGTCTTCACTGTTACCGTCTTGGTCTTACACTCGATGCTTGCACTGTACACCGACATCCAATCAATGCCAATGATAACATCGACTCCCAAGATAGTCAGCTCGATCAGATCAATCCCAAAGATTCGATCTCCAATCACAATCTTGCAATCTGCATAGTACCGATCAGTGGTTAAAGTTTCTCCTGATGGAGTAGCTACTGCTAAGATTTTGCCTGGAAAAATCTTCGGTTCAACTCCCAACACTTTAGCAAATTTAGGAGACACAAAAGTATGAGAGGATCCAGTATCGAACAACACAACAGCTTTCATTCCATTCAAATTCTGATGCAGAAGATCCATTAAATTTGAAGCATGGAACATGAACTTTCAAATCAATATTTCCATTTCATTGAATTTCAAACTTTATACATTCGAATTGAAAAACATTTCTTGACATCAGAATGAAAATAGTAGAAGCTACAACAGTTTAACTCCTACGGTTCCTCTTCGCTTCTCGAAGTTCTCCCCGTAGTTCATCAACTTCATCCTTCAGCACATCGGTCAGATTCTTCCTCTTCTCGAGTTCCCATACACGATGACTGAGAACTGCAAAGTCATCCTTACGCTTTGCCAATTGAGCCTCCAATAATCCGACTCTCTCCCGCAGTGTTTCTACCTGCCTCTGAAGAGATATCACAAGACTATTTGGAACTGGTTCTTCTTCTTCTTCTTCGTCAGAAGAGTCATCAGATGAATCCGGAGGTGGGGTGATCTCTCGGAATTCAGGCCATTCTTCTCCATCAGAATCTGCTTGCCCTGGGTAGTAGTCTTCCTCGGAATCTGCTTGTCCAGGATGGTACTCTTCCTCGATGATATGCCAGTCGTCGTCTCCAGCAGGGTCGAAGTGATCAGCCATCTTAGAAAATAGGGAGGAAGAAGCATAAGTCATAGAGCAACACAAATGTAAGTCACTTACATTTACATCTCTAGACTCAAACACACACTCTAATGTCCACTTCTAGGATGTCGTTCCTTATAAATTTGTACAAGTGTGAAGCGTGGCTCTGATACCACTCTGTAACGCCCCGAATCCCAAATACAACTGAATTCGAGAGTTCTACAGGATCTTTCCACTTCATTTAGTACAATGTTACAAGGAAATTTGAACTCTTCACTTTACATCAGAGTTACAAGTAAAACATTACACTTTACATTGCACAGCGGAAGTAAAATCACGACATTTAAATAAATGTACAACAACTTGAATAATCTTTAAGCATCTGTTCTTCTTTAATCTTTATCATGTCACTTACCTGCATATAAAACTGTGGGTACGTCAGTTTATTCAACCGACGAACATTATACACAGCCATCCTCTCTATGCCGGAAATAGTATAACTAATTTTCCATATTTAGCAAACACAAACTTGTCACATTTCAAACTAAAGGGACTACCCTATTGATGTCGTGTTGTGATTGTGCACTTAGTCCTTAATGCAGTTATTTATGTTACATGACACTAATGCACACTTGTTCGGATTCTATGCATCCCATACTACATAGGTCCTAGGGCAAGCCCTTAATCGTTCTTCATTTTGTAGGGTTTAATCCCTCGCCATGACTTAATCTACTACTGTAATTACGGTAGGTATCCTAGATGATCTATGAGTACAAGCACGTGTACAGAAAACCTGGAGGGGAATCCCACGTCATGTCACGACGCATCGTGAAGACAGCCTGTGGCAATTCAGCCTCCTTCATGGCACACGATCCTCTTGCAGTCACCAAACATCCCACAAGCGTCGCCACCGGGACGGTACTCTGGAGCAGTATCCACGTCATGTCACGACGCATCGTGAAGACAGTCTGTGAATACTCTCACGCCGCCAATCCAATGGCCCTCATACTCATGTTTTTCTCCTACTTTCATCACGTCTCCACTATGTACTAATTCTTAGTTTTTATCAGAATCATGAACAAAATCAAAGCTCTAGAGTTAGCCTCTCCACTAAACCGGACTTATTTATTCGTTCAAACATGACCATCCTTGGTCTTTCATTTCAAATTTCATTTCATTTCTTTCTAAATGCCGGGGGAGACTTAGCTACTCTTTTGTTTCAGTTCCAATTCACAATTTCTAAAATTGAGCGTTTCCAACTCATAAATTCATAATCATAACAGATTTCCTTTTCAATAGCATGATTTCTAAATTTATTCATAAGTCCATAATCATACATGGAATTTTTATACCTCATCAAATATCAATTTCACATTGAAGTCGTATCACAAAAATGAATATTCACATTTCATATTTTTCATACTATTCTCAAATGAGAGTAGTTCACATCCACCACATACTATAATTCCTTTCTTTGCTATATTAATTTTCTAATCCTTCATTTCAAGTTCTTTTTGCAATACATAATTTTCGCAAAAATGTAAATGTAGAACCATAGTTCTAATTACACATTTTTTTTCAAATCATATTTTATTTTATGCAAATAATTCCCAATCATTTTTTTCATAAGTCCCACATATTTTTAGAAGAATAATAATATTTTTTCTATAATTTTTTGATCACCAAAACACTCAAAAAATATGTTTTTCAAACTTGCCGAAGCCAAGATTCGAACCCAGAACCACCGAGAACCCAACCGAAAGCACAAACCACTAGGCCGAAAGTGCTAGGCGGTATAAAGACGGCTGAGAGCCTTAAATGCTCTCGGCTGCGTACTTTAATTTTTCCAAAAAAATGCAAAAGTATGTTGCTAAGGGGATTCGAACCAGCAACTCATGAGACCCAAACCCACTGTAGTGATTAAAGCTATCCCGACCACTTGAGCTACGCGCTCAGGTTGTCAATAATGCAACTCAAAATTCATTTAATCAATTCTCTCTGATATTAAAAACATTTCGATATTCAACATGCTCTCATTTCATTTTGCTTTTATAAAATTTTCTGTAAATTTCCAGATTGACTAATACTATCATCAATTATACTCCAGTATATAGAAAATAATTTTCTCAATAATTAATACATGTTTTTCACACAATTTCTTCGAATTCTAAATTATCACTACCACAATTCTTCTCTCTCGACATTTCTTAACAATTAATATCACTAATCCCTTTATTAGCAAACTTCATATTAATCCTCTGATTTTAATCATTTACCAACTATACAAATCTATATTTTAATTCATTCATTTCAGACTAATGCAAAGATTCATTTTAACACACAAAGTAGCATTGTTAATCTACTAACTTTTTGTATATAATTTGTGATGTAGATAATGAAACTTCCTTCAACAATTCATGGCTAAAATCAATTCACACACAATTTTAGATTTTACTAATAGAGCCACATACAATTGCACATCCACAATTCAAACAATTCATGGATCATTTTTCCAATTGAATGTGTACTCTTATTAATCTTTTTCATGCATCATTTTTTTTTCCATTCAAATCTAGCATGTATTTCTAATTAGAAACATAGAAAATTTACCCACCTTATTGAAGAAAGTACAGCTAGTAATCTCCTAAACGAATGTCCTTGCAACAAGAGTGCTCCTCCTCCTTGAAGCGCGCACACGAGCCTCCAAGCACACCACAAACCGAGAGCTCTCCTATGGATGAATGCCGGCCTTCTCTCCTTCTTGATTGATGCACAAACCCACACAATCTCTCAATCTTTTAACTCACTAAATAAACTACTAGATATAGTATTTTAGACTATAGACTTGGAGAAAATAATTTGCACAAGAATAACTAGCCAGGGGGGGGGGGTATTTATACTAAAAATTAAGGAGAATGGATGGCTAAGATTGAAGTAGGAGTTTGGAACAAATGGTTAAGATTTAAAGAGGAGTTATACTAACCACCCATAATCAAGTAACCACCACCACCATGATCCCACTCAAATTTTGATTTCCCTCCAAGGCAAAAACCAGCCATGCATGCTTTGTGCATATTGCACGTGTACATGCAATGCACGTGCGTGCCACTTGGTCTCCAAAAATTTGTACATTAAATTTTCATAAAAATAATCTTTAATTTGTAATCTACATTACAAGTTGTATTTAAGATTAAAATAGTTCATGGGCTTTAGTTTTTGGGCCAAAATAATAATTATAAAAATACTAAATTAAATTAACTTTGGGCTTTTAAAAAGGAAAGGCTTTTTGTCTAATTGCAAGAAGGCTTTATATAAAAATAATTAAAAGCACATATTTAAATATCTATACTCATCATGATGAAAATATTTACCAAAAATATTGCACGTGCACACTACGTGCAAAATAAAATAATTTTCATTAAATGAAAATCGGGGCATTACAAATAAATTTTAGATTTCCCAATTAGATTTTCTGACTTTGTGTTTCCCAAGAAAAATATTTGCACGTGTCTTACACGTGCAAAAAGATAAATTTCAGAAAAAATATTTATTAAATCATAAAAATTCATTTTAATCCATTTATAAACTCTAAAATATTATTTAAAATTCTAAGATTTTACACGAGGAGATGCAAAAGATTGGCCCAATCAGCAGGAGATGGCAAGGCCAGAGTAATGGTCATGGTCGAAGATGTAAGGGAAGAAGTATTGGGAGGAGGAATGAGACTGATGTTGTTGTGGTATGGATCGAAATGAGGATGGAGATGTTTCTGGTGTTGGGATCGAGATAGAGAACTGGATGGTGCTACCGGTATCGGAAGAAGGGGTGAAGTAGGGTTAGGGATGATGCTGAGAGGAGCGAGGAGGCCGAAATTAGGATGATGGTGGCACTGCTGCTGACTGAATCTGGATGAGGATCAGGATGTGAGGGAGTGTGAAGAGGAAGATGTAGCAGCGGGAAAGTCGGTGGAGATAGGAAGATACTAGAAAAATGGGTTCCATTGGAAAAATTCTAGTACGTGCAAATTTTTTTTCGGATATTTTTTTCAGATATTTTTTAATTTTTTAATTTTACTTTTCAACTTTTTTTTACTACGACGACGAACGGTGGCGATCGACGGTGGCGGCGACAATTAGCCGTCAGCAGCAACAGACAAGCAAGAAGAAGGAGATGTAGGGTTAGGGTACGGGTATAGAGTTAGGGTTAGGGTTAAAGTAGGGTTAGGGTTAGTATGTCGCGTTTGGGTTTGTAATGAGTTTGGATTTTAAATGTAGGTTGGATTTGGGTTTGGGTTTCCTTTTTTTGGGAGAAATACGAGTATACGGGTATAGGCTTAACAGTTATGAGTTTGGATTTAGAGGGATTTGGTTGTAGATGAGAAATAACAGAGGCGACTAGGGTTTTGTGGAAGGGAGTGGCGGCTAGGTTTGTAGTAGAGGTGGATTTCGGGGTAGAGAGTCAGAGCAGTCTATTCGGGTGGTGATGATTGGGTCGGCTGGAGTTGGAGTGGGAGCAATCGGGTACGGAGTTTGGAGTCTGTAGTCTGGGTCAACTTCAGAGTAGTCTGGAGTTGCTTTCGTTGGTGTGTTGCTGGTGATGTTGGAGTTTGTTGTCGCCGGTGTGGTGTTGATGATGACAATTAGGGTTTCAGATCTTTCTGTTGTAAATGATGGATCTTGTTGTTGTTGGATTGGATCTTGCTAGAGTAGTATGGAGTTGCTGTCGTCGGTGTATTATAAGCGATGTTGGAGCTTGCTGTCGCCGATGTGGTGTTGATGATGACGATTAGGGTTTCATATCATCCTGTTGTTGATGATGGATCTTGTTGTTATTGGATTGGATCTTGCTGGAGTAGTCTGGAGTTGCTGTCGTCGGTGTGTTGCATGGGGCGTCCATCGCTCTCTGGCGCGAATATCTGGGTGATCTGAAGGAGAATCTAAGTTTTGGTGACGTGGACGAATTAGAGATGCTCATCAAACGTTGGCAAGCATTTTTGGGTGATCGGACGACTAGGCGAAGAGCGGAGTTTCCCTGTTTTCAGTTCGGAAACATGTCTGTGCGGCGAATTGGGCGAACAAGGCGTCGAACGTGTCGAACGGTGTGTCGAACGTGGCGAACGGTTCGTCGAACTCGGTGAACGGTTCGTTGATCTTGGTGAACAACAAGCAAGCATCGACTGGTCATTGAGTTTTTGCTTATTTTTAGGTCGGAAACACGTTTGTTCGACATTTGCGGCGAGCTTGGCGAGCGATGCGTCGAACTCGGCGAACAACAGGAAAGCATTGACTGGTCAACGAGTTTTTGTCCATTTTCAGCTTGGAAAAACGTCTGTTCGACATTTGCGGCGAGCTTGGCGTGCGATGTGTTGAACTCGGCGAACGGTTTGTCGAGCTTGGCGAACAACAGGCTAGCATTGACTGGTCAACGAGTTTTTGCCCATTTTCAGCTCAGAAATACGTCTGTTCGACATTTGTGACGAGCTTGGCAAGCGATGTGTTGAAATCGACAGACGGTTTGTCAAGCTTGGCGAACAACGGGCAAGCATTGACTGGTCAACGAGTTTTTGTCCATTTTCAGCTCGGAAACATGTCTGTTCGACATTTACGGTGAGCTTGGCGAGCGATGTGTTGAACTCGGCAAACGGTTTGTCAAGTTTGGCGAACAACAGGCAAGCGTTGACTGGTAAACGAGTTTTCGCCCATTTTTAGCTCGAAAACACGTCTGTTCGACACTTGCGGCGAGCTTGGCGAGCGAAGTGTCGAGCCTGGAATAGTGTTGACTGGTCAATGCAATTTTGGCTATTTTTAGCTCGGAAACACGTCTATTCGACATCTGCGGCGAGCTTAGTGAACGAAATGATGAGCCTGGTAAAGCGTTGACTGGTCAACGACATTTAAGTCGCTTCGAGCTGCTTCTCTTTTGTTGTTTTGCATTCTGACTGCTTAGAATTCCGCGCTTTTTGGGCTTTGTAAGAGCCCATTAAGCTTTCTGGCCCAAGCCTACTAAGTTTCACTATAAATCTCCACCCCTTCCCTTTTTACCTCACTTTTCATTTTCACATCGTCTGAGATTTCTTTCTCTTCAGATCTTTGAATGGAGTCTCCGGTGATCTTTTCCGTTCTCCGACGTACTTTCCGACCGTGGTTGTCAACTCACAGGTAATTTATTTTAATTTTAAAGGATGTCTATGGTGTCTTCTGGCGAAGAGGCCTCCTCCTCGGGTCAGCCCGAAGTAGCCCCCTGTCCACTGCTTCTAAGGTCGATAAGGGGAAGGGCATCGTGGTTCTGTCCTCTCCGGAAGTCGAAGCAGTCGTAGAAGAGGATCTTGTGGTCGAAGAGGATGGCGGAGAGGCGACTTTTTCTTCGTCGGTGCTGGAGTCTATAGTGCAGAGAGATCGAAAGATGGGCGAGTTCGGAAGGCATTCGATTGCCGTATCCCACCTTGGGAGAATTCGGCAGTATAGTGCCGAGGAGCTAAAGCGTGTAGAGCATGGCATGGCGCAATTTTACGAGAACACGCCGAGAGAACGCACGGAGGCGAACGAAATGGTTAGCGTCCTCAAAAAGTCAGACCTGCGCATTATCCGGATGTGATATATGATCCCTCCTGAGTTTGAGCTCATTGTCCCTGCCCCAGGGGTCCGATCCTGTTCTTCGTTTCCACCCGATACGTGCGTGTTCCCATTCGATGCTTTCCACACAGGGCTCCGCCTCCCTCTTCATCCCTTCATAAGGGCGGTGCTGCAATGGTATGGACTAGGCCCGATACAGCTTATGCTGAACATCTGGAGGCACGTCCTAGGATTTGTTCTTCACTGTCAGGCAACAAGGATTGAACCCAGACTCAACGAGCTTCGCCGACTATACAAGATACACCAGAAGATGCGCACGGAATAATGTTTGCACTTGACCGCTCGGAAGGGCATCAAGTTGGTCGACAATTCCGATTCCGTGAAGTCCTAGAGAGATAAGTACTTTCTCGTTCGGGGAAAGAAACCGTGGGACATTCCCACAATGTGGAGAGAAGATGTGCCGAAGAGCGTGAAGATGGAGTTGACCCTGAGCCCTGAGGAGGACGAAATGTTCGACATTCTCTTGGACTGGCCTACAATGCACTGGAGAGATATCTTTGAGGAGAGTCTCTTTGGGGGAGGCCTTAGTCAGATGAACCCTCGTATGAGTTCTTTATGTCGATCGCCCTTTTCAATGTTTGAATCACCTAGAAATTTTTAACCTGTTCTTGTTATCTTTCACCACAGTGTCTGTAGGTATGGATTTCAAAGATATAATGAACAGGCGTTCGGCTCTGAGTGGAAAGCGTGTTGAAGAGAAGAAGAGGAAACGAGCCGCCGTTCGACCGATACTGTCGAAGACGATCAAAAGCAAGAGCATCGTTGCTCCCGTTGTAGATTTGGAGGAGCCGCCAGCTAAAGTCTCTCTGCCGGCAAAAGAGCTTGATCTTTCGGCCGTGCTCGCCCTCTAGGCTCCTCCTCGCACGGCATTGGCCGAAGCCATGTTGACCGACGAGCTAAAGAGGATCTTCGTACCAGATTGGCAAATCCTAAGGCATGACAGTTTCCTCGGAGACTCGACGAGTTGTATGGACGCCGTTCGCAACTTGGCCACGCCTAAGGACAAGGCGTCGATGGAGCCCGGTACTATGGGCAACTCTGTTATGGAGATCGCGAAGGCACAGATGACTGTAAGTTCTTGATGTGAAGTTGTTCGTTCGACTTTTTTTCTCCTCCCTTACCTTACTTGTTTTCTCGCAGGCAATCTGCCATTTCAGCCACTTGATGAGGCGAGTGGCGGAGCAGGAGAAAGAGCTGAATGCTCTGTAGGATCGGGAGAGGTTCGAGCGGTCGAAGGCAAAGAGGGAGCTAGAGGCGGCCGCGCTCTTAGCAGAAACACAAGCCGCCCAGATCAAACTCCTGGAGGAGGCGTTGGTGAAGGCGAAGGAGTTTGCCGCCTTGGAGAAGGAGGAGATGGCTCGGGAGAGAGCCGCAGACTGAGAAAGGCAGTCTTCGCGAGGGACGTGGCCATGCGGGAGGCCGAGGCCGTGGCCCAGAAAAAGGCGATCGACTACTTGGAGAAGAACATACGGAAGGCCTACGCTAAGGCCCCGAGCGACGTCGGCGAATGCTTCCCCGATTTTGACCGTTCGGAGTGCTACTTGTTTCTCGACGATGAGGGGGAGGAGACAGAGATCAAGGAAGGCGAAGAGGCTGATGACGACCAGACCATAGTGACGGAACCCCCACTGGCGATGGCACCAGCATCGGAGACAGCTGAGGGGAGCGGCCACGAATTGGCACTCCTGGCGGATCCATCTGCCGAGGTGGATACTCAACTTCCTTAGTTTCTTCTTCATATTTTAGTCGTAGATTTTCGCCTAGGATCTTTTGTAGTGATGCCTAATAGCGGATTGGCCACCGCTTTTTGCACTTGTGGATTTTAAAGAAAATCGACTATGTGTTGAGCTTGTTATGCTTCGCATCTGAGCTGTCCCTGTAGAAGCTTCTTAAACTTAGTATCGTCATGTCCCTACTTTTTCAGGTCGCCGGAGCATATCAGATGGTCGAAGTGTCTCAAATGTCTCAAATGGTCAAAGTGTCACGCCTTCGGTCGGATCTAGGGGTCACTAGGCTGGGCCTCGCTCCGTAACATCCCGAATTCCAAATACAACTGAATTCGAGTCCCACAGGATCTTTTCACTTCTCTTCGTATAATTTTACAAGGAAATTTAAAACTTTACTTTACATCAGAGTTGCATTTACATTTACACTTAAACAGCGGAAGCAATGTTACAACTATTACATGAATGAAATACAACAATACTTGAATAATCTTTAAGCATCAATTCCTCGTTAGTATTTTTCATGTCATTTACCCTGCATAGAAAACTGTGGGCACGTCAGTTTATTCAACTGATGAAATATTATACACGGCCATCCTTTCTATGCCGGAAACAGTATAACGATTCTCAAAACTTAAACAATCACAAACTTTTTCACAAACAAGGCTAAGGGGACTAGCCTATTGATGTCGTGTTGTGAATGTGCACTTAGTCCTCAATGCAGTTGTTTACATTATATGATCCTAATGCGCACTTGTTCAGAGTCTATGCATCCCATACTACATAGGTCCGAGGGCAAGCCCTTAATCGTTCTTCATCTTGTCGGGTTCAATCCCTCACCATGACTTAATCTACTTCTGTAACTATGGTAAGTATCCTAGATGTTCTACAAACTACGAATTCGTGTCTAGGCGCCCTGGAGAGAATCCCAACGCACTGACACATGACTCATCATGCAAGCATCCTGTGGTAATTCACCTCCTACCATAGACATGACACCACCCGCTGTTGCCAAACACCCTACGAGCGTCGCCATCGGGACGGTACTCTGGAGTAGTATCCACGTCCTACTCATGACTCATCATGGGACATCCTGTGAATACTCTCACGCCGACAATCCAATGGCCCTCTTACTCAATATTTTTATCTTACTTTCATCACATCTTCACATGTATCTAGTCCTTAATTTAATTGAATCATGAACAAAATCAATCTCTTAGGGTTAGCACTCCCACTATACCAGTCTTATTCATTCATTTCTCATGACCCAAACTTGGTATTTTCATTTCAATTACCATTTTAACATTTCTTTCATTGCCGGTATGAGGCTTAGCTACACCCTAGTTCTTAATTTCAACTCATAATTGCAACATTGAGTTTTCATACTCATAAATTCTTTTTCATGATTAATCATAATTCACATTTCATGTTCATAGCAGTCATGTAATCATATTCATAATTCATCATAACTCAGCATGTCATTTAATTTCAATTTCATATACAATGTCAATTTCAATTTATTCAAACATAGAACATAGTTATTAGGCATTTCCAATATATCAGTAATTAAAACTTAATTTTTGACATAGAAAGTGTAATTTTCCTCTTTGAATACAATTTTGTCTACAATTTCGTAAATGTACAAACAAATGTTGTTTCTTTTATAAATTTGCATACGAACTTCTCATAGATCTCTTTTATAAATTTTTATTACTATTAACTAAGAATTTCAGTAACAAATCATCCCCCCCTGTTTTTTTTCATATTATTCACAAATGAAATAGTACAATTACTTTCATGCATAGTTATCATTTCGACCAACTAAACATTCAATCATGTCTCCTTAGTTTAGCACAATCAATCAATTAAGGCATGGTATCATGGTCAATTCTAAACTAATAATCACAATTTGCAACTAATTTACATTCTTATCACATACAAACAACCATTTCAATTTTTCTCATTTTCACAACATATGGCTAAATTAATCTAGAGTTTCTTCTCAAATTTGTCAACCATACCCTAGCATGGTCTCTAATTAGAAGTTTAAGAGAACCACCCACCTTAAATGGAGAATTTGTACTCAAATGAACTCCTAGAATTTGGAGCTCCTAAAGAAACTCCAATTGCAAACTCTTCGAAATCCGTGCACCAAAACAAAGACTCCAACTCCACATTCACTTTCGGTCTGCAACAGAGAAACACTCAACCCACTTTCAGCAACACCAAAAGCAATTCCCATTTGCTTCCATATGCATATACTATGTATAGATATATATATTTACATTAGTGTATGTATATAGGCATGTGGAATAGGTGATTAGGTGGAGAAAGGGACAAAGGCTTTGCCGGCTTTGCTTGGTTTCTTTTCGGAAAGAGACAGAGCAAGGGAGAGAGAAAGAAATGTGAAGAGGTGACTTGGATGTATGGTGTATATATGTATCCATATATATCAAATGTATGATGAAGACTAGTAAAGCTTGCTGGATTGGGGTTTGTTGCTTTCGGATAAGTAAACAGAGAAGAGAGATATGGGTAATGAAGAAGAAAGGGTGTAGGGGTAGTTTTATAAGAGAGTAGTAGGGTAGTTATAATAACCACTCTCCACTAACACTACCACTAATCCACTAAACCACTCACAAATTCAAACTCAAACTCCCTCCACTGCAAAAGCAACCAGCCGAAATCTCCCTCTCTTCATGCCTAAAACACGTGCACGTGTTTTGCACTTGCACACACTTCTCAAATTAATTATTTTTAAAACATAAATTTTATATATACATAATATGCACGTAAAAACTAGTTTAATTAAAAATTATAATATTTCATGCACAATTGAAATAGACACACATTTCAGAAAATTTATTTTGAAAAATAATACGCTTAGACATGTGCACCAAAACACGTGCGTCGTCCGTAAAATCTCAAAAATACAAAATTGACTTTATCAACCGAAAAAATATTTATAATTAATCGGAATACAACATAAAAATATATTTAATATACATATTCGATAATGTACTCAAACATACAGAAAACACGTGCATTGCACGTATAAAAATATTTTAATCAAACAGAAGAAAAGTGAATTTCGGTTTATAAAAAGAATTTAAACACGTCATAAAAATAAATAATTGAAACCCATCGAAAATATTGCACGAAACAGTAGAATACCCAAAATCGACACGTGCATCGATAATACGCAAAAAAACACGTAAAATATAAAGATTGAAATTTAGCATTTGAGTTGTCTCAAATGAGATTTTAAGAATACGGAAAATGCATAAATAGTCGGAATCCAAAATACATATCGAAATACATTACGGATGTCACTAGTAACGGTATAAAATGCACGTGCGTAACACCCGAGGGCAAAATTTTTATTTCCAATTTTGTGGGGTGTTACACTGTCCCCCCTAGAATAGTTCCGTCCCCGGAACTCGCTAAGGTAAGAGTTGTATTTTGTACATACTAAAGAAAATATCCTTATTATACATAAAAAAATTGCAAATATTAAGAAAATAATTGTAGTATGAAAATAAGCAATGTGGAAAAATAAGACAAACTCTATATAAGAAAGCTATGAGTATCAAATATTTATGAGAATGGAACAAGAAAACTAGGAAAATAGCATAAAATGTGACAAAAGATAGGATAGATTGAGAGAAATTTTCATACAAAAATAATATTAGGTAAACCATTAGGTAAAGTAAACTTAATCATCAATTGGGGAATAGTTCGGAAAACAATGCAATAAAGAGAAATATAGTCAATAGATACTTTATAAATAGATTTGGTAGTCAAAATTCATTAAAGTAATAAGTGGCAGAAAATCGTAAACTAAATCGGTACTGTATATTACAAGAAAAAAATTAAATTAGCAATTTAAAAAGAAGACTATTGGATAACAGTTTTGAAAAGTAAACGAGAATGAAATTTCGTTAAAAGTATAGGCAACATCAAATGATCTTGTATACCAATTAATATCATAAAATAATTGTAAGGTAAATACAATAATCATATATGTATGATTTTTTTTTAAAATGAAAAGGTATAAATCCAAATAATTCCGATTTGTCAAGTAGACCAAGAAAATCAGCATACAAAATTATATACGTACATAGACGTTAAACTATAGGGTGAGGCAACAATATCATGATACGAAAATTATAAATGATTTGTAGGAGTAAAATAAGACATTATGGTGGTAGAAATAGTAATAATGCAAAACTAATCAAATAGAAGTGAATCATGAATTATAAACAAAATTATAATAAATAAAAACTGTTAGGTAAGTAGCCACCAAATTTGAGATAAGTTAACAGCAAAATAAAATACGATGAAGTGGTATGAAATACTTACACATGAAAAGATTTAAAATAAAGGAGAAAACGGCAAGATAGTTGAGATTAAGTAGTAAATACACAAGTAGGATAGAGAAATCAGTATAAACAATATAATGCTAAGTTGTAAAATATTATAAGATAGTATAAGCTAGTACAAAAATGGAATAGTTGTAAGTGAATATTATAGAAAAAAAAAGTAGAGGTTATCTAAGTAGAAAATATCCTTCTGGTGTAGGTTCGCTCGTTGGTATCCAACTGTACACTTGCCTCCTTGAAATCAAGTTGCAGAATTGTCTCTACGACATCCGATTGCAGTTTGCCTTCTGGACATTAGGTTGTGTCTCACCGATGTCCAGTTGCAGTTTGCCTCCATTGACGTCTAGTTGTAGATTTTTCCTCTCAACATCAGGTTGCACCAAAACGGGAGATGGAAAGATGTAATCTTCCATATGTACTTGGATATCGAGTGTTTAATAAGGTATGATGTTATGTTTGAATCAGTGATATAAAAGTAGATGGAAAAAGTTGTAAATGTAGTAGGAAATTACAATGAGAAATTATCAAAATAGATAGACTTTAAATATAGGATATACAAAGTTTGTAATAATGAAAAAATTATTTATAACATTCAGAAGAAAATAGTATAAAGTATATGCACGAGATGAAAATACAAATGAAAACGATAATTATGCAGTGTATGTATTATATTGAAAAAGCATAAAACTACAAAATTTATGAGTAGCGATTAATAGTAAAAGTGAATATAACAGAACAAATTAGTAAGTAATATGTAATAACAATAGTATCGAATGTAGACAATAAAACAAAATGGGATGTTATATTCATATGAGTAGAATATTTCAATCTTGTTAAAAATATCTTGAAATATATAAGACAATATAAGATAATGAAAAATGTAGTATGACAAAATTAAATCATATAAAATGAATGTACATAAGTAACATTTCAAATATAATAGAAATAATAAATGAAGAAAATAATAGTTGTAATATAAATTTAATAAAATACGTAAAGTAATAACAGGTATAAACGGGTAAACATAAAGTGACTAAAAACACGAAAGACAAAACTTTAAGACTGAAAGACAAATAAAACAAATTTAAAGAATCAAGACTACGGAAAATAGACAAAATAATGGGTATTTTTAAGTGATTTAATAGTATCGAAAAATATTGAATGTTGAAAAATACCATAATAAAAATTTCACGAAAGAAAAAAAAAATTATTTTGAGAGGGAAGTGTGTCTACGTGCAAAGTATCATGAATGACGGTTCAAGCCTAGCATGCTTCCACTGCGCCACTCTGATACCAAGAAAAAATGTGCTCGCATACAATCTCACATCATCGTATAAGAGGAGAACATCAATCATAGAGCAATACAAATGTAAGTGACTTACATTTAAATCTCTATACTTAACACACTAATGTCCACTTCTGGGGTGCCGTTCCTCATAAATTTGTACTACTTGGAAGCCTGGCTCTGATACCACTCTGTAACACCCTAAATTTCAAATACAACTGAATTCGAGTCCCACAGGATCTTTTCACTTATCTTCATACAATTTTACAAGGAAATTTAAAACTTTACTTTACATCAGAGTTGCATTTACATTTACACTTAAACAGCGGAAGCAATGTTACAACTATTACATGAATGAAATACAACAACACTTGAATAATCTTTAAGCATCAATTCCTAGTTAGTCTTTTTCATGTCATTTACCCTGCATAGAAAACTGTGGGCACGTCAGTTTATTCATCTTACGAAATATTATACAGGCCATCCTTTCTATGCCGGAAACAGTATAACGATTCTCAAAACTTAAACAATCACAAACTCGTTCACAAACAAAGCTAAGGGGACTAGCCTGCTGATGTCGTGTTGTGAATGTGCACTTAGTCCTCAATGCAGTTGTTTACATTATATGACACTAATGCGCACTTGTTCAGAGTCTATACATCCCATACTACATAGATCCGAGGGCAAGCCCTTAATCGTTCTTCATCTTGTCGGGTTCAATCCCTCGCCATGACTTAATCTATTTCTGTAACTACGGTAAGTATCCTAGATGTTCTACGAACTACGAATTTGTGTCTAGGCGCCCTGGAGAGAATCCCAATGCACTGACACATGACTTATCATGCAGGCATCCTGTGGTAATTCACCTCCTACCATAGACATGACACCACCCGCAGTCGCCAAACACCCTACGAGCGTCGCCACCGGGATGGTACTCTGGAGTAGTATCCACGTCCTACTCATGACTCATCATGGGACATCCTGTGAATACTCTCACGCTGCCAATCCAATGGCCCTCATACTCAATGTTTTTCTCTTACTTTCATCACATCTTTACTATATATCTAGTCCTTAATTTAATTGAATCATGAACAAAATCAATCCCTTAGGGTTAGCACTCCCACTATACCGGTCTTATTCATTCATTTCTCATGACCCAAACTTGGTCTTTTCATTTCAATTACCATTTCAACATTTCTTTCATTGCCGGTATGAGGCTTAGCTACACCCTAGTTCTTAATTTCAACTCATAATTGCAACATCGAGTTTTCATATTCATAAATTCTTTTTCATAATTAATCATAATTCACATTTCATGTTCATAGCATTCATGTAATCATATTCATAATTCATCATAACTCATCATGTCATTTAATTTCAATTTCATATACAATGTCAATTTCAATTTATTCAAACACACGAGTCTCAATAATTTCATTTAATTTCTTTACTATCATTTCTTTTTCTCCAAAATCAAAATCATATTTCATTTATCCTTCAAATGCAAACATCACCCAAAATATGGAATAAAATTCATAAATGAACACACTTCAAGTTCTTTTTATACTAGATTCTCCTTTATAATTTAGTATAACTCCTCATGGATAAAAATCACTTTTCTACTTATACAAACATCAATTTTATATCATGCTACTCAAATTTTTATTTCTCAACTCTTTAATTTAAGTCAAAACAGCGAGCTCATATTTTTCATGAAGTCCATATATTTTTATAATAATTATAATAATTTTTCCCAAAATTTTAAAGTCAAAAATCATCAAAAAACCATTAAAAACCAAAAAGTTTTTAATTGCCGAGTTCAGAAATCGAACCAGCGACCCACAGTCAAGCCCACACACGCGCTAACCAAAAGGACAGAGCGCAACCACGTCACAGGGAATGCTCGAATTCATATGAGTCCATTTTCCCGAGTTCGGATTTTCTCAAAAAATAGAAATAAAAGTCTCTTGTTCGGTTTTGAACCCGAGACCAATGCCAGACCCATGCTACAGTAAGCACGCCCAAACACACCCACTAACCAATTTGGCTAAGTGGCTCAACTAATATGAATTTGGGTTTTTGGGGTTTGATCCTAGTTTCGGTCCATTCGAATTTTTATAAAAATAAATAATTTTAAACTCTTTTTTCCCTCCAATTTCATTCTAAAATTCCAGAACATAGTTATTAGGCATTTCTAATATATCAGTAATTAAAACTTAATTTTTGACATAGAAAGTATAATTTTCCTGTTTGAATACAATTTTGTCTATAATTTCGTAAATGTACAAACAAATGTTGTTTCTTTTATAAATTTGCATACGAACTTCTCATAGATCTCTTTTATAAATTTTTATTACGATTAACTAAGAATTTCAGTAACAAATCATCCCCCCCGTTTTTTTTCATATTATTCACAAATGAAATAGTACAATTACTTTCATGCATAGTTATCATTTCGACCAACTAAACATTCAATCATGTCTCCTTAGTTTAGAACAATCAATCAATTAAGGCATGGTATCATGGTCAATTCTAAACTAATAATCACAATTTGCAACTAATTTACATTCTTATCACATACAAACAACCATTTCAATTTTTCTCATTTTCACAACATATGGCTAAATTAATCTAGAGTTTCTTCTCAAATTTGTCAACCATACCCTAGCATGATCTCTAATTAGAAGTTTAAGAGAACTACCCACCTTAAATGGAGAATTTGTACTCAAATGAACTCCTAGAATTTGGAGCTCCTAAAGAAACTCCAATTGCAAACTCTTCGAAATCCGTGCACCAAAACAAAGACTCCAACTCCACATTCACTTTCGGTCAGCAACAGAGAAACACTCAACCCACTTTCAGCAACACCAAAAGCAATTCCCATTTGCTTCCATATGCATATACTATGTATAGATATATATATTTACATTAGTGTATGTATATAGGCATGTGGAATAGGTGATTAGGTGGAGAAAGGGACAAAGGCTTTGCCGGCTTTGCTTGGTTTCTTTTCGGAAAGAGACAGAGCAAGGGAGAGAGAAAGAAATGTGAAGAGGTGACTTGGATGTATGGTGTATATATGTATCCATATATATCAAATGTATGATGAAGACTAGTAAAGCTTGCTGGATTGGGGTTTGTTGCTTTCGGATAAGTAAACAGAGAAGAGAGATAGGGGTGATGAAGAAGAAAGGGTGTAGGGGTAGTTTTATAAGAGAGTAGTAGGGTAGTTATAATAACCACTCTCCACTAACACTACCACTAATCCACTAAATCACTCACAAATTCAAACTCAAAACTCCCTCCACTCCAAAAGCAACCAGCTGATATCTCCTTCTCTTCATGCCCAAAACACGTGCACGTGTTTTGCACTTGCACACACTTCTCAAATTAATTATTTTTAAAACATAAATTTTATATATACATAATATGCACGTAAAAACTAGTTTAATTAAAAATTACAATATTTCATGCACAATTAAAATAGACACACACATCTCAGAAAATTTATTTTGAAAAATAATACGCTTAGACACATGCACCAAAACACGTGCGTCGCCCGTAAAATCTCAAAAATACAAAATTGACTTTATCAACCGAAAAAATATTTATAATTAATCGGAATACAACATAAAAATATATTTAATATACATATTCGATAATGTACTCAAACGTACAGAAAACACGTGCATTGCACGTATAAAAGTATTTTAATCAAACAGACGAAAAGTGAATTTCCATTTATAAAACGAATTTGAACACGTCATAAAAATAAATAATTGAAACCCATCGAAAATATTGCACATAACGGTAGAATACCCAAAATCGACACGTGCATCGATAATACGCAAAAAAGCACGTAAAATATAAAGATTGAAATTTAGTATTTGAGTTGTCTCAAATGAGATTTTAAGAATACAGAAAATGCATAAATAGTCAAAATCCAAAATACATATCGAAATACGTTACGGATGTCACCAGTAACGGTATAAAATGTACGTCCGTAACATCCGAGGGCAAAATTGTCATTTTCAATTTTGCGAGGTGTTACACGCTCAAAGCTGAGAGAGGCTATTCAAAACCGAGTCAGAGCTAAATCATCTTAAGCTAATGCTGGCCCACCGATACTCCGAGCTTAAGCGTCTAGAGGAGAAGGCTCCGAAGTGCCTCCTAAAGGGGAGGAAACAAGTCCCTCGATGGCCTTCAAGCAAGGCTTGAGACTCAAGTTCCTTCGTCAGTCCCTGTTCGATGTTCGAGCTAAGTGAGAGGGGTGGAAGAATGTAGTGATTGAGAAGAGCCTGGAGGCGGCGCACCTGCGAAGGGCAATTTCTGAGGCACCTCAAACTTTAAAGAAATAGTACTTGTTTCCTATCAGCTTGTGTTTTGCTAGCGTTTGCAAGTGTATCAACAGTTGTAGGAGCAATTCCGAATGGTAACTCGCTTCGTACTCGCTTATAATCTAGTAGTTAAAGCGAAATCGAACCAAGTGTTGGATTCCGAACTTTTTGTTTAGAGAGTATCAACTGCTGTAGGAGCAATTCCGAATGGCGAAACCACTTCGTACTCGCTTATGAACAAGTATTTAAAGTGGAATCGAACCAAGTGTTGGACTCCGAGCTTGTCATTTAGAGAGTATCAACTACTGTGGGAGCAATTCCGAATGGCGAAACCACTTTGTGCTCGCTTATGAGAAAGTATTTAAAGTGGAATCGAATCAAGTGTTGGACTTCGAGCTTGTCGTTTAGAGAGTATCAACTGCTGTGGGAGCAATTTCGAATGGCAAAACCACTTCGTACTCACTTATGAGCAAGTATTTAAAGTAGAATTGAACCAAGTGTTGGACTCCGAGCGTATCGTTTTAACATTTTTTTGTAAGCGCTAAAGTAGTACAATTAGAATGCTCAAAATAGAGAACGTGCAGGGATATATTGCTTTTATTGAAAATAATTAGGCGGCCGCTTCTAAGTTGTAAGCTGCCCTTACACTTTGATAAGGAAAATAAAAAAAAACTTTGACATGTTTTATGGAGCGCTCCTGGGGCAGTTGCTTGGAGCGGTGTTCAGACACCCTCTTGGTACTTCATCAAGTGCTCTGCATTTCATGTCCTTGGTATTCTCCTGCCCCCAGGTCTTCGAGTTGATACGCGTCTGGGCGAATAACTCTGGAGATCCTATACGGACCTTCGCAATTAGGTGATAGCTTGCCCTTTTTGCTTGGAATGGAGATCGTCAGTTTTCGTAGTACTGGGTCCCCTTCTTTAAGATTAGCTGGTCAGACTTTCTTGTTGTAGGACTGAGTGATCCTACGACGGTACGTCTCCTGTCTGATGGAAGCTCTCTCATGGATCTCATCGATGAGGTCCAAACTGTTGCGAAGCTGGTTCGCATTCTGCTCTTCACTGTAAGTGATCAATTGCAGCGAAAGTAGGCTGACCTCTAGAGGAATAATGGCTTCGGAGCCATAAGTTAGGTTGAAGGGGGACTCTCCCGTCGGAGCTTTCTTCGTGGTGCGGTAGCTCTACAGCACGTTGGGCAGCTGTTTGATCCATAGTCCCTTGGCGGACTTATCGAGCCTCTTCTTCAGGCTGGAGAGTATCTGTTGATTGGCGTTCTCTGATTGGCTGTTGGACTGAGGATGGGATATTGAGGAGAACTGCTGCTGGATGCCGAGGTTAGTGTAGAAGTTGCAAAACGTCGCCCCCGTGAACTAGGTTCCATTGACGGTTACGAGGACACGGGGTACACCGAAGCAGCAAATAACGTTCTTCCAAAAGAACTTCTGAACCTTGTTCTCAGTAATTGTTGCAAGGGGTTCGGCCTCGATCCACTTGGAAAAGTAGTCTATCGCCACGATCAGGAACTTCAGTTGGCCTGGTACCGGAAGGAATGGTCCGAGTAAGTCCATTTCCCACATTGCGAAAGGGATGGGACTCACCAAGGAGGTGAGCTGGGCTTGAGGTAGGCGATGAATCGGGGCAAATCTCTAGCAGGAGTCGCATTGGCAGACGTGCTCCTCAGAGTCACAAAGTAGTGTGGGCCAGAAGTAGCCGTAATTTAAGAGTTTATGGGCGAGGGATCTCGCTCCTAGGTGCGCGCCACACATACCGTCATGGGCCTCCTTCAGGGCATAGAGCGCTTCTTCGGGGGAGAGGCACCTCAGGTAGGGTCTGCCGTTGATATGAGTGTAGGAGCATTTGTACATGACTCCATCAAGGAGTGTGTACTGCTCGGCTCTTGTCCTGACCCTTCTTGCCTCTCTTGGGTCGGCTGGAAGAACTCCTTTTCTAAGGTACTCGAGTAGGGGCTTTATCCAATTCTCTCAAAGTGATAGGGGCATATTCTCCATCGGCTCTAATCCGTCTTCCTAAATACTTGGTCTTAGGAGGACCTCTATTAATACGATTCGCTCCAAACCCTAGAGGGAGGAGGAGGCAAGCCATGAGAGGGAGTCTGCCTGCGTGTTTTCCTCTCGAGGAACCCGCTGGAGTCGAGCATCTTCAAATAAGGCTAGTAGCCCCTTTACCTTTGCCAAGTACTTGGCCTTGCGCTCATCTCTCACTTCGTACTCCCCAGACACCTGATTCACGACCGATTGCGAATCACTGAAGACCTGGATACGCTTGGCCCCTGCTTTGCAGGCCATGCAGAGTCCTGCAATGAGGGCCTCATACTTGGCCTCGTTGTTCGATGCAGGGAAGTTTAAGCGGAGGGAGTATTGCAGGGCGAAAGCATCTGGGCCGGTCAAGATGATGCCAGCCCCACTTTCGTCAGTGCACGAGGATCCATCAACATAAACAGTCCAAACCAGGGGTTCAGCAGCCGACTTGCAGGGGTCGGGGATAGTGCTCTCCATAATGAATTCTGCTAGGACTTGGGCCTTGATAGCGGTTATGGGTTGGTAGCTGATGTCATACTGGCTCAGCTCTAGGGACCATTTCATCAAGCGTCCTGACGTCTCGGGCTTGTAGAGAACTTGCTTCAGTGGCTGGTCGGTAAGAACGACCACCGAATGAGACTGAAAGTAGGGGCGAAGCTTTCGGGCCGCCATAACCAAGGCAAGAGCCATCTTCTCTAGCTTTGGGTAATGGATTTTAGCATCCCGGAGGACCTTACTCACGTAGTAGATGGGCCTCTGCGTCCTGTCCTCTTCTCTTACCAGGACTACGCTGAGGGTCTGCTCTGAAGCGGCGAGGTATAGGTAGAGGACCTCCCCGGGCCGAGGCTTGCTCAAGAGTGGGAAGTTAGCTAAGTACGCCTTGAGCTGGTCGAAGGACTCTTGTTGCTATTGACCCCATTCAAAGCCTTTAGCCCCCCTGAGGGCCTTGAAGAACGGGAGGCACTTCTCCCCGGATTTAGAGAGGAAACGCCCAATTGCCGCGAGGCGCCCGGTGAGCCTCTGTACATCTTTAACACTGGAGGGGAGAGCCATTTTGAGTATGTCCTGGATCTTCTCAGGGTTGGCCTCTATGCCCCTCTGGTTGACCATGAACCCTAAGAACTTGCCGGATAAGACTCCGAACGCACACTTGCTCGGATTCAACCTCATGTTGTGCCTCCTCAGCACCCCGAAGGCCCCCGAAGGCTTCCTAGAGGTCAAGAACATGATCCCGCCCTCAGATGCTCTTGACCAACATGTCATCTACATAGACTTTCATGTTGCGGCCAATTTGGTCTTGGAAGACCCTATTCACTAGGCGCCGATATGTAGCTACCGCATTCTTCAAGCCGAACGGCATGACCCGGTAGCAATACAGGCCCTGATCAGTCACGAACAAAGTCTTCGGGATGTCGGGAGGGAACATCCGGATCTGGTTGTACCCCAGGAAGGTATCCATGAAGCTGAGGAGCTCGTATCCAGAGGTCGCATCGATCAGAGCGTCGATGCTCGGAAGGAGAAATGGATCCTTCGGGCACGCCCTGTTGAGGGCGGTAAAATCGATACATATCCTCCAGCTCCCGTTGGCATTTTTAACCATCACCACATTGGATAGCCATTCGGGGTAGTTCACCTATTAGATGAATCGGGCATTCAGGAGCTTCTCAACCTCTTCCTTGATCGCTTATTGGCGCTCGGGAGTGAACTTGCGTCGCTTCTGTTGGATGGGCTTCACCCCCGGGGCAACGCTGAGGTGGTGCATCAAGAGCTCCTCTGAGATCCCAGGCACATCGGCTGCAGGCGAAGAGATTGCAGTTCTCCCTTATGCATTGGGAGATGTCTTTCTTGACGGAGGGGGAAAGTGCCTTGCTGATCCGAAATGTCTTGGTGGCATCTTCTTTTGAAAAGGCCACTTCCTCCAGCTCGTCTACTAGCTCAGAGATGGTCGGGCTACTTTCCGGTGGGAGTTCGAGGGCTTCTAGAGAGAGGACCGAGCCTCCCATTGAGGTCATATAACATTTGCGAGCCGCCTCCTGACTCTTTCTCACTTCTCCCACCCCTGCGGGAGTGGGGGACTTCATCTTCATGTGATAAGATGAAGGGATGGCCTAGAGTGCGGCCACACCTGGTCGACCCAGGATAACATTATAGATGACTTTCACATCTACCACCATGAAGTCCATCGGCTCCGTGCGGGTGACCGGAGTTTTGCCAGCGGTGACGTCGAGGGTTATAACTCCCTCGATCGTCACCGGCAATTCGGTGAATCCATGAAGTGTGTAGCCAGCGGGCTTGAGTTGATCTCTCGATAGCTGAGTCCCTTGAATGCCTCCAAGAAAAGGATATTAACCGAGCTACCATTGTCCACCAAGACCCAGCGTACGTCGAAGTTGGCAATTCGGAGGTTAATAACAAGGGCATCGCAATAGGAGGTGCGCACGCCCTCCAAGTCTCTATCGGAGAACGTGACAGGGACCCTAAGACCCTTCGGAGGGGGATAGCTCTACATGGCATTTACTTCTCGAACGAAGGCTTTTCGGGAGGAGTTGGAATCTCCCCCCATTGGGCCTCCGTGTATAAGGTGTAGGATGGCCTCTGCTTCGACATCCGGAGTCTCCACATGTTGTTTGGTTTGCCTGTTAGCCCCCCTGGGGGTGGAGGTGGATCAGCCCTGTCCCTCCTTATGAACCTAGCGAGCTACCCTCTCTGAATGAGGGCCTCAATTTCGTCCTTCAGGGCCCGACAGTCGTCTGTGTCGTGCCCGTGGTTCCTGTGGAAGCGGCACCACTTATCCCCGTTTCTCTTCTTCCCGGGTTGTTCATCTTTGGAGGTGGCAGTAGAATACCCTCATTCCTAATTTCCATCAAGATGGCAGAGACACTCGCATTGAGCTGAGTGAACTTTTCGAAGCGGGGGAGAGGGCGCCGTTGACCTCCGTTGTCATTTTGGAGCTTCTTAGCTCTTTCTTCCTCAGCAGTCTTCCATTTGTTCTCGGAAGACGACCTCTCTAAAGTGGGGTGATTGAGAGCCTCTTCAGCTCGGATATACTTCTCACTCCTGAGGAGGAGTTCAGAGAAGTCTCAAGGAGGCTTCTTGGTCAGGAATGCCTTGAGATTAGGGTTGATGACATTGGATTGGAAAGCAGCCGAAGCTACTGACTGGTCCAGGGAGGCGATGGACCTGGCCTCCGCGGTGAACCGCTTGATGTAATCCCTCAGCCGCTCCCCCTTCTTTTGGCTGAGGAAGAGCAATGAGGTGCTCGTCTTCTCGGAACGGCGGCTGCTCATGAAATGTGTGAGGAAGAGACCTTCGAACTGGTCGAAGGAGAAGATGGAGGCCGGGGCAAGTCTGGAATACCACTTCCGAGCAGGCCCTTTGAGCATGGCCGGGAAGGTCTTGCATAGAAGGGCGTGGGAGGCATGATGGATCATCATGAGAGTTTAGAAACTCTCAATATGATCAGCGGGGTCCATCTCCCTGGTGTAAGACTCAAAGTGTAGAGGCTTAAAGTTATCTGGGACGGGAGCCTCCATGATAGTGTGGGAGAATGGGGGCCTGCTCGGGCAGAGGTTCCTCGCCCGTTGTTCTTCATCTCTGTCTAGCTGGCCAAGGTACCTCTCCATCTCGTGGAGACGGCAGTAGACCGAGTCCTCCCTTCGGTCATGCCTCGCTAAGCCCCTAGACTCGTCTTCATGTTGAAAAGGGCTGGGGCTGCGGCAACAGTAGCTTGGAGTAGGTCGCGGACTGGGGGTGCGACGGCGATGGCTCAAAGCTGGTCGAGGGCTGGGAGAGCAACAACGATGGCTTGGAGCCTGCCGAGGACTGGGAGAGCGGCGGAGGTGGCTCGGAGCTGACCGAGGGCTGGGAGAGCGGCAGCGATGGTTCGGAGCTGGCCGAGGGATGGGAGAGCGACGGCGATGATTGGGAGCGGGCCGAGGACTGGGAGCCCACTGGTCGTTTTTGGGGGCGATGTTGAGTGCCCGTAGGACCGCCTCCTAGAACTGTCGGAACTCCGCCCTTGTAACGGGGGCCTCCTACTCCCGTTGAGCTCGAGGTGCAGGACGGCCAGTCGGGGAGCGACTTCTTCTCGGCGATGCTGGATTCTCTCAGTCTCCGAGGGGAGTTGGACCCTCTGCGATCTATCCGGCAAGGTGACCGGTCCCTCTGGGGTTCCCGACGAGGTTTCCCATCGCGGGTCCGCCTATCGTCCAAACGGATCCGAAGATTGGGCTCGGGCTCGTTCTGCCGGTTATTGAGAACTTCTCGTAGATCTCTCGGTGTTGGAGGGCTATGGGAGGCCATGGAATCTGTGGAGGCATTGTGGATGGAGACATGGACCTAGTGGAGGGGTTGCTTCTGGAGACTTTGTCGGGAGGGCTCCCCAATGACCACTTGAGGCCCCAGAGGTTGCTGAACGGATTGAGGAATTGGCTGTTCGAGCTGCGGGGCCAGTTGGACGGGCGGAGGGAGACCATCCGGTGGAGGAGGGAGAGTGGAGGTTGTTCTACAGTTGGAGGCTGTGGACTTCCCCTTCTTTGGAGGCATAGCTAGGAGTGGCTTTGGTTGAAGGAGGAGGGTCGGAAAGCTATTCGACTTCCCACAGACGGTGCCAATCTGTTGCCGCTGAATTCGGTGTGGGGGCAATCAGATGAATTTTTGGGTTCGCAAGAACTCGAATGGGTCAAATCTCATCTCTTCCACTGTTGTTCAGCTGGCTCTTTGCAGCTACCGCGGACCTGCACAAAGTATGAAACACCGGAATGGATCCCAGCGATGTACCCTCCGATGCTCTTGTCAATAATCAGAAAAGAATATCAAAAGAAGCTTTAGGTAGGCAAAGAGTGATCATCTTGTAACGGTAGGAGGTAGGGGGTTTTTATAGTCGCCGTGGGGATCTGCTTCGAGATAAGAACGAATCCCTACTCCCCGGTGCGACTGGGCAGGAGTGGTTAGAACCACTTCCTAAGGATAAGGACGGATTAGGATTTCTCCTTATCCTCTTGAACTGCCTCTTAACGGGTTAGGACCCGTACCCAGTTAAACAGATCCGTTCGTGGGTTGCTGGGCTTTTAGAGAAGAGACCCAGTTTCCATTTCGGACCCGTCTGTAGGTGAAATTGCGTTTTTGCCCCTGTGAACCTTAAGATTCGTGCCCAATGTGAACAGTCCCGATTTAGTCCCATTTTTAGCCATATCAATTTTTACAATTTATTCTTTTTCCCCTATCATCTAAAGAAATAGGACCCAATTCTTCAAGATGATCAATATGGTTGATATAAGATAAGAGATTATGTTTCAAAACATTAGAGTTACCAAATCTATCTTCTTTCCACAATTTACATCCAGTTTTAAATGAATGCAACTTGAAAAGGATTCTAGCAAGACCATAAGAATGTGTAATAGACGAAAGATAGAAAATAATATTTTAAACAAAATTTTGATCTTCAAGCCAAAATTTCTTGAACCTGAATTTAAAGTGGTTTGAGAAGTTAAAGCTAAAATGAAGACTAAGAGGAACATGATCAGAAGAAGGGTTAGGAAGAACTTTAACCAAAGAATTACGGAAAAAAAGATCCAATCTTAAGAAACTAAAAATCTGTCAAGTTTAGCCATAGAAGGATCTAAGCGATTATTAGACCAGGTGAATAATCTACCATTAATAGGTAGATCAATGAGATCTAATAAACGAATGCAGTCATTAAATTTTAAAGAACAATTAATTCTAGAATAGTTACATTTTCTTTCATGAGTAAATCTAGTGCCATTAAAGTCATAAAAAAAGATCCAAAAACCATTAATTAATCCAGAAAAGGACATAAATTCATCTCAAAACTCATTCCTAAAATTAACAGTAGAATGTCTATAAACAGAAACTATTGTTAACGTGCAATTACATTCAAACCCATCAAGAACAACAACAAGAAAGTATTTCATTTTGAAAACAAACAAAAGTTTAAAAAAAGAATCTTTGAACCCAAAAAGAATATCACCACAAGAATCAATAGCATCAAGATTAACTCATTCAGTAATGAATGAACCGCCTAATTGTCTTTTAATAGAAGAAGGAAAAGTAGAGAGTTTGGATTCTTGAATAGAGATAATATCACATTTATAAGAGGATAAAAGATCCAATATAGCTTCTTTTTTGTGTAAGCTACCAATACCACGAATATTCAAAGAAACACTAATTATTAACACAAGAATTCACCTTAGCTGTATATCGCTCAAGGTTTCTAATAACATCAATATTTGAATAAAATGAATCATCAATAAGTAAACCCATATATGATGCTAAGTTCTTTAAATCAAAATCAGATATAGAATCAAAATGAACTTGATAAATAGAACCAGGAGGAGCACCTTGTGTAACGCCCCGAGATCCGCTCAGCTGCGCACGCGACTACATGTGTGCGCACATGCGAACAAAATAAATTCTAACAACTGCCCACCACAGGCGTGTCTCATAAAAGGTACTATAGTTTTCAGGTACCAACTGATCCTTGACAATTATTAATATACTCTATAACTCTCAATCACCCCATCGATGTAGGATCAAACCACATCACACAACACACACTCTAATGCACGTGCACATGTGTGCACATCCACACACACACATCCCTAGACACTTCCTCCTGCCACTCACGTGCAGCAAGGAAGTCGGGCCCCTACCAACCAATGCAGCCACCCCACCCCATATCATCTTATAATTGGCCCCCGCAAATCCCATACATCCATCCTATAGACTCATCTATAGACCACACACTCTAATCCATCTTTTATATATATATATATATATATATATATATATATATATATATATATATATATATATATATATATATAGTCCCCTTCCGTTGTGCACTAGGCCGTCGTGTGCCTTCCTCCCTTCGTATTGTCGATCTGAACCGTTCACATTTACATACACATCTAAATTAGTCTAAATATGTAAAATTAAATCATTTGAAATTCATCTACCCATCCATCACGTGACTATAAAGAACAACGATTTTTTGCCATACAATTTTGTAGCACTTCAATGGATGGGAAAATAAATTTTAAATGATTTTATTTTACATATTTAGACAAATTTAGATGTGTAGATCAATGTGAATCATCAATACAAAGGCGGGAAGGCCGAGTGCACATGAGTGCACACGGCGGCCTAGTGCACAATGGAAGGGGACTCTCTCTCTCTCTCTCTATATATATATTATATCTATTCATATAATATTATATATACATATACTCTTAAGTACGGGGTCTTACACCTTGAGTATGATCTTTAGAAATAGGTGGATTCTTCATGTTCCTAACTTGAGCTGCTAAAGAGGCCTTAACAGGCATAAAAAAATATCAAGAATATTTTGCTTTAATATGAGCAGTAGATCTAACATGAGCTGAGTTGTACTTCCTTTTGTTATATTTTCTTTTAGAAGAAATATGAGAAATCTTGGCTAATGGGGAAGAACCCCCATAAGGGATAATAGCCAAAGGATTAAAACCAAATGAAATATTATCAACCAGAATTGAAGTTTCACATCCATAAGTGTATAGTGTATCAGAAAGATAATTGGATAAGCAACATGAATAGTGACTATTAAAGATAATAGTGAATTATTATCATTAGCCACTGAAATAAAGGGATGAAAATGAACATGAAAAGGGATAGAGTAACTAAAGATATTGGGGAAAAAAATATAAGAGTCATAATTAACAGAAATGGAGAGAGAATATACCTTAGTAGGAGTATGAGTAATTTCACCTTCCTCAACATTTAACAGGTCATCCTTATGAATCCAATCACCACTTTTAAACTTAGCATCAGTCATAGAAAAAGTATGCTTAGCAGATTTGCCATCAGAAATAGAATAATTCACAGTAACACACTCTTTGTATTTATCCCAAGCAGCAGCACAGTCAGGGTTAACTTTCCATTTAGGCCAGCCAGAGTCAAACAGCACAACATTACAATCAGAGGAAGGAACATGAAGAATAGAATCCCAATTAGAAGATATGAGATTAGCCTTCACAGAATCAGCATTAGAAGTAATTGAAGGAGAGATTGATTTGGCAGGAATATTATCAATTAGAGGATTAGTCACAAGAGAGGCATTCAAATCATAGACAATCTCATTAACTTTCTCAGTAACATGACTACTAGAACCAGCTAAAATATCAGGAGTAGAAGAAGATGCAGCTTTCCAAACAAGATTAGGAGATTTAACAGATTCAGTAGGCTTGGAATTCTCATTATCACTCATCCTGTAAGATTAATTTCTATGACCTCTATAACCTCCTCTGAACTCATTCCTGAAAGATGAGTTATCTCTTTTGTTGAAGCTACGATTCCCAGAAAACTTATTGAAACTACTACCACGAGAAATAGTGGTGCTACCTGTTTGATCCTGTAGGCAAGGAAAATAACACTAGAGGTGGGGGGGGGGGTGAATAGTGTTGTATAAAAATTAATTAAAAACTTGAACTTTTCGTACTATTAAGTCGACTGCAAACAGATATACAGTCGACTGTTGCGTCAAATAAGAAGAGTATTTACTGAAGAGTTACAAGTCTGATCAATCGACTTATAGCGGAAAACCAGTCGACTTACCAGACAAGTTTTTGAAATAAAAATAAGAGAAATTGAAATTGCAAGTTGAGAGAATACTATCACAGAGAGTCAATCACAGCCAAACACAACGATATATCCTGGTTCGGTCCTCCCGACCTACATCCAGTCCCCAAGCAATCCACTTGAGATTTTCCACTATTCTTGAAAAAGTACAAGAATACTCTACGGCCTTTGACAACAACAATGTCAAATCCGTAGACCTTTCTTACCACTAGAGAGAGCAAACCCACTCTACACCCTAGAGTGAAACCGACTCTAAAACCAAGAGTCCTACTCTCCAACCGAGATGACCACTCTCACAACTCGAGAGTGAAAACAACAACAAAAATTGAGTTTACAACAACTTATAGCCTTGTATGTGATTGTGCTTTGCATAGTAGCTATTAGGCCAATTTCTGAATTCGGTCTAAAATGAAATCAATGTTATATTAGACTAAAATTTAGAGAACCAAGTCTTAGAGAGTTTGTATGCTTTTGAAACACTTGTATTTATTGAAAACAAAAGACTTGAAAGTTGAAGAATGCTTGGAACCTTTTCAAAATGATTCCTATACTTTATTTATAGAGTAAAAATCAAGGAACGTTGTAAAACAGTTCCATAAACCGTGATAAAATGGATATAAAAGTTTTGAATTTGAAAAACAAGTTTTAAATTCAGAAAGCTGTCGAAACGGCTTGAACAGTCGACTAGGTTGCCATAATGAGTCGACTGGCCAGAGCTTGTATGAGTTCAGGCAGTTTCGTACTATGACAGTTGACTGGTTCCAAGGAGCGGTCGATTGGTACTCATACAGCTGAACTTATTCAAGCTTGTTTTGACATTTTAATTTTATAAAACACTCAGATTATTTACAGTAGGTGTGAGTGTATGTGTGACAAGGCTATTACAAGTTTCTAAGACTCAAAGAAAAAATACAATATTACAAGACACTTTGTTTAAATATTTGAAGCACTTTGAGTCTTGTCTTGAACTTGAGTCTTTGTCTTGAGCTTGAGCCTTTGTCTTGATGTCTTGAAGCTTGATCAATTACTTTTGAAAGCTTCATTCGATTGTGTTGCATTTGTGTATTTAACCATGGTATTGATTTTGATACATTCTGCAAGAGATATGTGGTAGAACAACTTTGTATTGTGTTGTAGTCATCAAAACCAAGAATCAACATTCTCTCCCTTTTTGATGATGACAACACAATAACTTATAATAATAACAATATACATAGCAAGATGTCACACATAATTTAAAGATATACAAATGTGAAATAAGCTCCCCCTAAATAATGTACAATATGCACACAATTGTGAATATATAAAACATGCAAAAAAAAAAAAAACCACAAAACCATATTTTTCTTCCCCTTTGTCATCAACAAAAACAGAAGGAGGAAGGATACATCATAAAGAACAAAATCAACATTGCATAATCATAACACATTTATACATAAGAAATCAAGTACATTGTTGCAGATTAAAAATAGAAGATAGAAAAATAACAAACATAAAACATAGTTCAAAATAAAAAAATACATCAAGTTTATTCTTCTTCTTCTTCGTCGTCATCACCTTTGAAGGCATGAGGAGGTTGTGGAAATTGTTGAGTGAACATGTGAGTAAGGTTAGCAAGGCTAGCCTCAAGATTATCCTGTCTAGTTAGGATAAGATCGGTACGATCCATGAGATAATTAACCGAAGTATAAAGACTCTCGGGATCAGCAAAGACAGCTCTAGGATGAGAAGAACTAGAAGCAGAAGACCGACGACCAGAAGTGGCTAAAGGAATAGGAGGTACATTCCTTTGAGGAGACCGAGGAGGAGAGTTAAGGATCTTCACACGAGCTAAACTCGCACGATCAAAAGACTCATAGTGAGTAACAACACTCGACTCGGAATCAAGATCAACTTCATAAAAATTGAAAACATGAGTAAGAAGTGCACCGAAAGGAAGGAAAGAGGTGTGAGTCTTATGAAGACGATTGAAAATGACTCGAATCCAATTGATTTGATTATTGCCAAAAATCGCATACACGGCTTGTTGCAACTCATATAAAAATTGGACGTAACTATCCGTTTTAGGGATGATGTTATATGACAAGATTCTTGCAACGAGCTTAGCTAGCGGTGTAATCGATTTATTGGTCATAGGAGGACCTCGATTAGACAATAAATTTTTTGACAATATAGAATCCTCATCCATCCCTATTTCACCCAAATCTAACCCTTCATTAGGGATACCCATAATAATTGTCAATTTTTCAGGAGTTAGCCTCATTCGTATATTTTTCACCGTAGTAGTAAAAAATATTTCGTTACCATCCACGGAGGTGGAAACCTTCATATTTGTATAAAACAAATAGATAAGTCGTGGATAGTAATATGGTTGATTGACATGGTAAAGTAATTCAAATAACCCACATTGTTCAAACAATGGGGCGATGGGGAACTTATCTAAATCAGGAAAATTCACAAATCTACCCGGAAATATTGCAATTTGATAGATGAGAAATTTTTTTCAACAAGACTGGGATTCATTAAGTATTGAAGGTAGTTCTGAGAAGATTGACCTTCTTCTACATTAGAACCTCTAGATCTTTTGGGTTTAGGCATATTTGAAAGTCTAGGAAACTTTTGAAAAGAGAGAGAGATCAAAAGATGGTTACCCACAACTAGAGAAAGGAGCACAAGGACTCAAGAGACTCGAAATGAATTCAACGCCAGAAGCAGCAAACGCCGAAATCTTCAAGAGCTTCAAGATCATCAACGAAGTGGTCTTCAGAGCAGCCGACTTGAAATTTTGGAAAAAAGTATAAGTGAAAGGGGAATGAGAAGAATAGGGTTTTTTACTTGAGGGGTGCGGCTGAGATTAAAAGTAGGTTTGAATAAAGGGTCGAGACCGAAAAGTGGGTAAAAGAAAAAGAGAGAGATGCCTCAGTTAAGTGACAATTCGAAATCAGAAAAACCAAACTAATGTCGCGACAGTCGACTGGTTTTGATATCAGTCGACCTAGTCGAAAGAAAATTAAACCAAACGAGACATCAAGTAAAACTTCTGTCAGTCGACTGGTTACTGAAACAGTCGCCTGTCCAGAACACAAAATTCAGCCAAAATATGGACAACGAAAATATTTTATAAGTCGACTGAAAAAGACATTTAAGTTGACTTAAACAAAATAAATTTTCAAAAAATGTCATGAAAACAGCAAATTCCTAGTTCTCTTCTAAGTAGATAAAAATGTCTTCCTTAACTGGTTTGGTAAATATATCTGCTACTTGTTTATCAGTAGAAATAAAATCCAAAGTTATATCTCCCTTTAAAATATGATCATGTAGAAAATGATGTCGAATATCAATATGTTTTGTATGTGAGTGTTGAACCGGATTTAAAATAGCACTAGTATTATCACACATTATAGCAGGTTTTGAAAATGAAATACCATAATCTAATAAAGTTTGTTTCATCCACAAAATTTGGGTATAAGCCAAACTTGCAACAGCAATATATTCAGCTTCTGTAGTAGATATGGATACCAAATTTTGCTTTTTACTGCACCAAGATACTAGTGAATGTCCCAAAAAGTGACAAGTTCCACTAATACTTTTACTATCAGTTTTACTACCAGCAAAATTAGCGTCACTATATGACAAAAGTTGAAAATTATCGGTGCGTGGATAAAACAAACCATATTCAGACGCACCTTTAATGTATCTTAAAATACGTTTCACAGCTGTAAAGTGAGATTCTTTGGGATTTGACTGAAATCTAGCACACAAACATACACTAAACATAATATCTGGTCTACTAGCAGTTATATATAAGAGTGAGCCAATCATACCTCGATAGAGTTTTTGATCGACACTCTTATCTAAATCATCTTTGTCAAGTGTAGTAGTAGTAGCCATATGTGTGGTCTTACTACCAGTGCTATCCATGCCAAACCGTTTGAATAATTCCTTATCATATTTTCCTTGATTAATAAATATGCCATTTTGTGACTACTTTATTTGTAGTCCAAGGAAATAATTAAGTTCACCCATGTGACTCATCTCAAACTCATTTTTCATGGTATTAGAAAACTCTTGACAGAGATTACTATTAGTAGATCAAAAAATTATGTCATCTACATATATTCATATGATTAGAATATCTGTCTCTATTTTCCTAATAAACAAGGTAGTATCTACTTTACCTATCTCAAAACCAGTTTCTAAGAGAAAAGTTTTTAACCGATCATACCAAGTACGAGGTACTTGTTTAAGACCATATAAAACCTTTTTCAATTTAAAAACGTGGTTTGGGAATTGTTCATGTTCGGAACCGGGTGATTGCTTAACATAAACATCTTCCTTAATAAATCCATTCAAGAAAGCACTTTTAACATCCATTTGGAAAAGTGTAAAATTCATAAAACACGCAAAAGATAATAAGATCCTAATTGATTCTAGTCTAGCAACAAGAGCATATGTTCCATCAAAATCGATTCATTCTTCTTGATTATATCCTTGAGCAAGCTTGTCCTGATTCATAACGACTTGTCCTGATTCATCTAACTTATTCTTAAATACCCATTTGGTACCAATTATAGTATGATCAGGAGGTCGTGGAACTAGATCCCATACATCATTTCTTATAAATTGGTTAAGTTCATCTTGCATGGCATTCATCCAAAATTCATTCTCACAAGCTTCTTGTATATTCTTCGGTTCAAAATCTGACAAGAAAGCTGTATGAGAAATCATGTTAACATGAGATCTTGTTTGAATACCACGTGAAATGTCACCAATTATTAAGTCATGAGGATGATCTCTAACTTTAACAAACACTTTTGGTAAAGTTTGAGTCATCACAACAGGATCAGTCGACTTAACAAGTCCATCAGCTGACTGATTCACATCAGTCGACTTGAGATCCTTATCAGTCGACTTGTCTAGGGTAGTTTGCTATAGTGATTTAATAACGTTATTTAAAGGTGATGATTCAATTTCGTCATCTTTAATAATAGTAGATGAAGGCAAGGATTCATCAAATGAAATATGCATAGATTCTTCAATAGTCAAAGTTGACTTATTGAAAATTCTATATGCCTTACTCCTGTTTGAGTATCCAATGAAGATATCCTCTTTAGATCTAGCATCAAATTTATCTAAATTATCTTTAGTATTTAATATGAAACACTTACATCCAAATACTTTAAAATATGATACTTTAGGAATTCTTTCATAGAATAGTTCATAACAAGTTTTCTTAAGCTTAGGCCTAATCAATATTCTATTTAAAATATAACATGTTGTAGAAACAACTTCAGTCTAGAAGTACTTAGGCAAATTGCTTTCAACAAGCATAGTACATGCACACTCTTGCAATGTCCTATTCTTTCTTTCGATCACTCCATTTTGTGGTGAGGCTCTAGGAAATGCAAATGAATGTGTTATACCATTCTTGTTGCAATATTCTGAAAACGTTTCATTCTCAAATTCTCCACCATAATCACTTCTACTAATGACTATGGTTAGAGATTTTTGATTTTGAACTCGTTTGCAGAAATTTGCAAATTCTTCAAAGGCATCATATTTATGTTTTAAAAAGAAAACCCATGTAAATCTTGAAAAATCATCTTCTAAAACAAATACATATATACTTTTATTTAAAGAAGCGACTCTAGTAGGACCAAATTAATCCATATGGATTAATTCGAGAGGCCTACTAGTAGAAATCATTTCTTTTGTCTTAAAAGTAGATTTGACTTGTTTTCCTAGTTGACATGCATCACATAACTTATCTTTCTTAAAAGATAGTCTTGGCAGTCCTTTAACTAAGTTGTATTTAGAAAATTTAGCAATATTTTTCATATTTACATGGCCAAATGTCTTACGTCAAAGCCAAGAATCATTGTTAGAAGCTACTAAGCAAGAATCATTAGAAAATTCATTTGTTTTTAAGCATAACTCATAAATGTTGTTTTTTCTAAAACCTTGAAAAATAATATTTTGTATAGATGAATCATATATTAAACATGCATCTTTTTCAAAAATAATTTTATATCTCTTATCACAAAATTGACTAATACTTAACTGATTATGCTGTAATCCACTAACTAGAAATACTTCTTCTATAGTAGGGGTAGTGTTCTTACCGACCATGCCAATTTCAATAACCTTTCCATTGTTGTTGTCACCGAATGTGACTGTTCATCCATCTATCTCTTGTATGGAAGAAAAAAGGTTAGCATGACCAGTCATATGCTTGGAGCATCCGCTGTCAAGTATCCAATGTTCTCTTTTAGGTACCTATAAAATAAGCATTGTGAATATGGTACCTTTTCATTGGGTCTGAAAGGGATTAGTTTTTGGAAAACCAAACCCAAAGTGAGTTTAATTTACCACAAAAGGCAGGAATATAATTTACAGAATTACATACATTAAGAACATAAGAATTTATATAAGTAATTCTATCGTTTAGACTCAGGTTAACTGGAACCCAAATATTTTTAGTCTGTCCAGTCGACTTTATTGTACCTTTCAGTCGACTGTTATGAGAAGTCAGTCGACTGGGAGGTGAAATAGGTCGAATTATCTGAGGTTTTTGTCTCTTTGAATAAGACTCCAAGCCTCTAAACAGACGACTGACATTAGGATTCAGTCGACTGGTCTGAACTACAGAATTTCTATTTCATTAAAACAATAGTTTTTGGTTTATCAAAAAACTCATATAATTTGTTCTTCACACTGAAAATAGAATCAGTCTTATTACTACTAGTATTCTTAGAAAAATGATGTTTTTCAAGAGTTTTTTGAAAACCAAGTCTAAATCTTTTATTAGATTGAACTTGATTTTGGAGAACTTTATTTAAATTCTCATTTTCTTTGTTAAATTTAGATACATTCTTGGATATCTCTTCATAATTTTTCTTAAGAGATACAAGATCTACATCCAAATTTGAAAGTCGGGAATTTAAAGATTTGACTTCAAAATTAAGTCAGGATTTCTTGAGAAAGTGTTTGATTGACTTTCTCTAAATTTTTAACTCTAATTTTCTCCTTCTTAAGTTCTTGAAAAACTTCATTGAAAGTATCTAATAAGTTATTTGAATCAAAGTTTTCACTTACATCGTTTTGTGTAGCCATGAAACATACGTTCAGTACTTCGTTTGACTCCTCATTCTCTTCTTCCGATGAAGAGTTGCTATCATCCCAAGTTGCTTGATATGCCTTCTTGTTTTTCATATACTTGTTCTTTGTGTACTTGTCCTTCTTGAAGTTGGGAGCCTTCTTTTTTGATTTCACATTTTCTAATGGGCAATCCTTCTTCATATGACCTATCTTATTACACTTGAAACCAAGTGGGAAGTTCATTAGTATCTTTAAAATTGGAATTAAATTTACCTTTTCGTAAAAATTTCTTGAACTTTCTAGTGAACATGGCTATTTCTTCTTCATCTTCTTCTTCATCTTCGGAATCCGACATAGCCTTGAAAGCGAGTGTCTTCTTCTTTGCTTGTTGAGGTTCTAGA
Source organism: Hemerocallis citrina (assembly GCA_017893485.1). NCBI lineage: Eukaryota > Viridiplantae > Streptophyta > Magnoliopsida > Asparagales > Asphodelaceae > Hemerocallis > Hemerocallis citrina. The sequence continues at coordinate 185,859,696 of CM030358.1, read as the reverse complement.
TCCTTCTTGCGTTCTTCAAGTTGTACTTCGTATGCCATAAGATTTTTCACAAGATTCTCAAGAGAGAGTTGTGTTAAATCATTGGCTTCTTCTATAGCGGTGGTCTTCTTCTCCCACTCGGGGGTTAAGGCACGAAGAACTTTCCTCACCATTTCCGCTTGCGAGTATGTCTTTCCAAGTGCCACAAGAGAGTTTGTAATATCCATGAACCGTATTATCATGTCCAACACATTCTCGTTCTCCTTCATATGGAACATCTCGAACTTGTGAACAAGAACAGATATCTTAGATTCTTTAAACTTATTAGTACCTTCATGAGTTACCTCGATTGTGTGCCAAATTTAATGAGCCGTTGTTGTATTTGACACATGATTGAACTCCTCTTTGGTAAGTGCACAGAATAAAGCATTCATCGCCTTTGCAGTTCATTATATTGCTCTTCATGTCATCATTCCATTGTGTATAGGGAATTGTAGGAGCGGTGAATTCTGTCTCAGTCATGTTCCAAATCTCATAGTTGATGGACTGAAGGTAGATCTTTATTCTATACTTCCAATAGTTATAGTTTGTTCCATCGAATAGGGGTGGCCTTTGTGTGGATTGGCCTTCATGGTATTGGCTTGCATTTGAAATAGTTACCATTGCACTCAGCCAGGCTCTGATACCAAGTGTTGGATCCTGTAGGCAAGGCAAATAACACTAGAGGGGGGGAGGGATGAATAGTGTTGTATAAAAATTAATTAAAAACTTGAACTTTTCGTACTGTTAAGTTGACTGCAAATAGATATACAGACGACTGTTGCGTTAGATAAGAAGAGTATTTTACTGAAGAGTTACAAGTCTGATCAGTCGACTTATAGCGGAAAACTAGTCGACTTACCAGATAAGTTTTTGAAATAAAAATCAGAGAAATTGAAATTGCAGGTTGAGAGAATACAACCATAGAGAGTCAATCACAGCTAAACACAACGTTATATCCTGGTTTGTTCCTCCAGACCTACATCAAGTTCCCAAGCAACCCACTTGAGATTTTTCACTATTCTTGAAAAAGTACAAGAATACTCTACGGACTTTGACAACAATAATTTCAAATCCGTAGACCTCTCTCACCACTAGAGAGAGCAAACTCACTCTACACCCTATAGTGAAACCGACTCTAAAACCAAAAGTCATACTCTCTAACCGAGAGGACCACTCTCACAACCCGAGTGTGAAAACAATAATAAAAATTGAGTTTACAACAACCTATAGCCTTGTATGTGATTGTGCTTTGTATAGTGGCTATTAGGTCAACTTCTGAATTCAGTCTAAAACGAAATCAATGTTATATTAGATTGAAATTCAGAGAACCAAGTCTTAGAGAGTTTGTATGCTTTTGAAACACTTGTTTTTATTAAAAACAAAAGACTTGAAAGTTGAAGAATGCTTGGAACCTTTTCAAAATGATTCCTATACTCTATTTATAGAGTAAGAATCAAGGAACGTTGTAAAACAGTTCCATAAACCGTAATAAAAGGATATAAAAGTTTTGAATTTGAAAAACAAGTTTTAAATTCAAAAAGCTGTCCTAATTGTACCCTATAAATACAACCCTAGTAAAAACCCTAAAAATTGCACAAATTGAAACCCTATCTACTATTCTCTCTCCTCTTTCCTACCGTTCTCTCTTTCTCGATCGTTCCCCCCCCCGAAATCAGCCAAACCCCCCTTCCGTTCGTCTTTTCCGTCCATCTCCCAACTCTGGCAACCTCACCTCGTCGCCACCTCCCGTCGACACCTCCTGTCGATGCCGCCACCACCCCCGCAACCCCCTGAGCCTCCTCCTCTGTCCTCGACATTGACAACCAGCCAAATCCGATGCTGTTTTCCCTTGTTCCGTCGTCAGCGCCGCCCCTTGCTCCGTCGACGACCCAACCGTTGCTCCTCGTCGGTGATGCCATCACCAACCACCGTCGTGCCCTCTCTCTCCCCCTATACTGTAGCTGCTATCGTTGCTGTCTCTTTGAGTTCTGTGGTTGCCTTGGCTCTTTGTGTGCACGTATTTTGCACGTGCTAAATTGTTAGTTCGTGGGTTCGTTGTTTCGGGATCCTTATCCCATTATTTTTGGTATTCGTTTTCACCGTTTATAAGGCAAGTCAATTTTCCTCTTGAATTGTGAATTGTATCAAATTCAAGTTTTGTTGAAACTCTTGCAAGTAGATCCGTTTGTTTATTGTATTGTACATTGTCCATCTCCTTCGTTGGGCCTATTGAGGGTTTACACGAGCTAACCCCAATATTCTTGACATCGTGTCACTTTGGTTCCAAAAATATTAAATCTTGCATACATCATATAGTATTGATGATAGAAATTTTTTATGCATCTCATAACACGATTAATTATTGTAGAGACAATTGCTAGATTGTATATTGTTTGATCGATTGATGATAAATTAATTTATGTATGTGTTCTTAATTTTATTCATCTTTTTATTGCACTCATCATGCTGATTATAAAATTGACTAAAGAATCGATACCCATTATGTTTAATTAAATTTATTCCATGAAAAATACCCTAAAACTTGTATCTTGCTTGCTGGCTGTATGTTGTCTGCTATTTTTGACCCAGTAAATGATCTTAAATTGAATTACTTTCTGAACAAGAATTGTAGCCTTATCTTTCTAGTTTCCATAAAATATTGAATTTTTGAATTCCGAGTTGTGTAGCAAAAGTTATGCCAATTTTACTACAGCTATATTTTTACTTCCAGATTTTTAGATTCTTGTATCTTTCATGTTTAAACAGTAAAAAGGCTAATCAAAATTTAAAATTTTACTCTGATAATTTCCAGATTATTGCTTTACATGTCTAGGAGTTTAACAAATATTTTTAATTAATTTAATATTTAGATTTTGCTGATTCAAAAAATAAGATAACATAATGTCGATATTCTGCCTGAACATGAAATCTGTAATGAACAATGTCTTTGACCTAGCTACTGTTGTCGGATTTTAAACTTTAAATATGAGTTGGAACCATGTGGAAGTCTAGTTTCTAGAATTTCTGATGGATTCAGTTTTCGATTTCTGAAACAGCGGGAAACTGCACTTTTGTACAGACTACTCTTACTGTCCAGAATTAAATAGTCCAGATTTTAATAGATTAATTATTTTTATATCGTATTGTTGCATGAATTAAAGTATATGTGTTGCATTTTATGATCCCAATGAGTTATTGTCATCATTCTAATTTCCTATTCCACGTTATCATCATATTGCTCCTCTATTGATACTATTGTTCATCTCATATCTCAAATTGCATATTGTGTTGTTGCATTGATAAATAATTAACAAGCCAGGGTTTAAGGGATTGACTAAAGTAGTTGATGATATGAGGACTGTACTCGGATGATGACCCGTGTTATTATTGTTATCGTCATCGTGTAAGAAATTACACATGGTCCGTGTGATTATCGTTGTCGTCATCGTATAAGAAATTACACATAGCCTGTATTTTATTTTTATCGTCATCATACCCAGTACATGAACTATAGAATCTTCCACTCAAATCTAAACGAAATTGATTGTATGCATCGAACCTGTAGAATGTAATGCAGTAGTACATGCATTAGTTAGGATTAAAATGATTAATAGAAATAAGGATTGACACATCGCCGACATTGCATATTGTTCATCATTGTTTCTATTGATATCGAATATTGGCTAAGTGTTATTGCTATTGATCATTGATTATTGTTACCGAATATTAAATCATTGTTTATAGCCATTGTATCGACTATCATGATATTGATTATTGTTATTGTCCAATGTTATTGATTTCTATTGATCCATTGATTCATTGTTATACTGTTATTCCATTGTTCCTTGCTTTCTCTACTTGCTGTCCATGACTTACTCTAAGGACAATTTTTCTTCTCTTTTTAGATGAAGTGTTCACAGGTAATGAAGGAGAATTGCCTGCTGGAATTGGAAAGCAAACTTTCTAAAGAACTATTGCTTTATAATTAAATGTTATTTTTAATGAACTTATTGTATTGAGACTTATTGCTATTGTGTTTGAGATTTATTATTGTATCGGAATTTATTATTGTATTGGGCTTATGTTCCAGATTTTATTTTTATTTTCAGACGATGGATTATTGTATTTTGATATTTTATGTTGCCTTATTCCAAGTATTATTGTTCATGAGATTATTATTATTGTCTGCGTAATTGTTCTGTATTGAGTATATTGTTGAGTTGATCGGATAAACAGCTTATGGGTGACGTTAGTCATTCGCTGGGCCAATGTCATGTACTCGTATTTCGTATTTTTTGAAAGTGGGGTGTGACATTATCAGAACTAGGACCAGATGAAGGTGAAGAGAAACATGCAAAGGAAGCAAATCTAGCGAAGAGGTATTCATTGGTGGAGGTGGGAGGGGGGGGGAGGGGGGGGTCCACTTTGGCAACCGATTTAGCATTTAATTAATTAAGCTTATGTTTAAGAGAATCAAAGTCAAGAACATTGATCACCTTATCAGAAATAAGGATCCCTATCTGAAACCCAATAAGATGTTGAAGAGAACAACAACGATTCCTGGAGTGACCCGTTTTCTTACAAAAGAGGCACTTTATCTTGTTAATGCAAGAGATTTTAAAATGACCATGTTGAAGACACCGAAAGCAAACAAGAGAAGGATCTGCTCTCGATTTGGATGAAAGGAAATTAGGGTTTCTAGAAGAGGAAGAAGGATACTGGGTAGGTTTATGGGGAAGAGAAGACTTGGGAGGTTGTCCGTTGGAATTTCGAGACATCGAACCCTAAAGGGTTTCTTTTTAACCACAATAAGCCAAGTATGATCCAAAGCTTAAGCCCACAATCCAACAAAGAAACGTGGCCCACTAAAGTCCAAAATTGAAACTCTCGGGTAAACAACAGAAACAAGCAATTGAAGAATAAAATGTAAAATGACTCCAAAAATCAAGATAATGAAGAATATGAAAGAAACAAAGAACAATCATATATCAGTAAGAGAATTCTAAAAAATAATCTCCACAGAGAACAAGAAATCAATCAAAATCACTGACTTAAGATAGAAATTTCAGCCAAAGAATGGAAACATAAGAGATCCAACAAAACCCTAGAATTTCAAGCCGGAAAAACTAAAGAAAAATACAATCAACAACGAAGAAGAAATAATTGTAATAAAAGGAAAGAAAGAAATCACAGATCTGAACCATATCTCAAAAGAACTGAACAAATGATTCAATCCAAAGGAGATCAACAGATCAACAAAAGAAGAAGAAAGATGTTTAACAGTAGAATAGAAGAATCAGACACAGATTTATAAAGATAACTAGATCTGTAAAATCTCAAAAAGAAATAACTAGATCACGAAATAGATTGAGCAAAAGATTCAATCTGAATCAAAAGAAACAACGTAAAACTAACAGATAAAAAGATACCCAACTAAAGATTCTGAGAAGGAATCGAAGATCGACTTAGAAGATCGCCAGAGAAAAATGCCTCTTGAGTTGAATTTAGAATAAGAGTTACAGGCAGCAAGAAACTCAGACAATCAACCTCATGATCATTAACGAGGCATAACTCTGGTCTTTTGAATACTTGCACTATCTGTTGTAAAAAAACTGACTATTCGTGCATCTTGTTGATATGAAATAAATATGTTTGGTTATACATCCTGCATGCATGTGCGGTAGAGATTAACTTTGTACTCAAGAGTCATTGAAAGTTTTTACTTTTTCTTTTTAAGAGAAAAGGTGAGTACCAGCCAGCCACCCTAGTTGCCTATTTCATTAAATGTCACCATAGTTTACAAAATTGTTGGATGATGAGGAAGAAGCTATGATTTCGTGAGTACTCAATCTAATAAGTGAGTGTGTTCTAATTATTACTTGGATAGATAAAAAAAACTATTATATATTATGAGTACAGTACAGTTATGAAACGTAGGAACATTTTATTGAATATCATTAATATCATTTTATTGAACATTTATGAAGAATTTCAGTTCTTCTTCATAAATTTTCCTTTCCTCTTATTATTTAAAAAAAAAAAAAAAAAAAAAAAAAAAAAAAAAAAACACCATCGATCCTAATAAAAAACATTACCCCCAACATGAAACAAAACATAACCTAAGAGCATCTGTAGTCGTTGAATGGTAAAATATGGATATATGGATAAATAGATATAGATATCGTAGTTTTGCTGCAGTCGTTGAGAGCTATATTTTAGCTTTCTATTCATATTAAAATACGATGTGCCGTCTGAAGATAAAAAAATACAAAAAAATTAAAAATCAGGTGGGACGGCACATAATGTGCCGTCCGAACGCTGAAATAATTTTTTTTTTTTTTTTATAGGCGAGACGGCACATGATGTGCCGTCTGACCAGAAAAAAAAAAAAAATTGCCACCTTAAATCCTGGACGACACATAATGTGCCGTCCCACACTCATCCAAAATTAACACCGCTAATACTAATTAATACTAATATAGACTGCAGATTATAGACACTAATTAATACTATTAATACTAATTAATACTAATATAGACACTCTGCAGATTATAGACACTAATTAATACTAATATAGACACTAATTAATACTATTAATACTAATTAAAACTAATATAGACACTAATTAATACTATTAATACTAATTAAAAAAAGAACAATGGGACGGCACATAATGTGCCGTCCGGGGTGGGGGGCTTTTTTGGATTTTTTAATTCCGGTTTGGGATTTATAATTAAATAAAATATATTATTTACGAATGGGACGGCACATTATGTGCCGTCCGACGAAAAAAAAAATAATTTTTTTTTTGGGACGGCACATGATGTGCCGTTAGCCAAATATGCATATGCTCTATACGGATTGTCAAATATAGCAATCTACTGTAGCGATTTATCCAAAATATGGATAAATAGCTAACGACTGCAGTGACTTTTTATGGATAATATGCATATTATCCATAAATAGCAAACGACTACAGATGCTCTAATACTCCCCACCAAACATATCCCGCTCCTCCTGCTCCACTCTTCCGCCTCCATTCCCGCCACCGTTCTCCCCCAACTCCTCCTCCGCCCCCGTCAGCATCTCGTACCCCACATTCCTAAAACACGCCGCCACCACCAACACCGTCTCCGCCGCCACCAGCTCCCCCACCACGCTCCCCCCCACCACCTGCCCCCCTCCCCCCGCCAGATACACCGCCAGCCCACTCGCCTTCTCCGGAGCCGGCGCCGGCAAGAACGCCCCCGCCATCGACAGTATTTCGAACCTCCCACTCAACCTCACCGACGAACCCGCCCCCTGCCGGATCGAAACATTCTCCACCGCCCCGCTCCCGCTCAGGATCGACACCCCGTGGTGCCGGCGCCGCGAGAAGGAGACTATGGCGGCCACGATGTCGGTGCCAGGCGCAGATTTCGAGCACGTGCGAGCGGAGCGCTTGGGGGGACTCGCGGGTGATGATGATTGGCGGTTTCGGCTTGTTCTTTGCCCCGGCAGGGCGGCCACGTGCGCGGCGCATGGCGGTGCTGTTGTTGTTGTCGGGGTTGCTATCGGTAGAGTTGGTGAGTTGTTGTTGTTCGGGGGTGAGGCGGAGAGAGGGTGCGCTCTCTCCGCCGCCGGACGCATTTTCGGTGCTCCACCTGTTCGCCAGTTTGTCGTTGTGGTTGTGTATATGGCTCTCTGTCTGAAAATATCAATTTTATGATGTATGTATTTATCGGTGTGAAGAAGCATGTACTCGGGAACATGCATTTGCTATCTTTTACCAAACACGTGAATAACACTTTTTTTACAATGTCCGTTTAAAAAGAGAACAAGAAGTAACTCGTATTACTTCTTACCAGAAACTCTTTGAGATACTCTGTTGAAGGAGAAGAAGAATATTTACATGGCATTAGGCATGTAATACTTAGATAATACTTAGATAATGTGACGATCATTACTAACAACAACCTAACTGCATTTACACCGCCTCCTTTCAAGTTATAATAATAGTCGCTAATCTAAGCAGACCAGACATAGCTTTCAGACAAAGTAGGAGTAATCTTTATTTAGGATAACTAATTATTAAATATGATGTCATTGTTGAGAATTGGAAGAGGTAAATATTTATCCATAAAATCTTATAAAAATGGCAGCATCCTTACTTCTCATTAGAGAACTTTATATAGAACTGTACTAGTATTTGTAAAAGAATTCCGTACATGGTTCTAATAGTACTTGTGATTGCAACCGCAACTAATTAACTAGACAGCTTGATACTACTGATGCAATGAAAAGAAGAAAGGGAAAGAAATTTTTTTTTTCAAAAGTGTAGATATAGTAAGGCATTTCGGTATATGCTGGCGTTTATCATGCAATTTTTTAGGCAGAGTGTGAACATTAAGAAACAAGTTGCTTAATAAATGAGAGTCGATAGAATGATGGTGTTGACATGAACCCAATAACTCTTGTGTCATGATACTATTACTGATTATTTTGCCTTAGAGCTTCTCCAACCCAGCGCCATTCTGGTGCTTAATGCCAGACATGGCGCTGGATCGGCCTCGAACCAGACGCCAATTCTAGTGCCAATTTTGTGGGATTTGGCGTGGATGAACAGTGCTGCGCTAAATCTGGGATGGCTTTTTATTTTTTTAATTGTTAAATTTGCGAATAAGCCCTCATTTGTATAGATAATTGTGTGTTTTTGTTATAGGTTTGTGTTGTAGCCAATTTTTGTTCACAAGTGTATTTTAGTTATAACTAAATTAATTTTTCAATTTTAACAATTTGTTAGTTTTGTTGAAAGTGCGGTGAATTGTACGTTGATCTAAATAGTGAATTTTATACGAAGTGTAAAAAATACTTAAGAAAAATATGAAATGCACATTAAAAAACACCAAACATTCAAACAGCGTTACAATTAAGAATATATAGATATTCAAACTAAACTTATGCTGAAACGAAATATGAAAAATAAATAATAATAATAAAGCGGCAATTTAGAAATCTAGTCAACCGCTTCCAGATCTTCCAACATTAGTGAAATATTGCCCCAAGTCATTAGTGCAAGAAGAAGAAATTGTTGCTGTTCTTCAGTTTTGAATAATTGATACTTGTTTAGCTCGAAAGAACTCACGTACGGTTGGATCAGCAATTGAATTCAAATCTTTTAACAAGATTTTATTCTCTTCTCTCTTTTTTGGATGCCAACTGTTGCTCCTGGATATCCATTTTTCTTTGCCTGTTGAAGTTTGTCTTCTTCAACAACTCCGCCAGCTGTTGATTTCCTTCTCTAATATCGTTCAAATTTTCATCAATTTTCCTTTTCAACTTGGCTTTTTTCACTCCGAAGGGTCATTCAAACGGAGTAGAACCAAAAGTTGGATTACTGTGATGAGCCATAGTTGACTTGATTGCTTCAACATTTTGTCTTACAGTTGTGATGCTATCTTTAAACTTTTCAAAATCCTTAACAATATTCCAAACATGATCAAATTTGAAACATTTCTTAAACTTGGGATCTTGCATAAATAGCACTTTCGCTCGACGTAACTGCAAATTGAAAATAAAATTAATGTTAAAAAATAATCGACTTGTATTAATAATAGTGAAAAATAAGTTTAAAGGAGATCTCACAATATCTACATCTAATGCACCACTTGGATTCATATTCTCTATTTGTTTGAGACTTCCATTCAATTTTCTTACTTCGGTCATTATAGCCTGAATTCAGGACTGTACCGATCGCTTGTTACGACAATCTCAACTCTGGTCTCTTGATTGGTTGTAGCGTTGCTCTACACGAGTCCAAAATTGATCTGTGGATTGGTAAACACCCATAATAGGGTCTTGAGAAATTTCTTAATAAATTTTGTAAAGGAGCACATCTTCACCAATAACATATCCAGAAGCTCGTATTGACATTTTCTTAGGAAGTTTACGGTTGAGAATAAAAATATTAGAAAGATGAGTGTTTGCACAACAAGTATAGTTTGCTATGTAACACCCCTGCCCCGAGCTCGGACAATTTATACAATTTAGAAGACAAATTAGATACTATGTAGTAGAACTGCCCACCACAGGCTGCCTCTCAAAAGTTGGTTAACCGAATTGGTGACTCTTGATCATAGGCTATGTTATTTATTTACTAATTTATTCTAATGATTTACCGATATGGGATTATTCCCATATACGTTTCTCATGCTGCTCTAACAATTACCGGGTGGGCCCCCAATGCCACGTCACTGTACAACAGCAACACAACATTTCAATTCATGCTGTTTACATATCGTGGGCCCCCCAATACATCATAATATTACCATATTACCATCTCATGCACTATATTAAACCAACAACAACCAACTATATATATTTTTTTCAACATATATTTTATATATATTTACTTATGCTCTTTGAAAATTACGGGGTGTTACATGCTATACAGAGGGGAAAAAACATTTGTGAAATCTTAAGCAATGAAAGAATCCAATGCATTCTAAGAAGTCTACACCAGAACCGATGTGTTCAAACTGGTGTACACTTGGTCAAAGGCTGGTCACACGGCTTTTGAGAGAGAATCCAATGCACTCAAAGAGTCTACACTAGAACCGATGTGTTCAAACTGGTGTACACTTGGTCAAAGGATGGTCACACAGCTTTTGAGAGAGAATCCAATGCATGAAAAATAATTCTACACCAGAACCGATACGTTCGAACTGGTATAGACTTGGTCAAAGGCTGGTCACATAACTTTTAAGAGAGAATCCAATGCACTCAAAGAGTCTACACTAGAATTGATGCATTCAAACGGGTGTACACTCGGTCAAAGGCTGGTCACCCGGCTTTTAAGAGAGAATCCAATGCATGAAAAACAATTTTACACCAGAACCGATGCGTTCAAACTAGTGTACACTTAGTCAAAGGTTGGTCACACGGCTTTTAAGAGAGAATCCAATGCACTCAAAGAGTCTACACTAGAACTGATGCGTTCAAACTGGTGTACACTTGGTCAAAGGCTGGTCACATGGCTTTTAAGAGAGAATCCAATGCACTTAAAGAGTCTACTCCAGAACCGATGCGTTCAAACTGGTGTACACTCGGTCAAAGGCAGGTCACATAGCTTTTGAGAGAGATTCCAATGCATGAAAAATAATTCTACACCTAGATCGATGCGTTCAAACTGGTGTACACGTGGTCAAAGACTGGCCACACATCTTTTGAGAGAGAATCCAATGCACTCAAATAATTTTACACCAGAACCGATGCGTTCAAACTGGTGTACAGTTGGTCAAAGACTAACCACACATCTTTTGATAAAGAATCCAATGCACTCAAACATATTTGCCCTTACTATAAATAACATACTATACTATGCTCCTTAAAAAAATTAAACTTCTTTTCTTCTTCTATCTACCCTGTACAAAATTCAGAATAACTTCTTCAATATCTTCACTTGAAAATGAATTTCTATATTGAAGGTCCATCAAATAACGCAAATTCTAGTTCCTCTTTGGATGACGACGGGATGGGTGTTCTAGCTGAAATTGATGCAACAGAAACAGCCATATATCAAGCGCTCGACTACAACAGCAGGATCATCAACAGCTATTTAAATCAACGAAGCAATCAAGGTGGATCGATTCCTGGTCATGTGGTGATCAATCGTGATCGGGAAACTGCAGATCGCAATTTATTCGACGACTATTTTGATGAGAACCCACGCTATAGTGATACCATATTTCGTCGACGATTTAGAATTTCTCGAAGTCTGTTCATGCGTATTGTAGATGCGGTCAAATATCATGACTACTACTGCCAACAACGAAGTGATGGCCTTGGTAGACTGGGATTATCAAGTTTACAGAAAGTAACAGCCACGTTCTGGATGTTGGTATACGGTCAACCGGCAAATGCTATAGATGAGTACATTAAGATAGGTGGGTCAACGGCAATTGGAGGTATGAAGAGATTTTGCCGGGCTATTGTGGAGATATTTACAGAGCGGTATTTAAGAACACCTTCCGCTAATGACGTTGCCCGACTACTCCATATTGGTCAACAATGTGGTTTCCTGGGCATGTTGGGTAGTCTCGATTGTATGCATTGGAAGTGAAAAAATTGTCCCACAGCATGGGCTGGACAATACGTAGGTCATAGTGGGTCACCAACTATTATTCTTGAAGCTGTAGCAGATTATGATCTTTGGATATGACACACATATTTTGGTATGCCAGACAACAATAATGATATCAATGTGTTGGAGTCGTCTCATCTTTTTTCTAATCTAGCTCAAGGTATTGCTCCTCCCGCTCATTATGTTATTCAAGAAAAAGTGTATAACATGGGCTATTATTTAGCTGATGGTATATACCCAAAATGAGTCACTCTTGTATAGACTATTCTACAACTGCATGGTCAGAAGAAAAAATATTTGCTATGAAATAAGAAGCATGTAGAAAAGACGTAGAACGTGTATTCAGAGTTCTCCAATCATGTTTCGCAATCGTGAAAGGACCGACACGTTGTTGGAGAAAAAATGTGTTGCACGACATAATCACTGCGTGCATTATTATGCACAACATGATTGTCGATGATGAATGTGATCATGATGGACCAATCGGAGATGGGAAGGAAGCTCCAGCTGCAGAAGTTGAAATGGTAGTAGATGAAAATGTCACACTCCGCTTCCAAAAAATACGGAATACGAATACATGACATTGACCCAACGAATGACTAATGTCACCCATAAGCAGTTTATCCAATCAACTCAACAATATAATCAATACAGAACAATTGCACAGACAATATTAATAATCTCATGAACAATAATACTTGGAATGAAGCAATATGAAATATCCAAATACAATAAACTAACGTTTAGAAACAATAATAAAATTCAGGTCATAAGCCCAATACAATAATAAATTCCAAACACAATAGTAATAAGTCTCAACATAATAGTTCAATGAAGTAGCATTCAATTATAAAGCAATAGTTCTTCAGAAAGTTTGTTCTCTAATCCGAGCAGGCAATTTTCCTTCATTACTTGTGAACACTTCATTTAAAAAGAGAAGAAAATTTTTCCTTAGAGCAAGTCATGGACAACAAGTAGAGAAAGTAAGGAACAATGGAATAACAATATAACAAAGAATTCAATGGATCAATAGAAGTCAATAACATGAGACAATAACAATAATCAATATCATGATAATCGATGCAATGGCTATAAACAATGATTCAATAGTCGATAACAATATTCAATGATCAATATCAATAATACTTAGCCAATAATCGATATCAATAGGAATAATGATGAACAATATGCAATGTCGGCGTGATGTAATTCTTAAGTATATTAATCGTTTAATCCTAACTAATGCACGTACTACTGTGTCACATATGTTCCATACCATAGGTTCGATGTATACAATCAATTTTGTTTAGACTAAAGGGGTAGATTCTATAGTTCATGTATTGGGTATGATGACGATAACAATATAACACGGGCCATTGAGATAATTCCTTGCACAATGACGACAACGATAATAACACGGGCCATCATCCGAGTACAGTCTCCATATAATCAACTACTCTAGTCAATCCCTTAAATCCAGGCTTATTAATTATTTATCAATGCAATAATACAATATACAATTTGAGCCATTAGGTGAACAATAGTAACAATAGGAGGACAATAGGATGATATCATGAAGTAGGACAATTGGAATGATGACAATAACTCATTAAAATCATGCAGTGCAACATACATACATTAATTCATGCAATAGTATGATATAGGAATAATTAATCTATTAAAAACTAGATGATAAAATTCTAGACAGCAAGAGTGGTCTGTACAAAAAAGCAATTTCTCGCTATTTCAGAAATCGAAAACTGAATCCGTCAGAAATTCTAGAAACCAACGCATATTTAAAGTTCAAAATCCGACAACTGTAGTTAAGTCAAACACACAATTCTTTACAGACTTCATGTTCAGGTAAAATTCAACATCATGTTATTTTATTTTTAGATACAATAAAAACTCGGAATAAAATTCATTAAAAATATTTTCTAGACTCCTAAACATGTTAAGTAATTAACAATCTGGAGATTCTCTGAGCAAAATTTTAACATTTGACCAGCTTTTTAACAGTTTGAATATCAAATATATAAGAATTCTGATAGTCTGGAAATAAAGACACAGTTGTAATAAAACGATCATAACTTTTGCTACACAACTCGGAATTCAAAAATTCTAGATGTTCTGGAAACTAGAAGGGCAAGGCTACAATTCTTATTCAAAAAGTAATTTATTTGAAGATCATTTACTGGGTAAAAAATAATAAACAATATACAGCCAACAAGTTACATACAGGGTTTTGGGTATTTTTATGAGATAAATTAATTAAATGCGATGGGTATTAATTCTGCTAGTCGATAAATTCATAATCAGCATAATGGGTGTCAAAACATGGTAAATAAAATTAGAACACACACATACATCAATTTACCATCAATAAATGCCAATTAATCAACCCAACATACAACCTAACAATTATTTATACAATAGAATAATTGTGAGACAATTATATGAATAACCCTATTCTCAATTCTATATGAATGCATGAAAGATTCATTCTTTTGAGTCAAAAGTGGCACGATGTCAAGAATATCAGGATTAGCTCTTGTAAACCCTCACTAGACCCAACGAAGATAGTCAATACAACGATATGATAACGAATAGGATCTACTTGCAAGAATTTCAATAAAACTTGAATTTGGTATGATGTACAATTCAAGAGGAAAGTGACTTGCCTTTTAGACGGTGAAAACGAATAGCAAGAATAGCGGGATAAGAATCCCAAGCAACGAATCCACAAACTAACACAAATAACATGTGCGAACTACGTGTAACAAAGAGCCCAAGTAATAATAGCAAGAGTCGAAGCAACAACAGCAAGGAAGAGAACGACAAAAACCACAAGAGGAGCAAGGCCGGTGGGGGGTCATCGGTGTCGCTGGCAGCGCCGCGACGGGGACGGGGCATCGCTGGCAGTGCTGCGACGGGGACGGGGCGTCGACGGCGATGTTGTCGACGAAATAGGAGAGCAGCGACAGCAGCAGTGGGGTTGGGTCGCTGCTATCGATCGGAAATAGGGCAAGGTGAGGAGGAGGGGTCGGGGGTGCTGTGGCGGTGCTGGGGGTGGTGTCGATGGGAGGTGGCGACGAGGGGGTCACCGGAGATGAGGTTAGGGAAGAAGTACAGTTGTTGGGTCGGAGTTTGGGCTGGAATTCGGTCGAGGAGAGAGAAAACAGAAAGGAGAGAGAGTAGATGGCTCTAGGATTTCAATTTGTTCAATTTTTAGGGTTTGCAATATAGTTGTATTTATAGGGTACAATTAGGATGTTGGGTTGGTTGTTTAAGTTCCAATAATAGCGGTTTTGGGTCAAGAACAATTGAAATTTGGCTTTAGGATTCAATAGGAGATTGGTTTAAAATAATAGGGTTCAAATAAAAATACCCACAATTAACAAAAGAAATTAGAATCAATAAGAACAGCTCAACAAGAAGAACGGAGAATTTCATGAACAAGATTTAATTAAAAATAATCAAGGAAAAATAGAGTATTTTATTCAATTACAATTAAAGTATTACAAAAGGGGGAGAAATGAAAATGGCGGAAATGGTAGTTACAATCTTACCCAACTTACAATAAAATTTCATCATCGAAATTTAAGCAAGTGGTAGTAGGGTAACACCAAAAAAAAAAGAACGAGAGCTACTTAAAAAGATGGGGAAACCTCTTCCGAATCACATCTTCAAGCTCCCAAGTCTACTCAACAGGCGAGTGAAGATTCCAAGCAATGCGAACCAACTTGATAACCCTATTCTTCAAAATCTTCTCCTGCCGGTCCAGAATCGACACTAAATGAATCTCACATGACAAATCTGGTTGAACAGAAAACTCCGAATAGTCAATGACATGACTATCATCCCGAACATACTTCCTGAGCTGAGAAACATGGAAGAAATCATGCACTCCGGAAAGAGCTTATGGCAATGCAAGTTTATAGGCAACCTTGCCTACTCGCTCCACCACATTGAACGGACCAATGAATCTATGGCTCAACTTGCCCCCACCACCAAAATGAATCACACATTTCCATGGAGACACCTTCAGGAACACATGATCACCCACTTTGAACTCTAACGGTCTCCTGTGCATGTCTGCCCATTTCTTCTGCCTGTCCTGTGCGGCTTGTAAATGCTTCCTGATCTGGGCCACTACATCAACAGTCCTCATGATCAATTCTAGCCCTAAAAGTTTCATCTCACCAATATCATCCCAACACACTTGTGATCTACACTTCTGACCATACTAGACTTCATATGGAGCTGCCTGAAGACTAGCTTGGTAGCTATTATTTATGTAAACTTCACCAAGTGTAGATGATCTTCCCAAGATCCTCCAAAATGAAAAACATAGGACCTCAACATTATCCTCCAATGTTTGAATAGTCCTCTCCGACTGTCCATCTGTGTGAGGATGGAATGCAGTACTAGGACTTTAGCTTACTCCCAAGACTATTCTGAAGACTCTCCCAAAATTGAGATCTGAATCTAGTATCTCTGTCTGATATAATACTGACAGGAACACCATGCAATCTCACAGTCTCCTGCATATACTTCTCTGCCAGGCTTTCTGTAGACTGACCAACTCTGAAAGGAATGAAATAAGCACTCTTCGTCAAGCAATCCACAATCACCCAGATGGTATTGTAACTCTTGGGACTTTTAGGCAAAACAGTCATAAAATCCATAGTGATATTCTCCCACTTCCACTCCGGAATAGGAAGCAGGTTGAAGAAGTCCAGCATTCCTCTGATGTTTTGCTTTCACTTGCTGACAGATCAGACAATGAGAAACAAATCTTACAACAACTCTCTTCATACCAGGCCACCAGAAATACAACTTCAAATCCTGATACATCTTTGTACCACCGAGATGAAAAGAGTATGACGAGCAATGAGCTTCTTCGAGTAACTTTTGCCCGACTTCCCCCTTCGGAACACATAGACGAATCTCAAAGCGGAGAGACACATCCTCATGAATCACCATATCAGTTCTAGAACCAGCCTCAACCTCATCTCGAAATTGCTGCAATTGCACATCACCAGACTGTGCATCCTTAATCTGATCTACCAAAGACGACTGGAACTGAAGCACCAAACAACTCTTCTCAGAACCAGGCAATACCACATCCAATTCCAATCTTTTCATAGCTTCCACCAGTTCCTTCTGCTCAGTAAGAACCATAGCAACAGGTTTTCTGCTCAAAGCATCAGGTACCGAGTTAATCTTGCCAGGGTGATACTGCAAACTGATATCATAATCTTCCATCAATTCCAACCATCGCCTTTGCCTCATACGCAGCTCCTTCTGAGTGAACACATACTTAGATTTTTGTAGTTAGTAAAGATCTCCACTCGGTCTCCAAGTAAATAATGCTCCCAAAGCTTCAAGGCAAAGATCACGGTAGCAAGCTCCAAATCATGTGTAGGTTAATTCTTCTCATGCATCCTCAATTGTCAAGATGAATATGCAACAACCTTGTCTCGTTGCATCAAAACAGCACCCAAACCTCTACATGAAGAATCACAGTGAATTACGAAACCTCCTGATCCATACGGTATAGTCAACACAGTTGCTGATGTCAACTGATTCTTCAATTCAACGAAGGCTTCTTCACAGAACTCATCCCACAAAAACTTCTGATCCTTTCCAGTCAACTTGGTCAACGGCCCTGCAATCTTCGAGAAATCCTGAACAAACTTCCTGTAGTAACCCGCTAGACCAAGAATGCTCTGAACTTTCGATACAGACTTCGGCATCGGTCAATCCTTAACTGCAGAAATTTTGGACAGATTGATAGAAACTCCATCACTAGAAATAATATGACCCAAGAAAGCCACATGATCCAGCCAAAACTCACACTTGGTAAGCTTCCCATACAACTGATTCTTCCTTAAAGTTTGCAAAACAACCTTCAAGTGCTCAGCATGCTCATCATGGTTCCGAGAATAGACAAGAATATCATCAATGAATACCACAACAAACTTGTCCAGGAAGGAAGAGAAAACCCGATTCATCAAGCTCATAAATACAGCTGAAGCATTAGTAACTCCAAAAGGCATCACCAATAATTCATAGTGCTCATATCTCGTACGAAAAGCAGTCTTCTGTACATCCTCAGCTTTCACTTTAACCTGATGGTAACCAGAACGAAGATCCAGCTTTGAAAATACAGAAGCGCCTCCCAATTGATCAAATAGGTCATTAATTCTTGGCAACCGATATTTGTTCTTCACTGCGACATTATTGAGCTCGCGGTAGTCGATACAAAACCTGCGACTACCATCCTTCTTATTGACAAATAGTATAAGAGCTCCCCAAGGCGAAATACTTGGACTGATAAAACCTCTATCCAATAACTCCTAAATATGCTCCTTCAACTCAGCCAACTCAATAGAAGCCATTCTGTACGGACTCTTAGAGATTGGAGATGAACCCGGCTAAACATCAATACTGAACACCACTTCACTAGCTAGCGGTAATCCGGGAAATTCTTTAGGAAAAATCTCCAGAGAATCCCACACAACTATCGGTGCAACATCACCATCAGCACACACTTCTTCCATAACTCCAATTTCCTGACTAACCAACTTCTCCACGCAAGCAAGCGGCATTTCACCGGCACTGAATTCAAATTCCTAATGTTCTGGCATTCGAAATACCACCTTCTTGCGAAAATCAATCACAACATGAGTGGCACCAAGCCAATCCATCCCCAAGATCCCATCAAATCCGGAATTATTGATGGCAATCAGATCGACAACAAAATCAACACCACCAATAACCAAGGAACTCTGCTCACAAATCTGAGAACACACGACAACATCTCCACCTGTAGTAATGTTCCAAGCGGCTGGCATAGTGCTGCTAACCAAGAGATGCAGATCGGTGAAGCGGGAGGAAACAAAAGAATGAGTAGACTAGAGTCAAAGAGAACTTGAGCAGGGAAGGAATGAACGAGGATAATGCCTAGCAAGAAGTCAAAGTGAGAACAAAAAGGACAAAAGCAAAATGCAATAAACAGACATGAACGAGAGGCTAATATGAATAAACAACAGGATAGAGTCACAAAATAGCAAGGAAAAAGGGAGCAAACAATGCAAGGAAGGAGAAGCAATATGAGAATCCTGGGACCTGTGAGTTATGGACCCACCATGCTTCCGCTGCGCTACTATGATGGTGAAGCTCCAAGCTGAAGACATGTCGTAGATCAAGCGATGCCGATCAACGAACCAAGCAGAATGAAAAACAACGGGTAGCACTAGAATTAAAAGGATATAGGCACAAAAGAACAAAATTATATCCAATAAGAAATCAATGAATGGAAGAGACAAAAGATAGAAACGAAGGAACTGAATGTGAATGGATTAAAGAGGAATCAAATAAGACTAGTTTCCAGATCATAAGTTGGTTATCGATTGTTTATGTGATTCCTGTATTGCACATACTGTTGAGTCAAACCGGTTGAAAGCTAAATCTAATTAATATATAAATCAAAGCCAAACTTGCTTTCGTTATTCATGTTTGACTGATCTATTATCCAAACAAGGGCTCTAATATCACTAAAAACCTTGTCACACACCGCTTTCCAAAAATACGGAATATGAGTACATGACATTGGCCCAGCGAATGACTAACATCACCCATAAACTGTTTATCCGATTAACTCAATAATATAATCAATACAGAACAATTGCGCAGACAATATTAATAATCTCATGAATAATAATACTTGGAATGAAGTAATGTGAAATATCCAAATACAATAAACCAATGTCTGAAAACAATAATAAAATTCGGATTAAGCCCAACACAATAATAAATCCCAAACACAATAGTAATAAGTGTCAACACAATAGTTCTATGAAATAGTATTCAATTATAAAGCAATAGTTCTTCAGAAAGTTTGTTCTCTAATCCCAGCAGGAAATTCTCCTTCATTACCAGTGAACACTTCATCTAAAAAGAGAGAAAAATTATTCTTAGAGCAAGTCATGAACAACAAGTAGAGAAAACAGGAACAATGGAATAACGATGTAACAATGAATTCAATGGATCAATAGGAGTCAATTACATGGGACAATAACAATAATCAATATCATAATAATCGATGCAATGGCTATAAACAATGATTCAGTAGTCGATAACAATATTCAGTGATCAACATCAATAACACTTAGCCAATAATCGATATCAATAGGTACTACTGTGTCTCATAATAACACGGGCAATGGTGTAATTTCTTACACGATGATGCTAATGATAATAACACGGGCCATCATCCGAGTACAGTCTCGATACCATCAACTACTCTAGTCAATTCCTTAAACCCCGGCATATTAATTCTTTATCAATGCAATAATACAATATGCAATTTGAACCATGAGATGAACAATAGTAACAATAGGAGGACAATAGGAGGACAATAGGATGATATCATGAAGTAGGACAAATGGAATGATGACAATAACTCATTAAAATCATGCAATGCAACATACATAAATTAATTCATGCAATAGTACGATATAGGAATAATTAATCTATTAAAATCTGGATGATAAAATTCTTGTTACTGCTGATTCTGGTGTGGGGGCAAACCGATAGTATTTGTGGATTCTTGGGGAAACTGAATAGTTAAACCTTAACTTCTTCCGCCGGAGTTGGACCGCTGACCACCGCCGTTCACTTACAAAAAGTGCGAAACACTGGGGTTGATCCCGGTGACGCACCCTTCGACGCTCAAGTCAGTAATCGGGAGAGATTATGAGAGAGCGTAAATTGGCAAAAGATTGATTACCTGTTAATGGTGGTGGATGGGAGGTATTTATAGCCGCCTTTGGGATCAGATTAGGAATGTAATTCCTAGAAACAGATTAGAAATGTAATCCCTAATTCCCAGTGAGAGGATAGATATGAATCAGGGCCGTTGATTAGGATTAATCAGAAACTCTAATTCTATCCTGTTGAACCGGGTTAGCTGCGGGTTGAAACCTGCACCTAGTTGAGGTGGACCCGTTCGCGGGTTATTGGGTTTCTCAAGAGAAGATCCAGTACCCGCTTCAGACCCCTTTGTAGGTAAAAATTACCATGTTACCCGCAGGCTTTAGGATTCGTGCCCGATTTGGACGGTTCCGATTTAACCCCATTTTTAGCCATATCACGAGCCCCCCACTCCCGAAGGACTGAGTTTGATCAGCCTTTGAGGAGTAGTTTGACTGTTTTAATGGCTTGCAGAGTCGTATCGGAGTCTAAACGGGAGGTTTCGAATCTTAAAGTGGGGTAGTATGGTGATTTTCCGACTCGGTTGTGTGTTCTAAGTTGTTATTGAGCTGCTCTGGTCATTCGGCATTTTTCCTTAATTTTTTATCTATTTTTCGGATCACTTATTTAATTTTACGAATCGTTGATTCGTCGTTCGGGGGTCTTAATCAACCATTCCAGGCAATAATTATTTACTCAGGGGTTCAAAAATATTTCCCTGAATTTATAATTATTTTCTAGAATTTTTAATTAATTTTTCCGAATTTTTAATCATTTTTTCGCAATTTTTAAACAAATAAAGCGATTTTAATAAATAAAAATTAATTTTTAATACCGAATTATGATGTGGCGCGATCTGGACCCTTCATCGACGTTGAGCGTGATTTTCTAAAAGATCGGATGGCTAGAATTGCTCGGCAACATTTTCTCCGTGTGAGCAGCTCGGATGGCTGGTTACTCGGATTCCGAGCGATGTAGCTCGGCGACATTTCACCATGTGAGCAGCTCAGATCTCCGGTCGCTCGGATGGCTGATTCCGAGCGACGTGGGGTGATCTGAGCTGTTCATCAGGTCGGAGTACGCATTTTGAGGAGATCCGATGGCTGTGGTTGCTCAGCGCTCTTTTTCTCCGCATGAGCAGCTTGGATAGCCGGTCGCTCGGATCGCTGATTCCGAGCGATGTGGGGTGATCTGAGCCGTTGGATCATGGCACGGATCTCGAGGTAGGCATGGTTCTCGAGAAAACACTATCTTGTCGTTTTGTGGGCGTGGCACGATCTGAGCCGTTCATCATTTTTGGCACGATTTTCGCAACAATCTGATGGTTGGGGTTGCTCGATTGCATTTTTCTTCAAATGTGCAGCTCGGATTGCCATCTGCTCGGATTCCGAGTGACGTAACTCCGTTCTCTCCTATATTGCGAGTTGCTCGGAATCCTGGTCGGTCGGGTTGGGATCCCGAGTTACTTTCTCAGCTCGGATCGCTCGTCGCTCGGACCTTTGCTCCGAGGGACGTGGAACGATCTGGGCCGTTGGATCACGGTGCGGATTTCGAGGTAGGCTCAGTTCTCGAGAAAATACTATCTTTTCGTTTTGTGACGGTGGTACGATCTGAGCCGTCTGATCGAGATCTTGCACAAATTTTAGGGAGAAAGTCGTTTTTCTCCAATTCTCAGCTCGGATTGGCAGTTGCTCGGTTTCTGAGCCTCTTCTATGTGTGATCAGCTCGGATCGCTTGTCGCTCGGGCTTTGGTTCCGAGGGACGTGGAGCGATTTGGGCCATCGGATCATGGCACGGATCTCGAGGTAGGCTCAGTTCTCGAGAAAATACTATCTTGTCATTTTGTGGCGGTGGCACGATCTGAGCCGTCTGATTGAGATCTTGCACGAATTTTGGGGAAAAAGTTGTTTTTCTCCAATTCGCAGCTCGGATTGGCAGTTGCTCGATTTCCGAGCCTTTTCTATGTGTGATCAGCTCGGATCGCTTGTCGCTCGGGCTTTGGTTCCGAGGGACATGGAGCGATCTGGGCCATCGGATCATGGCGCGGATCTCGAGGTATGCTCAGTTCTCGAGAAAACACTATTGTCGTTTTGTGGCGGTGGCACGATCTGAGCCGTCTGATCGAGATCTTGCACGAATTTTGGGGAGAAAGTCGTTTTTCTCCAATTCGCAGCTCGGATTGGCAGTTGCTCGGTTTTCGAGCTTCTTCTATGTGCGGTCAGCTCGGATCGCTTGTCGCTCGGGCTTTGAAGAATCATGGGCCGATCCGAGTGCTTCTTGGTTGCTAAGTAGGGTGCGTCGGTGACTTGGGGCTTGAGGTGCAGCCGAGCAGAGTGGCTCATATCGAACCGTCGTCACTTCTCGCGAACGGTCGTCGCTCTTCTCTACTTAGTCGTTTGGGATTTTATAACGCCTCGAGGAGAGGCCCAAAAGTCGCGTCTCTACGTTACAAAGCCCAAGAGTCGTTTCTTTTACTATAAGTCTTCACCCCCCTCACACTTTACCTCATTCTTCACTTTGCATTCCTTACTTTCGCTTTTACTTTCTACCAGAGAAGTTTTCGCTCTCGGGCAGCGCTACTAGCGGTCGCGGCAAGGCGCTTTCATTTTCCGGCGATCTTTTCCGGCCATTCACGTTACTTCAAGGTTAGTATCTCCCCTTATCCTTAGAAAATGATTAAGTTTTCTTCTGAGGATGAGACCCCCACCTCGGACCAAGACATCAGCCGAGCAGTGATGATTAGGTCGAGTAAGGGGAAGGAGATCGCTGAGCTGATCGAGGTGATGTCGGTTAGGCCGAGCAAGGGGAAGGATGTTGCCGAGCTGATCAGGGTGACGACGATAGTCGAGAACCCGAAGACAGCAGGAGAACTGGGTCGGCACCCATCTGTCCTATCTAGTGTTGGTGGGGTGCGAAGTTACCCTGAAGACTTGTTGGAGAAGGTCGTGCAGGGTATGGCTCTGTCATACGAGGAGAACAATCCGAGGGACCCTTCCGAAGTGGATCAAATTTCCTCAATCTTGACCGAGGCAGACCTGCTTCGGATCAGGAGTGGGTTCCGGATCCCCAAAGAGTACGAGCTTCTACTCCCCGGCCCCGGTGTCTGAGCATGCACGGCGACTTCGGCGAATACGTGTGTCTTCCTGTACGACGTGCTGAATGCAGGACTTCGGCTGCCACTGCACCCGTTCGTGGTCGAGGTGCTGCGGTGATACGGACTCAGTCCAGTTCAGTTTATGCCGAACATGTGGTGGCATGTCATAGCCTTCGTCCTTCAGTGCCAAGAGATCGGTGTGCAGCCGGACATGGTAATACTTCGGAGTCTCTACCGCATCTGTCAGAAGAGTAAGATGGAGGAGAGGTACTATCTGTCGCTGAGGAAGGGCGTCAAGTTGATCGAGAACCCGGACTCGATCAAGCACTGGAAAGAGAAGTACTTTCTCATCCGTGCTCCGGAGCCGTGGGTTTTTCCGACGCTGTGGATGATCGGCGTTCCGAAGTGGGCGAAGAAGGAGCCCATGCTGACCAAAGAAGAAGAAGAGGTGGTGGAGAAGCTCCTCGGACTTCCGACCTTTAGTTGGAAGGCCATTACCGAAGAGGTTTTGTTTCATGGGGGTCTTAGTCCGATCGACCCCAGTATGCTTTCTATTCTTTTCTCGTTATAGTTCTATCTTTTGATTAATTTTCTCTAACTCTTTTTGCTCGGCCTTTTTCAGAGAGCCCCGGTATGGACTATAAAGGATTGATGGCCAAAGCTCGAGCGGCGAAGGAGCAGGAGTCGAGGAAGAGGAAGAGAACTGTGGCAGGACCTCAGGGAGGCCGAGCTGCGAAGGTTCCTTCGGTCTCTCCGATCGTTGTGGAGCCGGTGGTGGAGGGGCCTTCGGATGTGCCCGACCAAGGTCCTAGGGAAACGTCCCCCCTAGCTCCCTCGGATGCGCGAGCTCAAGTCGCTCAGGTTGGGGCGCTCGGGTCATCGAGCGGGGCGTTCAATGTGGGTGCAGCCTTAGCTCTTGAGGTCCCCCCTCTCACTGCCGAGGCTGAGAAGATACTTACCGAGGAGCACAAGCACCTCTTCGTTCCCGACTGGCCTTACCGAGGAGCACAAGCACCTCTTCGTTCCCGACTGGCAGGTGATGAAGGTGGACAGGTTCCTCGGGGATGGGAATATCTGCATGCAGGCGGTGAAGCACCTGCCGACCCCCAAGGATCGAGCCGCGATGGGGCGGGTTCCGTTGGCGACGACGCCATGCAGATCGCTCGGAACACGATGTCGGTAAGTAAAAATTTCGCGTGAACGAAGAATTTTTTCTAAGTTTTTTCGCTCGGGCCTAATAGTTTCACTTGTGCCGCTTGCAGACCCTATGCCACTTCAACCATCTGCTCGAGGAGTTCGCGAGCAAGGAGAAGGAGATGGCTATGCTGAATGATTGGGAGAGGTCGGAGCGTGCCAAGGCGGTCAAACTATTCAAGGCCGAGCAACTGCTTTCCGCTTCGCGCGCGGCCGAGGTGGTCGGTCTTGAGGCAAAGCTCACCGAGGCGCTGAAGTACTCGGCCGCCGAGGCTGCCAAGGTCGAAGCTTTGGAAAAGGAGACGGCTCGTCTGGAAGAGGAGTTGTCCAAGGCATTGAGGGCGTCGGAGGAGGCTCTAAGAAGCCAGGCGTCGAAGGTGGCGGCTGCGGAGCAGGCGGTTCGGGACGAGGCCGAGGCCCATATGTTGACAAACATGGAGGAGGTGTACGCCCGAGCGCTGAAGCATGTGGCCGCTCGCATCCCCGGGTTCGACGGCTCCTCCTACTACTTCTACGACCCCTTAGAGGGGGAGGAAGAACTGCCTCTAGCTGAGCTCGCCCCCGGGCAGGAGGGCAAAGATGCCGGTGACGAGGTGGGCGTTGAGGGTGCGATAGTCACCGTGCCGAGCGATGACGCTTCGGAACGACATCATGAGGTCGACCCCTGACTTAGTCGCCTCTTCTCATTGTTTCTGTTTTTTTTGTGTGTTTTTGTTGTAACGCCTAACTGCGGATTGGCCACCGCTTTTGTGTAAATTTTGGATTTTTAATGAAACGACCTCCCTTTTGACATCTTAGCCTAAAGTTTCGAGATTTCGCAAAGTGTTCAACGCTTTTTGCTCGTATTGTGACCTCAAGTGTTGAAGACTTCTTTTGATATTCCTTCACTTTTCAGGTCGAGTTGAGTGCAGCGGCTGAGGTTTCTCGCCTTAGTACTGAATTGAAAGCGGCGAAGCGGGCTCTCTCTAGCAGCCGAGAGTGCCTCTTCAAAATCATGTTAGATCTATCGGAGGTCAAAGCAATGGCGAGAGGCTATTTTTCCTGACTAAAACAACTATGGAAGTGATCTCGCGAGGATCGCCTTGAAGGCGAGGTGGAGTTGCTCCGAAAGGTGCTGTTTGACCTTACTCGAGCGGAAGGTGACCTTGTGGCGGAAGTTCAAGATTTGAAGATAGCTGAGGAAGAACTTTTGGCAGAAGAAAACGAGTTAAATTCGGCAGTGGATAAGTTGATGGCCGAGCGTGATGAGTTGAAGGCGAAGGTCGACGAGTTGAGGAGGGTTACGGTCGATAAAAGTATCGAAGTGACCCACCTTCGTCGGATCATAGCCGATAGTTCTGGTGCTGAAGGCTCTGCTCGGCTTCCTCGCTTTAAGATATCTGTGAAGGACGACTCTTTGAAGGATCGGATTATCGAGCTCGAGGAGGAAGTCGCTCGACTCAAACCTCAGCCGGCAAGAATCAACGTTCGGAGCACGTCGTGTACGCGTGAAGAGAGTGAGAGGGAAATCTCTTTTTACGAGCTCGTGACTCGTTCGGCTGTCGTTAGGCGGAGCCTGGCCGATGCTCAAAGTGGGGTGGCTGCCTCATCTAGTGGCGCTTCGGTTGGGGCTACGGTCATAGGCAGCACCGAAGAGGCATCCCGGTCCGTTGGTCTACAGACGAGCTACGAAGTCAGAAGACGCCATTCTCGAGTGTCTTTGAACCGAAACATCCCCGTTCCTAAGAAGCGTTGAATGAGTTGTAATTATCCTTCTTTGAGTTTTTGTAGCACCTCATAGTAGTAACTTGGTCTTGTAACTTGAGCGCGCTAAAATTTTATATAAGTGAAAGCTTGTTTCTCTTCTGTGTTTGTGTGTTTTGTTGGTAGGTATTTATTCAAGTACAACTCTTCCAACTTTTGACAACTACTCAAAATCAGAAGCCAATCTTTCTTCTTATACGCACAGAATGTCTCACTTCAACTTTAAACGAACCATGGGAACCAAAGGTTCAGCACCCCCAAGTACTCTTCTTCCTTGTCTAGTGTAGTTGTAGACATTTTGCGCGCGTCGTTTAAGCTTCAATGGTTGTGGGAGCAATTCCGAATGACGAACCACTTCTAGCTCGCTTAAGAGCGAGCTTGCGAAGCGGAATCGAGCCAAGTTTTGGACTCCGAACTCGTCATTGGAGTGAGTTTCAACGGTTGTGGGAGCAATTCCGAATGGCGAACCACTTCTAGCTCGCTTAAGAGCGAGCTTGCCAAGCGGAGTCGAGCCAAGTGTTGGACTCTGAACTCGTCGTTCGAATGAGTTTCAACGGTTGTGGGAGCAATTTCGATTGGCAAACCACTTCTAGCTCGCTTAAGAGCGAGCTTGCGAAGCGGAGTCGAGCCAAGTGTTGGACTCCGAACTTGTCGTTCGAGTTTGTTTCAACGGTTGTGGGAGCAATTCCGAATGGCGAACCACTTCTAGCTCGCTTAAGAGCGAGCTTGCGAAGCGGAGTCGAGCCAAGTGTTGGACTCCAAACTCGTCGTTCGAGTTTGTTTCAACGGTTATGGGAGCAATTCCGAATGGCGAACCACTTCTAGCTCGCTTAAGAGCGAGCTTGCGAAGCGGAGTCGAGCCAAGTGTTGGACTCCGAACTCGTCGTTTGAGTTTGTTTCAAAGGTTGTGGGAGCAATTCCGAATGGCGAATCACTTCTAGCTCGCTTAGGAGTGAGCTTGCGAAGCGGAGTCGAGCCAAGTGTTGGACTCCGAACTCATCGTTTGAGTTTGTTTCAACGGTTGTGGGAGCAATTCCGAATGGCGAATCACTTCTAGCTCGCTTAAGAGCGAGCTTGCGAAGCGGAGTCGAGCCAAGTGTTGGACTCCGAACTCGTCATTTGAGTTTGTTTCAACGGTTGTGGGAGAAATTCCGAATGGCGAACCACTTGTAGCTCGCTTAAGAGCGAGCTTGTGAAGCGGAGTCGAGCCAAGTGTTGGACTCCGAACTCGTCGTTTGAGTTTGAAGAAGGTAAAAGCAGAGAAATACAAGCAATTTCACAAGTAACATATGAAAAAATGTTCTTTATTGAAAACTAATAGTCGGATGCTTCTGAGTTGCGAGCCGTTATTACATTGGAGAAATAAAGGAGCAAAAGTAAAATTACAAGTGGAGAGGAACAGTTCGACATCTGACGGTACTCAGAGAGGCGTTCATGCGCTCTCTTGGTACTTTAAGAGATGGTTGGCATTCCAAGTCCTGGGAATCTCTCTTCCTTCGAGGTCTTCTAGATGGTAAGTTCCGGGTCGAACCACCTTGGTGATCTTGTAAGGTCCTTCCCAATTTGGAGCCAGCTTACTCTTCAGACTGGGGAATGAGATAGCTAACTTTCTGAGGACCAAATCCTCTTCTTTGAGGTCGGTGGGACGGACTTTCTTGTTGTAGGCCAGCTCGATCCTCCTTCGATAGCTTTGTTGGCGAATAGAAGCTCTTTTCCGGAGCTCATCAATCAGATCTAGGTTCGCCCGAAGTTCCCTGGCATTCTGCTCTTCTTCATAGGCAATGAGGCGGGGAGAGGGTACACCGACTTCCAAGGGGATCACAGCTTCCAACCCATATATGAGATTAAATGGCGACTCTCCTGTAGGGGTTCGTTTGGTAGTGCGGTAATTCCACAGTACGTTTGGGAGCTGGTCGACCCATAAACCCTTAGCGGACTTATCCAGCCTCTTCTTAATACCGGAGAGGATTTGTCGGTTGGCATTTTCCACTTGACCATTTAACTGTGGGTGGGAGACGGAGGAGAAGCGTTGTTGGATGGCGAGGTCTTCACACAGAGCTCGGAATGCGGCCCCTGTAAATTGTGTTCCATTGTTGGTTAGGAGGACCCGAGGAACTCCGAACCTGCAGATGATGCTCTTCCAGAAGAACTGAAGGACTTTGTTCTCGGTGATTGTAGCCAAGGGCTCGGCCTCTATCCACTTTGAAAAGTAGTCGATCGCCACGACTAAGAATTTGAGCTGGCTAGGAGCTGGGGGAAACGACCCTAGTAAATCCATTCCCCACATTGCAAAGGGGATCAGGCTTGATAGGGAGACGAGCTGAGCTTGAGGTAGGCGACGAATGTTGGAATGCTTTTGACAAGTGCTGCATTGCCGAACGTGTCGTTCGGCATCTTGGAGAAGGGTAGGCCAGAAGTATCCATAATTCAACACCATTTGGGCAAGTGATCTGGAACCTGCATGTGCTCTGCCTATGCCTTCGTGAAGTTCTTGCAAGGCGTATGTGGCTTGTTCGGGGGAGAGGCACCTCAGATAAGGTCTGCCGTCAACTTGTGTGAAGGAGCGTTTGTACAAGACCCCCTCAACAATGGTGTACCGCTCCGCTCTGGTTCTGACTCGGCGAGCCTCCTTAGGGTCTTCGGGGAGGAGCCCATCCCTTAGGAATTCTATCAGGGATTTCATCCAATTATCTTGAAGTTGAACAGGCAGCGACTCCATGGAGTCGGGAGTTTCTTCTTCTATGCTCGGCTTCAGGAGCACTTCAATAAAGACGGTCTGCTCGAGACCTTGGAGGGAGGAAGAGGCTAACTTGGAGAGAGCATCCGCTTGGGCATTTTCCTCCCTGGGGATTCGCCCAATAAGTGCCTCTTCGAAGAGAGCCATGAGATTTTGGACCTTGGCTAGATACTTAGCCATTCGGTCATCTCGCGCTTCATACTCGCCCAAGACTTGATTCACGACCAGCTGAGAGTCACTAAATATGTGGAGGCATTGTGCCCTTGCCTTGCGAGCCATTCCGAGACCAGCTATAAGGGCTTCATATTTCGCTTCATTGTTGGAGGCCTTGAAGTTGATGTTGAAGGAGTATTGGAGGACGAAGTCATCGGGACCTGCCAGAATAACCCCAACTCCGCACCCTTCGGTACAAGAGGACCCATCAACATATACCATCCAAATAGGAGGTCTGTTTGCCGCTTAACTGACCTCGGGAATGGTGCTTTCAACTATGAATTCAGCTAAGGCCTGAGCCTTGATCGCGGTCTGAGGTTGGTAGGATATATCATGCTGGCTCAGCTTGATCGACCACTTCTGGAGGCGGCCAGAGGTCTCCGGCTTGTGCAGAACTTGCTTCAGCGGCTGGTCGGTAAGAACAACCACCGAGTGAGACTGGAAATACGGGCGAAGCTTCCTAGCTGCCATAACCAAGGCGTATGCTATCTTCTCTAGCCTTGGATAACGAAGCTCGGCATTCCGAAGTACCTTGCTTACGTAATAGATGGGCTTCTGAGCCTTGTCTTCTTCCCTCACTAAGTCAGCGCTGAGGGTTTGCTCGGAGACAGCTAAGTAGAGGTAGAGTGTTTCCCCGGAGATATGCTTGCTGAGGAGAGGGGGGTTGAGTAGGTAGGCTTTAAGCTGATCGAACGACTCCTGCTGTTGCTGACCCCATTCGAAGCCCTTAGATCCCTAAGAGCCTTGAAGAAGGGAATACACTTTTTCCCTGACTTGGAAAGGAAGCGGCCTATAGCTGCGAGGCGCCCGGTTAGCTTCTGAACTTCTTTTATACTTTTGGGAGGAGCCATATCCAGTATGGCTTTAATCTTCTCGGGGTTGTCTTCGATCCCTCTTTTGCTGACCATGAAGCCTAGGAATTTTCCCAACGCGACTCCGAACGCACACTTGTTCGGATTGAGCCTCATATCATGTTTTCTTAACACATCGAACGCCTCCTGCAGGTCGGTGACATGGTCGGCCCCACGAATGCTCTTCACAAGTATATCATCAACATACACCTCCATGTTCTGACCGATCTGATTTTGGAAGACCTTGTTAACGAGGTGTTGATAGGTGGCGCCTACATTCTTTAACCCGAAAGGCATCACCCTGTAGCAGTAGAGGCCCTGATCGGTAATAAAGGAGGTCTTCGGGATGTCTGGGGGAACATGCGGATTTGATTGTATCCGGAAAAGCGTCCATGAAGCTGAGAAGCTCATGGCCCGAAGTGGCGTCAATCAGGGTATCGATGCTTGGAAGGGGGAATGGATCTTTGGGGCATGCTTTGTTCAGGTCGGTAAAGTCGATGCAAATTCTCCAGGTCCCATTGGCCTTCTTTACCATCACAACATTCGAGAGCCATTCGGGGTAATTGACGTCTTGTATGAACCGAGCCTTTAGGAGCTTGTCCACTTCTTCTTTTATAGCTTGCTGGCGCTCGGGAGCAAACTTGCGCCTCTTCTGTTGGACCGGTTTAGACCCCGGAGCAACGCTGAGGTGGTGGACTAGGAGCTCTTCGGAAATTCCAGGCATGTCGGCGGCCAACCAGGCAAAGAGGTCGCGGTTCTTTCTAATACATTGAACTATGTCCGAGCTTAGGGCTGATGGGAGGGTCTTGCTGATAAACAACTTGCAGCTCGGATCTTGCTCAGAGAAGAGCACTTCCTCCAATTCATCCACTGGCTCGGATGTTGGATGGACACCATCTTGGGAGATTTTGAGAGTTTCGAGGGAGAAGACTGGACCCTCAGTAGAGGTCATGTAGCATTTGCGGGCCATTTCCTGACTGCCTCTGACTTTCCCTACTCCTGCCTAGGTGGGGAACTTCATCTTGAGGTGATAAGCAGAAGGGACGGCTTCGAGAGCAGCTAGACCGGGCCGGCCTAGGATGACATTATAAGCTGCAGGGACATCAACGACCATAAAGTCCATTGGCTCCGTTCGGGTAGTAGGAGTTTTGCCAGCGGTTACGTCGAGGGTGATCACCCCTTTGATAGTCACTGGCACTCCCGTGAACCCATGGAGCGTGTAGCCGGCGGGCTTAAGTCTATCCCGGGATAGCTTAAGTCCTTTGAAAGCATCTAGGAAGAGGATGTTAACAGAGCTTCCATTATCCACTAGGATCCTCTTTACTTTAAAATTTGCCATATGGAGGTCAATGACTAGTGCGTCACAATGGGGGGTTCGGACGCCTACCAGGTCTTCATCTGAGAATGTGACGGGTACTCCGAGGCCTTTAGGGGGAGACATGCCATGTACTAAATTGACTTTCCTTATGAAAGCCTTCTGAGAGGAGTTGGAGGAGCCCCCCATTGGGCCCCCATGAATGAGGTGTAGGACACACTCCTCTTCGAATTCGGGTGTCTCACCGCATCATTTAGGACGCTTGTTAGCCCCCCGAGGAGGAGGAGGAAGGTCGGTTTGGTATTTTCTCATGAATTTGGC
Source organism: Hemerocallis citrina (assembly GCA_017893485.1). Taxonomy (NCBI): domain Eukaryota; kingdom Viridiplantae; phylum Streptophyta; class Magnoliopsida; order Asparagales; family Asphodelaceae; genus Hemerocallis; species Hemerocallis citrina. The sequence continues at coordinate 185,827,326 of CM030358.1, read as the reverse complement.
CAGCTGCCCCCTCTGGATGAGGACCTCGATCTCGTTCTTTAGGGCCCGACAATCATTGGTGTCGTGGCCATGGTCCCGGTGATAGCGGCACCATTTCTTTCTATCCCTTTTCTTGCCAGGGGTGTTCATCTTCGGGGCAGGAGGTATCACCCCTTCCTTCTCTACTTCCATGAGAATAGTGGAAATATTGGCGTTAAGAAGAGTGAATTTCTCGAATCTGGGGGGAGGGCGGCGCTGACCGCCATTATCCTTTTGGAGCTTCTTGGCTTCTTCTTCTTCTGTTCCCTTTCTCTTGGACCCGGAGGAAGGCCTCTCAAAGTTGGGGCGGTGCTCAGCTTCCTCGGCCCGAATATACTTCTCGCTTCGGAGAAAGAGATCGAAGAAGTTCTGCGGGGGCTTCTTGGCAAGGGAGGAGCGGAGGCTGGAATTAAGGACGTTTGATTGGAATGCTGCTGCAGCGACCGACTGGTCGAGGGAAGCGATAGACCTAGCTTCCGCGGTGAACCTTTTCACATAGTCTCTCAGCTTCTCACCCTTCTTCTGGTTGAGGTAGAGTAGTGAAATGCTCGTCTTCTCAGTTCGGCGGCTACTCACGAAGTGGGTGACGAAGAGGGTCTCGAATTGCTCGAAGGAGAATATTGAGGATGGGGCGAGGCGAGAGTACCATTCCCGGACCGGACCCTTAAGAGTAGCGGGGAAGGTCTTGCACCGCAGAGCATCGAAAGCTTGGTGGATTAGCATGAGGGTCTTAAAGCTTTCGATGTGGTCCATGGGGTCGGACTCCCCGGAATAAGTCTCAAACTGTGGACGCTTGAAGCCTATTGGAACGGGTGCCTCCATGATGGTACGAGAGAAAGGAGGTCGGCTCGGATGGAGGGTCCTTCCTCTAAGCTCTTCTTCTCTGTCTAGTTAACCCAAGCGCCTCTCCATTTTGTGGAGATGATGGTAGACAGTGTCATCCCTTCGACGATATTCAAACGAGCCTCTGGACTCGTCTTCGTACGAGGGAGAGCGGGGGCTACGACGACGGTAGCCCTGGGAGTGGTGAGGACTAGGAATGTGCTGGGGGTTGCTAAGAGCTGGAGGAGTTAGGGACCGTCGGTGAGGACTTTGGATCGGGGGAGGAGTGGGGACCCTCCGAGCATCATTATTGTTGGGTCGGTGATGGGGGGCTTGTAAAATGGTTGCCTGGAATTACTGGAATTCAGCTCGTGTGATAGGAGCATTATCATCACTCGGTGAGCGAGGCCTTCTTCTATAGTGCTCGGGGGACTCTCTCCGTCTTCGGTGAGGCGAGGACCTCTTATGTTCTCGGCGATGAGGAGATCGCTCATTTGGACGTTGTTGGCGGGAGACTCCCTCTCGGGCCCGCATTTCATCCAAACGGCGGCGAAGATCCTCTTCCTTATGTCGATTGTTAAGAGTGTTGCGGAGGTCATCAGAGGCCCGGGGATTGTGAGATGCCATGGAGTCGGTAGAGGGGTTGTGCACGGAGACGTGGTCATGTTGGAGGGATTATTTCTGAGGATTGGGACGGGAGCCCCCCGTGCTGGCGTTCTGGAGGCCGGTTTGGCCGTGAGGGGGTTGTAGATTCTGGGGAGGAAGTTGGTCCTGCTGCGGGGCTTGATTAGGTTAAGGGGTAGGTCCTGTTGGCTGGACAGTTTGGAAGGGGATCTCCTGTTGTGGTTGAGGAGGAGTGGGTCCACGGTTGGACCCTCTGGATCTTAGCTTTCGGGGAGGCTTGGCTGGGCAGATCTGACCAACGGAAAGAGGAAGGGCTGCTGTTCGCTGGTTCCCACAGACGGCGCCAATCTGTTACCGCTGATTCTGATATGGGGGCAAATAGATAGTATTTATGGATTCTTGGGAAAACTGAATAGTCAAACCTTAACTTCTTCCGCCGGAGTTGGACCACTGACCCCCGCCGTTCACCTGTAAAAAGTGCGAAATACCGGGATTGATCCCGGCGACGCACCCTCCGATGCTCAAGTCAGTAATCGAGAGAGATTATGAGAGAACATAAATGGGCAAACGATTGATTACCTGTTAATGGTGGTGGATGGGGGGTATTTATAGCCGCCTTTGGGATCAGATTATGAATGTAATCCCTAATTTCCAGTGAGATGATAGATATGAATCATGACCGTTGATTAGGATTAATCAGAAACCCTAATTTTATCCTGTTGAATCGGGTTAGCTGCGGGTTGAAACCCGCACCCAGTTGAGGTGGACCCGTTCGCGAGTTATTGGGTTTCTCAAGAGAAGATCCAGTATCCGCTTCAGACCCCTTTGTAGGTAAAAATTACCATGTTACCCACAGGCTTTAGGATTCGTGCCCGATTTGGACGGTTCCGATTTAACCCCATTTTTAGCCGTATCAATTCTGGACAGCAAAAGTGGTCTGTACAAAAAAGCAATTTCTCGCTGTTTCAGAAATTGAAAACTGAATCCATCAGAAATTCTGGAAACCAACGCATTATTAAAGTTCAAAATCCGACAACAGTAGCTAAGTCAAACACACAATTCTTTACAGACTTCATGTTCAGGCAAAAAATCGACATCATGTTATTTAATTTTTAGATACAGCAAAACCTCGAAATAAAATTCATTAAAAATATTTTCTAGACTCCTAAACATGTTAAGTAATAATCTGGAGATTCTTAGAGAAAGTTTTTAACATTTGATCAGCCTTTTAATAGTTTGAATATCAAATATACAAGAATTCTGAAAGTATCGAAATAAAGACACAACTATAGTAAAACGATCATAACTTTTGTTACACAACTCGGAATTCAAAAGTTCAAGATATTTTGGAAACTAGAAAAACAAGGCTACAATTCTTAAACAGAAAGTAATTTATTTTAAGATCATTTACTGGGTCGAAAATAACAAACAATATACAGCCAGCAAGTAACATACAAAATTTTGGATATTTTCATGAGATAAATTAATTAAACGCGATGGGTATCAATTCTACTAGTCGATAAATTCATAATCAGCATAGTGAGTGTCAAAATATGGTAAATAAAATTATAACACACACATACTTCAATTTATCATCAATAAATGCCAATCAATCAACCAAATATACAACATAACAATTATTTCTATAATAGATTAATTGTGAGACAATTATATGAATAACCCTATTCTCAATTCTATATGAATGCATGAAAAATTCATTCTTTAGAGTTAAAAGTGGCACAATGTCAAGAATATCGGGGTTAGCTCGTGTAAACTCTCAATAGACCCAACGAAGATAGTCAATACAACGATCTGATAACGAATAGGATCTACTTGCAAGAATTTCAATACAACTTGAATTTGATACAATGTACAATTCAAGAGGAAAATGACTTGCCTTTTAGACCATGAAAACGAATACCAAGAATAAGGGATAAGGATCCCGAAACAACGAACCCATGAACTAATACAAATAACACGTGCGAACTACGTGTAACAAAGAGCCCAAGCAATAAGAACAAGAGTCGAAGCAACAACAGCAAGAAAGAGATCAGTAACAATAGCAAGAGGAGCAAGGCTGGCGGGGTCGTCGGCTTCGCAGGCGATTGCGCGATAGGGACGGGGCATTGACCGCGGTGTTATCGATGGAGCATGGGAGCAACGACAATAGCATGGGGGTTGGGTCGCTATTGTCAATTGGAAACAGGGCAAGACGAAGAGGAGGGGTTGGGGGTGCTGTAGCAGCGCTGGGGGTGGTGTCGATGGGAGGTGGCGACGAGGGGGTCGCCAAAGATAAGGTCGGGGAAGAAGTACAGTGTTGGGTTGGAGTTTGGCCGGGAATTCGATTAGGGAGAGAGAAAATAGAGAGGAAAGAGAATATGATGGAGAATAGACGGCTCTAGGGTATCAATTTGTGCAATTTTTAGGGTTTGCAATAGAGTTGTGGTTATAGGGTACAATTAGGATGTTGGGTTAGTGGTTTAGGATCCAATAATAGCAGTTTTGGGTCAAGAACAATTAAAATTGGGTTTAAGGGTTCAATAGGAGATGGGTTTAAAATAATATGGTTCAAATAAAATACCCACAATTAACAAAAGAAATTAGAATCAATAATAACACCTCAACAAGAAGAACGGAGAATTTAATGAACAAGATTTAATTAAAAATAATCAAGGAAAAATAGAGTATTTTATTTAATTACAATTAAAGCATTACAAAAGCGAGGAAAAATGAAAATAGCGAAAACAGTAGTTACAAAAAATACAAGATTTCAATAATTTCTTGCTCGTTATATACAAATCAAGGATAAAGATGCTCACATTGCTCTTCGTAATGCACTAATTGATCATTTGTGGGAGGAGTACACTAATTCGGATGGTTAATTAAACTGTCAACATATATTTATAACAATTTGTATTTCATGTTTCATTATGAAATTTAATGTTTTGGTTCAAAATTGTTCAATGTTAACGTAAACTTGTCATTTTAGATCATTAATTTTCTAATAATATATTAATTCTTTTCATTTTAGATAATAAAATATAATTTACTCATGAAATTTTGTTCAAATTTGTTAAAATTATGAAACTTATCATATGATCAAAACATAATAAAAAATTTGTGTATGGTGAGTTAATGAAATAGATAAGAAATGAGGATTTTAGTTAAAAGTTATTTAAAAAGTAAGTAGAGGAGAATATGAAGGGAATATTTTTTTGGTGTTAAAAATAGTATTGTGGGTTAGAGATGTAGTTACTGTTTGATGTGACTTTACACCATTTTGGTGTGGTGGGTTGGAGATGGTCTTAGAACATTTACAATGAGGAGAGTGGTATAGTATTTTCAAGTGCCACTTCATTCTCCGTCCAAAAATTTAAATTCGGCATACCCACCAAGATACCCACTACTATTCCATCCACAATAAAGTGAGTACCCATCATTATTATTATTATTATTATTATTTATATTATAGTTATTATAATAATCTTTAATATTATAATGAGAGAGTTGGAGTTATCATTTGTCAACATACAAACTCATGTGTTGCACGTTCAACTCCAGCTCTCTCATTAATTACAGCAAAGACAAACAAAATTTTCTTTTCCACATATTTAAAATGTGTAACGCAGGTACAAAACAATTTTATAATAATTTTTTAACACTAAACATACACATATGTTACACGTACAACTCAAATTATACTTATAAACACTTGCATTATGCGTACAAATTGTAGTTTTTCCTTCAAAATTTTTTTTCTCCCAATTATGTGCAATCCACGTCCAACTCCAAAACTACTTATCGCACGTGAAAATTCTCAATCTCTTTTCAAAACGTGCATCGCACGTGAAAAATACTAGTTATTATTAAAGTGTGGGGGATCACTAAGGTGGATGGAATGAAGAGGGAGATTCGGGCCCACCAGGATCCTGAATAAGGACCCGGTTGTTGTGGGGGAGAGATTGAGTTCCAATAGGGTATCTCCGGTTGTTGCGGTGAGGGATTGAGCTCCAATAGGGTATCTTCAAAATTGAAGATGTCTTTATTTATCCATAATGTCCTTAATTAGTAATGTAGTAATCAATCTTGCCCACGTGAACTGGATGGCACGTAATACACATGTGTGTTAACATATATTAATATAGTATGCAAGACAGTTGTAGTATGTGGACCTTGCTCGACCGTTGTAAGAGTTAGTGGCTATAAAACAAGAGGCATGCATTATCCAATAGATAACTTCTCAATCAGAACCAAAATTGCTCGACCGTTTTCACCCCATCCTTCAAGTGGTCATAAAATTTGCGATATTTCACTTGACCAAAATCTTGTTAACTCTTCTTAACTGCGACAATGTTATCTTCATTGTACTTTGTCAAACTATAATATCAATTCTTTTTTATTTTTCTCCAACTAAAGTTGCCTTTAAATTCTAACGGCTGTCGTTATATTAATGTTTTCTCACTCATTCTTGTCAACACCATTATTCTATTGACTCTCATTTATTGGACAACTTATTTCTTATTGTCCACTCTCGCCTAAAAAATTGCAAGATAAATGTCAGTATATACCGATATTCTTTGACAATATCTACAATTTGATTTTTTTTTTTCTCCCTTTCTTCTATTCGTTGTGCCAGTAGAATCAAGCGGTTTAGTTGTTTAGTTACAGGTACAATCTTAAATACTATTAGAACCATGTACGCGAATTCTTTTACAAAGTACTAGCATGGTACAAGAGAAATAGGCCTGGTCCTCTCCTCACAAATACTAGTACACTTCTTAGAAAGTTCTCAAAGAAGTATGGATGCTGCCCCTTTTTATAAAATATTATGGATAAATATATAGTTACCTCTTTAGTTCTCAACAATGATATCCAATGTAATTATTGGTTACCCTAAATAAAGATTACCTATGCTTTGTCTGAAAGCTATATGGGTCTACTTGATTAGTTACTATTGTTATAATATAAATATTAAAATCCTCGACCTTACCAAAGCTTCGGAATTTTGATCGATCGGTAGGATTATTAATATAGCATAGAGCAACACAGATTCGAATCTCACCGACTGCATAATAAACTTTGGAGTTTTGGTCCATTGATCGGGTCCTTAAAAACTAATTAATGATCTTTATATTATTGAAATATTTTGTGCCATGCATGTGTTCTTCTTCTCCTTAACAGACTATCTAACATAGTTTTTGGTACGAGGTAATACTCGAGTCCCGTCTTGTGGATATGCTTACTCTTGCTTTCTTTTTAAACGTAAATTGAAAAAGTCTTAAACTTGTTTGGTAAAAGATAGTAGTAAATGTATGCTCCAAACCATTTAAGCTGCAGAAACAGCGAGTCACGTCTTGTAGATATGCGTACTCTTTCTTGTTTTTTGAAAAATACATTGAAAAAATTGTTACCAAAATGACTCGAATCTTTCATTTCCTTAGCATCTGGAAACAATAAACAAAATAAATTAAAGAACGGAGTTACCGGCCTATGGGGAAGTCGCGCGATACGCACTGCCCTAAGAGTTGATCCGCGGTCTTATGTGCAGACTCGTCGCAGATGCTCCTAGTGGTAAAACCCCCGGTATCACCGGCGTCTCGCTGCTGCACACAACATCGAGAGATTGACCCGAACTTAGCCTTGCCCAGAACGAAGGTGAAAATAGAAAAAGAAAGCAGCGCAGGAAGGGTTTTGGAAGCAGCGATGGAAGGGGTTTTTTTTCTTTGTGTAGATGCGATCTGATTTGTTGAAGTAGTTGCAAAAGGAAGGGAGTTTGGAATATAAAGAACGTGTGAGGGAGAGAAGGAGGCCAAAAAATAGGATCTGAAAACTAATTCTTAAGAGGAATTAGTCAAAAGGAAAAATAAACAACAAAAGAAGTTTTGGATCTCAACCCGAACCCGAAGAGCAATTTCGGATCGGCATTCGTGTCCGCAGATGCGGGCGCGCACACCCGTGCCCACTACGCGCGCCGAACCGAACCGGGCCGGGCGGCGGCGGCGGCGCGCGTGTGGCCCACGGGTTCTCTCCACACCACACTAGACTACAATGGGATAAAGAGTGGTTTGTAATATATCCATTCACAAGGTGGTCTTCACCACCGATATGGGACTAAAGAAAAGAGGGGAATCTTGGGTTTGCACCAAAACATCCAACAATCCCCCCCCAAAACCAAGATTCAAAGGCAGTGATAACAAAAGAGTAATGATATAGAAGTTCTGGGCAAGAGTATACTATGCATAGATGAGATGGACTACAGCCTTGAATCTCACGAAGTGACCATTGTCTTTGTCTGAAGAAGTGCTTGATGGACTATGCCTTGAATCAGACTTCTTGACTTAGATTCAGAAAATAGCACACATAGTACGCTAGAGGTTCTTTGGGTCTATCGGGTGGCGCTTTTGAATGGCCATGCGCACTTTTTCCATATTCATGAGAGTTGTCTGGGATCGCCCTGTCCCATAGTCGTGGCCTTCACGACCTCTCATATAGGTAAGTCCTCAAAGGGTTGGTGATCGGAGTCAACCCTACATAATAATGTTTGGACCTATAAAGAGTTTATAACTCATCCTAACCAGATCACACAGGAACACTGTCACCATAGGGATGGGATATCATTGTACAACCTCGTACAGCCACCTGGGCATTAATTTATGAGAATTTAATCTCTGAGTCAGTGTTCCATAATAGTCACCGAAGTCCAGCTTGTTTCTACCCATTGAACCGGCTTCTTGGGATCTCCAGTCAGACTCGGTTGGGTTGCCACTGCTGGTGACTTACTTATGGGCTTAACCCCATCCCCCTCGATGATTCTAGGATCAACGTCCTAGACAGACCCTTTGTCAAGTGGTCTGCAAGGTTCTTTCCTGACTTTATATAGTCAAGAACCACATATTTGCCTAATAGGCTCTTGATTGACTTGAAGCGCAGCTGCAGGTACCTGTTCATCTTAGCATTCATAGAATCATGCTTTAGTAGTTCTATAACAGATTTATTATCACAGTTTATGGAAATAGCAGTAATAGGAATATTAGCAACAGATATGTGCATAATCAAGATTTCTAAGCCATTCACCTGACATTCTCTCACTTCTACCACTGTAATTTAATGACACATCATCTTCTCTCATTTTGCATCCCCTATCAACTACAACAAACTGCTAGCAAGATGAAATAATTTCCAAAGTCAAGAGGACAGCAGATTAGTGTAAAAGGAAACTCCATTTCTCTCATTTTGATTATTCGCCATATAATTTGCACAAGAGTTTCTCTTCCTAAGTATACGTAACTTGATGGCTGTTAACTTTCCAATGAGCCATCCTGTATCCTCCATAAAATAGGTGAAGAGTATTGCTCTAAGGTTTATTCAGCCAATGTATTACAGTAGTAGTCTCCCTCTAACAAAATTTTAGGACTCAACCACTTCTTCAAAGCTTCTTAAAGTTATATCTATGTTGCTCGAATGGGACTATTCAATATATCATATACATAAATATGCAAGTATTAAAGAATATTCAACTTTCAGAGTAGATATACATTTATAGGAAATTACTCCTTTTTTTTTTTTTTTTTTTTTTAATGAAGATGAAACATAAGTGAGACCCTTATTAAAGATATTTAGGACAATAAATTAGAGTAGTTTGACATATATATATGATTGTTCAAGCCTGCATAACATTTCCGAAACTTTCCTATATAGTTAAGGATGGAAAACAAACAATATAACTATGGGCTATATCAATAGTTAGATGTACTGTTAAATAAAGAATTCCATTTTTCCATTTCAACAAATGGCTTGTTCGGTCTTCAGAAAATATACTAAGATATTTATCGCTGGAAAAACTGCTAATGACATTATTATACAGATCTTATATATATCCTGTAAAGATTTCAAGGCTTTAAGGAAGAAAAGAAAAAGCAAAAAAAAAATGGAATAGTATTGTACATACATTATTAAATTTTCTACTATGTAAAATAAAAATTGTGTTAAAAGGTAAATTTAATTAAATTATGCAAAGTACATCATAATACAACTGAATTGAGAAAAACATTGTCGTCTCGGTATGTGTATCTCTGTATCTTCATTTGTTGCTTTTTAGATGTATGATCCAAATATGTATTACTCTGTTTCATTAATTTTCTTTAATAAAGTGATAGCGATATCATCTTTATTATAAGAATAAAATAGAATTTGAGCACAACTAAATTATCATTCAAACTGATGTCAAGCTACATATGAAGATGCATATGTACATATCCTTATTTCCACATGGATTTCAATGTATCATTCAAACTGATGTCAACCTAATTCCAAACAGGACACTGATATCTCTGAATGGCAAATATGTCTTACACTTTAATTATAGCATGTATGTATTCTGCTAGTGCAGATGGATGAGTATACTGCTTGTATGGATATCTCCATATGCACTATTTGTAACATCATGCATAGGGTAGACAGTGTAAAATAAGATTAGCCACGAGAAAAGGAATGGCTTCAACATTTCATGTTAACAGTAAGTTCATATCATATATATAGAGAGCAACACAGTTATTGTTATCAAAATATATATGATATGAACTAAACAGGTAAGTCAGTGTGTTCAGTATATCTAAGATGACCCGAGATCAACAAAATTTAAGGAAAACATAAGTGTGTATTTACAGTTTTATACACAATCACTGAACACAGAGATATATACTACAGGGATTACCTATGCACTTCACATAAAATTTCAAAGAAAATACAACTTTTTCCCATTTAGTATGATTTTAGATTTATGCATATGTCATTACTTATTAGTGCAAACAATGCACATGAAAAAGTGAAAATAATTTTTTCAGAATCTAAACAAGGTTTGAAGCAGGCAATGCCTACGAATTGTAATAAATTGTTCATAAAAATTTAATATAAACTCTAGTTTGTTCCATTGAGTCTATGTACGAACGACTAATATCTCAGTGCATCAATTTTGACAATTCATACTGTTAAGAATGTATAATACGGTATCAAATTTAATAATTCATTTTGTACAATCTGACCAAACATATTTTAAGAGCTATATATTATAAATCATGAATTTAAAATATTTGATACATGTATCAAATGATCATAAAATGAACAAATTTTTTTTTTTTACCCATAGCTAATGCGCACAATGATTTGCTACATTTAGCTTAAAGAATACAATTCACTACCTACAAGTCTTAAAACACATGGTCTCTATTTATACAATTTTCAAGATTTAGTAGAACGGTAGAACCTTATGAACAAAATAGGTATTCCAGCAGAATAAATTTGCTAACAGAATAAACTTCTTTGGTAGTTTTAAATCTCATTTTGATAAACGAATAAGCTGACAACAACAGATGAAGTGAGGGCCAGAATTTATTACCCCTTTAGAAGTGTACCCACAATATCCACATCTGATGCAAATAAAAGGGACTAATGATTAAGATTCGTGCTGCAAAACACAGCTTCTAGGAGACAAAAAAGTTTGTTCCATGAAACAATAAAGCTTGATTCATACAATAGGAACAACAAAATGCATATAAATGGTGTGGGAAAAATTGAAGGTAGAATACTGAAGTAATGATATTCAAGAATGTCTTCATTGCCAATGGTCGATGTAAGTGAAATGAAGAAGAGAAAATGGAACTGAGTGAGATAGCAGGAATTCGGCAATCAATCTCATAAATGAACTCCATAGTGAGAATTAAGTAATTGGCTCTACTTTACTATAAGTCTTTGTAGAGGAGATTTAAATACATCACTATTTGGGTCCCAGACAAAAGAATACCTTCTTGAAAAATATCGATGTAACTTTCTTTAATTTCTTTACGAAAAAAGGCAGGGTCTGGATTTCTACTTGTATTGCAGTAGAGGGAAAGCACATCTGGAGAAGGCAAGATTGCTTGTAAACCTAACAAGTTCAATTAATACAAGGATTCAATTAATACAGGGATTCGCCAAACACTTGCACTGCACTTGACAAGCTTCTCACTCTTAAGTGTGAGTTGACATTCGATTCTGGCCTTTAATTGAGATGTTGGAAAATCCCTCCCTCCTCCATGTGGAGGACTATGACCGAATGCCAAAAAAGAAACAAAGAAAAAATGATCCCATTATAGAAACGAAGGGGTTTATAGGTAATCATTGAAGGGGTTTATAGGTAACCAGTTTCAATGAAATGGGTAACGGGATGTCTCAGGTTCATACCAAAAGGATATGTAACTACATACTTCAAAACTTCTAGTGAAACAGTTTATGATGAAGATGTCAATAGGAATTGCGACCGTGGGTGGATGTGGAAATACCACAATAGAAAGGTACATTTCAAATAGTAGTAGTTTTATAGAATCACCTCGATACCTACTTAATAGACAAAAAAAAAAAAATCTCATCACAAAATACTGATGTTAGAACTTAGAACTAGAAGATATAATATGCACAATAAGGTTTCAGATAATCGGCAAGCAAGTAATGCTACTTCGTCGCTACACAAGTAATACAGTGCAAAAAGTCGATGTCAGGCATGAGGATTGGGGGATAATTGATAAATTGAATATACATGAAGTCTAGAGAAAAACAGTTTTTATCTCAACTCTTAGATTGTTACTAAAATGACTCGAATCTTTCATTTCCTTAGCATCTGGAAACAATAAACAAAATAAATTAAAGAACGGAGTTACCGGCCTATGGGGAAGTCGCGCGATACGCACTGCCCTAAGAGTTGATCCGCGGTCTTATGTGCAGACTCGTCGCAGATGCTCCTAGTGGTAAAACCCCCGGTATCACCGGCGTCTCGCTGCTGCACACAACATCGAGAGATTGACCCGAACTTAGCCTTGCCCAGAACGAAGGTGAAAATAGAAAAAGAAAGCAGCGCAGGAAGGGTTTTGGAAGCAGCGATGGAAGGGGTTTTTTTTCTTTGTGTAGATGCGATCTGATTTGTTGAAGTAGTTGCAAAAGGAAGGGAGTTTGGAATATAAAGAACGTGTGAGGGAGAGAAGGAGGCCAAAAAATAGGATCTGAAAACTAATTCTTAAGAGGAATTAGTCAAAAGGAAAAATAAACAACAAAAGAAGTTTTGGATCTCAACCCGAACCCGAAGAGCAATTTCGGATCGGCATTCGTGTCCGCAGATGCGGGCGCGCACACCCGTGCCCACTACGCGCGCCGAACCGAACCGGGCCGGGCGGCGGCGGCGGCGCGCGTGTGGCCCACGGGTTCTCTCCACACCACACTAGACTACAATGGGATAAAGAGTGGTTTGTAATATATCCATTCACAAGGTGGTCTTCACCACCGATATGGGACTAAAGAAAAGAGGGGAATCTTGGGTTTGCACCAAAACATCCAACAAAAATTTCATTCACGTGAAATTGGTTGCTGCGTAAGAGCATCCACAGTCGTTTGCTATATATGCCATTTTGTCATATTATAACAAACGAATAGCAAACGAGCGCTGCAATCGTTTCTCATTTTTCCATTTTTTGGCAAACGTTCTATTCTCATTTCTCAAATATGAGAAACGAAATGAACTTTCTCAAATTATAAAGGACGGGGTATGATACTCCGTCTCTCCGATTTAATAATTTTTTAATCGATTCAGACGGAAGATCATATCCCGTCTCAATAATTTTCAATTTTTTTTATTTTTAAAAAATTGGTCGGACGGGGATACATACCCCGGACGGGGTATGATACCCCGTCTCTCCAAATAAAAAATAATTTTTTTTTTTATATTCCCTCAGACGGGGAATGATACCCCGGCCGGGGTATCAAACCCCGTCTCTCCTTTTTTTTAATTTGTTTTTATTTTTGTTTTTTTTTAAAAATAAATGAATGGTTAGGATTGGGTTGATTAGAAAAAAAAAAGAAAAACAAAATCAACAGACGGTACATGATGTACCGTCCGTGATATAAGGGGAGTGGATTGCCATTAATGCTGAGTGGTAGGTTTTAGGTAATAATTAGGTTTAGTTAGTTAATTAATTTGGTTTAGTTATTATTATATTATTTAATTTAGTTAATTAATATAGTTTAATAGGTAATAAGTAATTAACTTTTTTTTAATTTATTTGAAACGATGAGACGGTATATCATATACCGTCCCTCGCTTATTTCTCAAAAATGAGAAACAATATAGCAAACGACGACTGCAGCGATCGAGTATATTTGCTATTACTATAGCTGCCATTTTTTAGCAAATGAGAAAAATGACTGTGGATGCTCTAATGTACCGGAAAAGTCTCTCTATAAATTCAGTGGGTCCCATCTCATTAAATGTGCTGAAGAGACCCACTGGATTTGTCCACACTACTTCGGTCCTTCCTGCTACTTGTCTCTCTGCCTGCTTGTTTTCCGTCTCCAGTTAATCAAACTAGTAATTAATAATTAATTTAATTAATTATTAATAATTAATTAAAGGAATGTTTTAGCAAATTTCCTCATTCAAATTGTGAAAGCTAGCATATACCACCACTATTATTAAAAACTAAGAAATATCCTTAGTTTGGACGGAATGGTTAAAATTCTGTTAAGTTAACTTACGTGCATCACATGTAACACAGTAAAATGACCAAAATACCCCAATAAAATTATTTTAACAAATACCCTATTCAGAATCTAAAAACTAGCATATACCCTTACTATTTAAAAAAAATAAGATATACCCTAAATTGAACATAAAATTAAAAGAGTAATAAAATGTGAGTGCTTTGTTTCTACATCAATAAAATTGGCCAGCAACTCAAACATTCAATTAAGCAAAGATATAAGTCAGAAACATTCATTAACTAGTAATTAATTTAATTAATTTAATTAACTAGTAATTAATAATTAATTTAATTATTTTCTAATATTTTATTCAAGTTCGGAGATTTAATAATTAATTTTCAAAAAATTTAATTAATTGTTCTAAATTAATAATTATCTTTTCAGAATCTAGAAATATTTTTTCGAATTAATAATTATTTTTAGAAATTTTAATTATTTTTTTGAAATTTTTAAATAATTAATTCAATTTAATAATTAAATAAAGAAATTAATTAAATACCTGATGACGTGGCACAATTTGGAGCGTCGATCATGACTGGCACGAAAATCACAGAGATCGAAAAGCATAAAGGCGTCGTTGACTGTCGACCCGGTCAACATTTTTTTCTTTTTTATTGATCGAATCTCAGCTATTAATCAAGATCGGGCACGGATTGGGACGAGATTTTTGTGTCATTTTCAGTTCGGGGGCATATTTGCATTAAAAATTTATTTTTAATGCACCCCACAATTTTTGTGTCATTTTCAGTTAGGATTGGGACTGTTGTAACACCCCACAATTTATTTTTAATTAAAAATGCATTTTTGATTTTTGCACGTATGATGCACGTGCAAATTTTTATTCTCATTTTGTTGTTCTCATTTGCTAATTTTTAGCATGCATAAGTTTTAATTAGCTTTCCTTTGATCCATGGACCTATAGATTAAAATCTAGCCCATTAGGAGGAGAGCCGACTAGATAATTAAATTAATTAATTAGTAATGAGCCCATGCAGCAAGCCCACTATTATAATCACAAATTAAGTTAAACACGCACTAATACATAACAAGTTACAAATGTTAATACACATTTAGAGTTATAGAAATGTGTTCATATTTGTTTATGCATATGTGCATGCATACACCAATGCATTTGGCCGGGATAGTGTACTATGGGGTGGCTAGTTTTGGAGTGGGGAGGAGAAAAGTTTGGAGTTGGAGTTGAGAAGAGTGAGGAGGTGAAGAAATGGGGGTTTTAGGAGTTTAGAACTTGAAGGGTTGTGTAAATTAATTTGAAGAGTTATTAGGGTGGGATTTTTGCACTTTAGACCCTCCCAAAATCCTATAAATAGAGCCTCATTTTCTACATTTCTGTTGCACCAAAAACATTATCAAAAGAAAGAAAAGAAAGAAAGAAAGAAAAGAAAGAGAGTGAGAGTCCTTTTGCTTGGAGGAATTGCTAGAGAAAAGAAGTCATTGTTAGGAGAGGGAGCTTGCTAGGAGGAGAAGCCATTGTTAGGAGTTTTTCTTGGAGCTAGAAGTAGTGTCTCATCCTTCATTTCAATTGTTCAAGCTTCACATAAGGTGGGTGATCTCCTTCCTTTCTAAAGTAGGACTTGCATGCTAATGATTAATTGAATGAGATATATGAAAAATCCATGCTAGCATAGTATGCATTGATCATGTTGAAAATTTGTGAATAACTTGTTACCATGCTTATTTTAAAAGAAGAGTTCAACTAAGAAATTAATCATATGAATCATGTTACAATGTTTGCAAATTTGTATGTTTGTTGAATGTGTGATTTTCTTTTAGAATTTGTTAAAGAATGATATATTTTGACATGATGATTAAGAAATAAAAAGAAAAGAGAAAAAAAATAACTCTTTATGTCGACATAGGTTAAAAATACAAATTTTTGCTTGAAGGAGATTCTTTGAGATATTCATAACTTATTAAGAGAATGCTTGTTTTATCAGAAAATGTAACTAGTATAATAGAGTATATGAACTAGTTTACTAAACATGATTTAGTTTTGAGATTTGAGAAAAAGATGAAATTTCTTATTAAAAAAAAAGGGAAAGAAATTATTTAAAAGTGAAGATCTTTCTAAAAATAAGTTCGAACTATTGAATTACTGTTTTAATATTTATCGCAGTTCAAAAGAGATTTGTGTTTCAATAATCTAAAAGAATGGACTATACTTTGATAAACAAGTTTTGTGAAAAAAGAATCAAATTCTGAACAATATGAACAAAAGCATTTTTGAATAATTCTATAACAGTAAGTGTACATGCATGGACTTCCTGGTTACACGGCGCATCTTAAGTCCCTTACTGTAGTAGTGCCTGTGTGATCTTGGGTCATGGGTTCGAAACTCGACAACACCCTTCTTTTATTTTCGATTTTTAAATAAAGTCCAAACAATGGACTTTAGTATAAGGGGCTTCAGTTGCCTCTTTGAATCACTAGAGTCCATTGGACTCAATGGCTAGCGGGTGTGGGCTTGGATGTCGGCTGTACAGCCACGAGTTCGAACCTGGTGATTGAAAAAAAAATTTATTTTTTTTGTTTTGTTTACTTTTATTTTAATGTTTGGATGAGTTCCAAGGCAAATATAAAATTGGAAATAAAAATTCTATTATTCCTATAAAAGGATTGAGAACCTACTAAAATTAGTTTCAAGATTTTTTTCATGTATAATTAAAAGTTTAAAAGGGAAAGTTTGAGATAGAAATTAAGTAAAGATTGAAGATTTGTTAATAAGAAATGTATGATTTTCTTAAAGAATAAAAGGAATATATTGTGTGAATTATTTACTCTTGAAAAGATTGTATTTGATTATTTGAAGATATTTCATGTGTTTAAAACTGTAAAGAGAATTATGATTGTTGTGATTCACGAATGATCTATGAACAAATAAGAGAACTATGAATAATGCTTAATGAGACATGAGACAAATTATTGATAAGATAAAGACATGAATATGATAAGTTTAAGACATTGATTATTGAGGGTATGAATACCCATGATTCTTGTACATGAAAAACTGAGATTTAGAGTTAGTAAGACCTCGTTACCGGCAATATTGAAATAAAAGTTGTTGAGATGTGATTTTGAGATATGGCCATGAAGCCATCTTGATAATTGTTGATTTATGTCCGGTAGAAGGTAAAAAATAATTCTAGGTTTGAAAAATTATTCATGTCTTGAAATAATTAAGTAGGCACATAAGTGATGGTGTAGTAAACCTGGACAAACGTAAGTAGGGTGCTGTATATAGTCGGTGGTGGACTCCGAGGCTATAGACCCAGTTGGTGGACTGAGGTTGCTCCGTGGGAGACGAACTTTTATATTTAAATCCGGGACTATGAGGACAGGTCAGCAGTGGACTCTGGGATCTTGAGTAGTCGGGCGGATAGTTTTGCCATACTCCAATGTATATACGTATATCGGGACTAGATGGTCACTTGCGGGATGATTCACACGATGTGAAATCTGTTATAACAGCTAGTGGTGGACTCCGGGGCTGAGATTCAAATTCGTGGAATGATCTGAACCTTATTTTATTACTGGGTAGTTATCCTGGTGAAGGATCGAGCCCTTTATTGTGGTGTACATAGGCGCTTGCCCTCGGACCTATGTAGTATGGGATGTATAGAATCCGAACAAGTGTGCATTAGTGTCATCCTAGTATAAAATTGTGTGCATTAGGCATTAAGGCATGACATACACTTACATGTTTAGCGTAGTCACAATTTAACACTTTATTCATTCAACAGTTGTGATTTTTATTAATGTAATGAGATTGTTATATGTACGGTATAGAGAGGATAGCCGAGTATAACACTTTCGTCAGTTGCAAGTGACTGACGTGCCCACAGGTTGATATGCAGGTAATGGACTATGCTATGAAGTTGTTATGATGCATTTGATGACTTATTTGATAAAGTTGTACAAGTCGTATTATTGTTTTCAGTGTTGTAATTTTTTATTCTTCCCCTGTGTAAAACAAAGTTGTATTTAAACTCTGATGTATTGCTATTGAAAAAGTTTTAAATTTCCTTGTAAAATTGTACGAAGTGAAGTAAAGATCCTGTGAAATCTCGAATTCGGCCTTATTTAAAATTCGGGGCGTTATAGATGGTATCAGAGCATGCTTCACAAGTAGTACAAATTTATAAGGAACGGCACCCAAGAGGGAATACTAGCGTGTGAGTTTCAACTCGTAGAGATTTAAACTTATGTTTGCATTGCTCTTTCAGATGACATTTTTCTCTTCTTTTCCCTATAAGATGGCCAATCAACATGATCACCAGAATGAGGCACCTTTGTTTGTCCACCCCGAGGACGAGGAGGAAAAACCATTGGAAGAAGAAGAAGAAGAAGACCCAGAAGAAGAACCATTCGAGATAAAAGAAGAATTTCCCGAGTCCAGGGAGATTACTCCACCTCCGCCTGATCTTCCCAAAGACTCTCCAGACGAATAACTCATCCCAAATAACCCAAATGACCTTGTTACTTCTCTTCGACGGGAATTGGGCGCACAAAAATGGAGAGTTAACCACTTGGAGTCACGATAGGCACAAGACAAATAGCACATCCGGGAACTGAACATTCAAGTGTGTGAGCTTGAGAAGGTCCGATTCGTGAATGATCGACATTTTCCCAAGTTGGACCACATCACTTTCTGGGACAAGGAAGAGCGACTGCAGAAATTTGAAGACATGAGGAAGGAAATCCAAGACCTACGGAAAAAGCTCAGAGAAGCCAAAAGAAACCGTAGAATCTAGGATGTATTTTATTCAAGATGTAATGGGTGTATTGGAACAAAAGTTTTTCTTTCTGAATAAAGAGTTTAAATTTTGGAATGAATAAAATTTTATTGTTTGTGTTATTTGTGATGATTAATGATGAATCTTATGACTCAGAAATGGCACGAAGAATCAGAAACGGCGAAGGGTATAGCGGAAAAATGGGCTAGACTTGGAAACAGAACTAGCTCGGGTGTACCAGACCCTAAATGCACTCGATGCCAATATTCCCGAGAACAGAAGATCAGGGCCAGTTATGCACGTACCCGAATCCATCAAACTGGTCGAGTCGTTCAAAAGAATGAAGACACCAGTGTTTGAGGGTCAGACTAATCCGGATATTGCTGATGACGAGGTTAGACAAATCGAGACAGTCTTCGAGGTACTGGAAATCCCAGAAGCAAGCAAGGTGAAACTGGCTACCATTCAACTGGAAAAGGATGCAAGTGTGTGGTGGCAATCATTGAAGAGGAACTTGGGCAACGTACAACTCACATGGGAAGAATTCCTTGAAGAATTCAGGAGCCATTATTTTCCACTGGACGTACAAGAAAAGAAGGCCATGGAATTCTTGGGCTTACAGCAAGGCAGTAAGACAGTGCTGGAGTACGAAACCAAGTTTAACTAGCTCTCCAGGTACGCACCTGAGATGGTACAAGATGAAGCCAAGAAGGCACGCAAATTTGAGCAGGGGTTGAGACACAGTCTGAGATCAAGGATGATACCTTTGGCATTCGGAGATTCGAGAAGCTAGTCAGAAGGGCCGCTGCAACTGAGTCTGACATGAACCAGTTCCAAGCTGTGCAAGTCAAGCGAAACAATTGGAACACGGGCAGGAGGCCTGCAGGACCAAACAACTTCAGAAGTCAGCCCCCAGCACAACGCTTCAAGCCAATAGGCGCAAATGCTATTGCAGTGGCAGGAAGGGTACCCACTTGCTACAAATGTGGAGAATTAGGCCATATATCTTCTGGGTGCACCAAGCCGCAGCTGATCAGGACTTATTTTCTGTGTGGAAAAGAGGGCCATTTCCAGTCAGCTTGCCCTCAACTTCAACGTGGAGGACCGAGTAGGCAGCAGTCAAACCCTGGGCAGAAGCAGTTCAAGCAAGGGAGGGTGTTCACCTTGATAGAAGCAGATGCAGATGATGTGAACCATGTGATCACTGTTATGGAGGATGAAGCTTAGTTGATTTGTTACTTTTTTCCATTTATGTAATAAGATGTTATGTAATGAGAGCACTCATATGTAACATGAGACATTTAAATAAATGGAATAAAAGCTTCAGTGTTATTTAATACGGGATCTTCGCACACTTTTGTGTCACCTTCATTTGCAAAAAGATTGAGAGGTGAACCAAAAATATTTCCTGGTAAGGTTTTATCTGTGGCTACTCCGTCAGGAGAGAACCTAACAACTGATCGATACTATGAAGGTTGCGATCTCGAAATCGGAGGCAGGCTCTTGGGCATCGACCTCATTGAATTGGCAGTTCTTGGAGTTGATGTCATTATTGGCATGGACTGGATGTCAGTATACAGTGCCACAATTGAATACAAGAGCAAAGAAGTTGTGGTGAAGGCTCTAGGGGGATCAGCTGTTACATTCCAAGGTAAAAGGAAGTGTAAGCAGATGGTAGCAGCTTTGTCAGAGCAGAAGATTCCAGATGAAGTGAAGCAGATCCCAGTGTCTGAGAATATCCAGCTGTATTTTCTTGATGATCTACCAGGGCTTCCCCCTCATAGAGATGTAGAGTTCAGTATCACTGTTCAACCAGGAAGTGCTCCTATTTCCAAGGCACCATACAAAATGGCACCAGTTGAACAAGATAAGATCAAGAAGTAGATCGAAAAATTGTTGAACAAAGGATTTATCAGGCCAAGTGTATCACCATGGAGAGCCCCAGTTCTTTTAGTGAAAAAAGAAGGATGGATCAATGAGGACGTGTATCGACTATAGAGAGTTGAACAAGGTAACTGTACAGAACAAGTACCCCATTCCTCGAATTAGTGACTTGTTCGACTGTCTACAAGGAGCAGCAGTTTTCTCCAAGATAGATCTACGGTCAGGATATCATCAAGTCCGGGTGAAAGAAGAAGATGTGCACAAAATAGCTTTCCGAACCAGGCATGGTCACTATGAGTTTCTAGTCATGTCATTTGGAGTCACAAATGCGCCGGCTATTTTCATGGACATGATGAACCGAGTTTTATGGCCTTTCATCGATTCTTTTGTCGTCGTATTCATTGATGACATATTGGTCTATTCCAAGTCAGAGGAGGAGCATGACAAGCACTTAACAGAAGTTCTGAAGAAGCTTCAGGAGCATCAGCTCTATGCAAAGTTATCCAAGTGTGACTTTTGGAAAACCGAAGTCGCTTTCCTGGGCCACATCCTTTCTAAGGAGGGAGTACCTACTGACCCGCAGAAAGTTGAAACTGTGAAAGACTGGCCAAGACCGACTACAGTGAAGGAGATCAGGAGCTTTCTGGGCTTTACTGGATATTACAGAAGGTTCATTCAGGGTTACGCCCAACTTGCTGTGCCACTCACAGGGCTCACAAAGATGAATGTGAATTTCAAATGGTCAGATCAATGTGAAGCAAGTTTCCAAGGGTTAAAGGAAAGGTTGACTACCACTCCCATTTTGGCGTTGCCAAGAGCAGGGGTCGACTATGAAATCTACAGCGATGCTTCCCATCGTAGATTGGGTTGTGTGCTAATGTAGGAAGGGAAGGTAATTGCTTATGGGTCTAGGCAGCTGAGACCACATGAAAAGAATTATCCAACCCATGATTTGGAGCTGGCAGCAATCATCTTTGCTTTGAAGCAATGGAGGCATTACGTGTACGGAGAGAAGGTCAACATGTACATGGAACACAAGAGCCTGAAATATATTTATCAGCAAAGGAACCTAAATTTGAGGTAGAGGAGATGGTTAGAATTGTTGGAAGATATCCGACCATAAATCAAATACCATCCAGGCAAGGCAAATGTTGTGGCAGATGCGCTCAGTAGAAAGTGCAGTTTGTCTCAGCTGATCACAACTCAGAAGGAATTGGCAGAAGAGCTTGATCGAGCAGGGATTGAAGTGGTCTTACAAGGTGTGGAAGCTTCCTTAGCTCAATTGAGGATTCAACCCATTCTAAAAGACAGAATTATTGACGGTCAGAAGGCAGATCCAGAGATCCAGAAGATGATAGAGCAAGTTGGTATTAGCAGATTATTAGAGTTCTAGGTGAAGGATACAGTGTTGTGGTATGGCGAACGGTTGTGTGTGCCAGATCTAGTAGAACTGAAAGAAAGCATTCTTCAGGAGGCACATGCTACCTTGTTAACAGTACATCCAGGGAGTAGCAAGATGTACAAGGATATAAAGCTATACTTCTGGTGGCCAGGGATGAAGCGTGATGTAGCTGAGTTTGTTGCCAAGTGTGCAATTTGTCAGCAAGTCAAGGCAGAAAATTAGAAGCCCGGCGGTTTGTTGTAGCCATTACCCATCCCAGAGTTGAAATGGGATTGTATCAGCAAGGTGTTGATTCTTGATTTTGATGATTACAACACACTGCAACCTGTATCTATGCTATACTATATAATTTCAGGTTGTATACACAAAAGCCTCAATTCTATACAGCTGAACAAATGAACAAGCACAAGCTCTGGATAAAGACAATGGCTTCACTCAAGACTCAAGTCAAGACCTATGCTTCAAATGTCATTTATATTTTGTCTTGTAAACAAATGTAATGTTTTTATTTATTTGAGTCTTAGAATGATGTACAGCCTTGTCGCACACACATACACTCACATATAACTTTTGATAAATGTGTGTTTACAAATCAAAAGGTCAAAACAGCTTGAACTAGATTAGCTGTTGAGTACCAGTCGACTGCTACTTTTTCCAATCGACTGAGTCTGTACAAAACTGCCTAATCTTATTCAAACTCTGACCAGTCGACTCATTATGGCAACCCAGTCGACTGTTCAAGTGCGTTTGACAATTTTATGTTTTTAAAATCGCTTTTTCAAATTCAAATCATTTTTCCGTTGGATGACAGTTGGAACAACTGTTTCCCAATGTCCAGTGTATCTAACTCTATAAATAGAGGTTAGAATCCACTGAAAAAGATATAACATTACTCCAAGCATTTTTGAGATCTTAAACTTTACAATTTTCAAGAGACAAAAGCTTTCAATTCACTAAGACTTGGTTCTCTGTCTTCAGTCCAGTATAACATTTGATTTCGTTCTGGACTGGATATAGAAGTCAACCATTGTAGCCACATACAATATCACAATCACAAACAAGGCTATAGGTTGATTGTAAACAATTTTTATTGTTTTCTTTTCCTCTCGGTTGGAGAGTAGGACTCTAGGGTGTAGAGTCAGGTTTGTCACTCTTGGTGGAAGAGTGGGTTGCTTTCTCTAGTTGAGAGAAAGGACCACGGGTTAGATAAGGTTGTTGTCTGAATGCCGTAGGGTATTCTTGTAAACTTTTTTCAAGAATAGTGGAAATCTCAAGTGGGTTGCTTGGGGACTGGATATAGGTCAGAAGGACCGAACCATGATACATCGTGTGCTCTCTGTGGTTGTATCTCTCTACATGCATTTATATTTTTCCAGTTTGTGTTTTTACTGTGAAACTTGTCTGGACAGTCGACTGAGTACGTGATAGGTCGATTGGTCAGACTTGTATACTCTGAAAGTTTTCTGTATGTTAATTCGACTGTCTCCCCTCTAAGTCGACTTCACAGACTTGTTTAATTTACTTTTTCATTTTTTTAATTCAGTCGACTGGTTTATCCCTTAAGTCGACTGTACAGAAAAAAAATCTCTATTCCGCAATTTAATTTCTTATAAACACTATTCACCCCCCCCTCTAGTGTTTGTTGCCCTGCCTACAGGATCCAACACTTGGTATCAGAGCAAGGTTAAGGGCTATGGCAACTACTTCAAATGCAAATCAGTATCATGAAGGCCAATCTACACAAAGGCCACCTCTTTTCGATGGCACAAATTACAATTATTGGAAGTGCATAATGAAGATCTACCTTCAATCCATCAATTATGAAATATGGAACATGACTGAAACAGAATACAATGCTCCTACGATTCCATATGCACAATGGAATGATGATATGAAGAACCAAACAATGAATAATGCAAAAGCGATGAATGCATTATTTTGTGCTCTTACAAAGGAGGAGTTCAATTGTGTGTCAAATTCAACAACCGCACATCAAATCTGGCACACACTCGAGGTAACTCATGAAGGAACAAACAAAGTGAAAGAATCTAAAATATCTGTTCTTGTTCACAGGTTTGAAATGATCCGCATGAAGGAAAATGAAAGTGTGTCTGAAATGATTACCAGATTTACTGACATTACAAACTCACTTGTGGTACTTGGGAAAGTATACACTCAAGCAGAGATGGTGAGAAAAGTTCTTCGTTCACTTACTCCTGAATGGGAAAAGAAGACCACTGCAATAGAAGAGGCCAATGATCTATCACAACTTTCTCTTGAGAATCTTGTGGGAAATCTAATGGCTTATGAGGTTCAAATTGAAGAAAGAAAGAAGGATGTAGAACCACAACAGTCCAAGAAGAAATCATTAGCATTTAAAGCCATGACAGACTCAGAAGATGAAGAAGAAGTTGAGGAGGAGATAGCCATGTTCACAAGGAGATTCAAAAAATTTCTAAAGAAAGGTAAATTCAATTCGAAATTTAGAGATTCTAATGATCCTCCAACTTGTTTCAGGTGTAACAAAACAGGTCATATGAAGAAGGATTGTCCTCTAGAAAATACAAAGTCTAAGGGAAAGACATCCAACCTCAAGAAGGATAAATACACTAAGAACAAGTTTGCCAAAAACAAAAAGGCATATCAAGCAACCACTAGTAGAAAATGCTACAGTCGCAATAGAAATTTCCCTTGTAGAAGAGTACAATTCCATGGTTAGTGTACATTTGTAAGGGATTTTTCTTCATTCCCTTGTAATTGCGCTGTTGCGAAATCTCTCCTGGTTAATGTACACATTCGCAACGGAAGTTTAACTATCCCTTGCGAATATTAGCCACAATAGAATATCTGCAATGGAAGTTGTACCTTGCTATCCCCATATATAAGAGAATATCTACAACAAATTCGTCTCTTGCAAGTGTGTTTTAAAAGAGATTTTTTCCGTTGCTGATGAACTATTGCTACAGAGATCTGCAAGATACTGAATCCCTTGCAATTGCTACCTCGCAAATGCAATTGCATACATTTTTTCTTCATTACTGATTATATTTGAATGGCTTAACCAAATTTACAAATTAAAACAATGTATTTTGACAATGAAGAACATATAATTATTTCACATATTGATTCATACAATTATATAAAGAAAACACAATAATGCAAAATAAATTTGAATATTATAAAATTCAGAACCTTCTCATTACAAATTTTTTTGTTTGTTTCATAGTGCCAAAACAACAATACATTCTAGAAGAAAAGATAAGTTGTGAAACTCCAAGAAACAAAATAAAATGTTTTCAAAATAACTTTTAACCCGTTACTGCTTCCATATATCCCCAACTTCACTTTTCACGTAAGATCTTCTGCATGTTCCTCATTACCCACTGTCTCATAGTCATCGCCACTACATATAGACTACATGAAAAAGAAACAATACAAAATTAGAACTCGTTATTCAATATATATAGATAATAATATATTATCCAATTGAGGCAATTAAATATATGGCTACCTCTTGTCGTATTTGACTATTGGATGAGTCGACAGTAGTATTTTCCAACCTTTGTTTCAAGGCTTCCATCTTATCAGGATGTAGCCCACAAAAGAAGTCCATAAGAACTTGATTTAGTTGTTCAAAACACTGAGAGAGCATGTGCCAGACCTAACTGGGATCCTCTTGAGTTGTATCACGAAGAGCAAATATCTCCTTCTGCCTGTAAGCTGCATTATCATCAAAATTCAACTTAGCATCAGCTGCTACTAGCTGATTATCTGATGTCTCTGCCATTGGATTGATCTGAACCAAAGAAATGAAAAGAAGCATTAATTTCATAAGAGGAGGTATGCCGATGAGAGAAACATGAAAGTAAATATAATTGGCAACTAAATGAAACTTTTCAAATTACCTCCAGCAGTGTGCAATCATATGCACAGAAAAGATTGTAAAGGTTCTTCACTTGTTCAATGGAATCATTTCTATCCGCTACCTTGGGAGCCAAACCATCAACAACTTTAGCAGCATCTTCATCGGTGATTCCCTTGAATACGTCAACTGAAACCTTTAAAATATTGAGAAAAATGAAAGTCAGTAACAATTCTATGATAACATAGTAAATTCATTGAAACCTAATATAAATCTCTGATGCATAAGAAGCTGACCTTAACGATCATGTCAGGGAACTTTGACAACCTACTGGATTTTGACAACCTCCAGCAGTGACAACTTGATAACATAATAAAGTTCCCAGACCTCCCAAGCTTCTGTCAGGGAACTATATGTAATTATTTTTTAGTCATACAATTTGTAATGACATAATGAAGTGTTACAAATTGTATGACTAAAAGACACAGATTATTTAACATTTCAGATCAAAATTTACTTCAAATAATAAATTAACTAAATCTAAAAGTCTTAGAAGATGATGCCCAAGAAAGTAGGATTCCCATAAGTCGATACTCTTCAAATATAAACTGCAAGTTCTTTCATTGCATCCGAAAAAAGACTCTACTCAGGAAGGAGGAGTAACTCACATGCTTGTCTAGTTCTTCAAGTTTTGATTTTGTGATACGAGAAATTTTCAGCACTTCATCAATGTCTTTTTTCATATGCTTCTTGATTACTGCAGGCAAATGTACACACTTAACATTGTCTGATATTATTGAATTCAGATAAAATTTAACACTAAATGCTAAGCTTAGCTATCAACCTTTCATAGCAGTAGCCTTGGTAACAACTTTGGACTCCTCATTAGCATCCTGTAGGTATACATATTGTAGGAAATCAAAGTTTGAATCTCTGTAGATCAATTTTAATTATGTTATATTCTCATACATTCTTATACTTCTTCAAATGGTATAATGGCAATGCAAGAGGGAGAATTTAATCTGAATCTTCTTCAAGAACTTTGAAAGATTGTAGATTTGTTCTTCGATACCTCACGCCTAAAAAAAGTCATGCTCCAAGTTAAAATTTAGTATGTGTACTAGTACAACCATGCACATACATATAACTCAGCAAAAGATATAATGGTACCTATTGTCACAGCAAAAAGGTAATCAAATAGATAGTGTCATACATGTCTGAAGTAATCACAATGATTGACACACACCTCACCTCGCCATCACTCCAAGTGCCATTTATCTCCAAAATAAAACTGTCACGATACATCCTAACAAGAACAATCAAATTAGAAATAGTGACAAAGCGAGATTTCGAGAATTTAAGGCTTTCCTATTAACTCACTATTTTCCTAATAACAAGAAGTAATGAAAACCCTATATATAACCATCTTTTTCCTTCTAAAATTGATTCGGTTTTTCCTAAAATCTCAATTATACAAAATATACAATAAACATACAAATTAGGCTTAAGGGGTTTCTAATATGTAGAGCAATAAAATCCAGATAAATTGCAAAATAAAAGTGGACGTAACCGTCGCAGATGTTGAAGAGGATGAGCGGGTGGATCTTGGCCGTTAGGCTGGTGGAAGACGGGTGGAATTGGATCACCGTCGCCGCCACTTGATTCGCCGCCGCCATTTCTGTTTCTCTCTCTCTCTCTCTCTGTTCTGATTTAAGAATCCAACGAAGAAGAAGATGGATGATTGGGTTGGGGTTTTGGTTTTGGTTTTTTTATTTTATTTCTAGGGTTTGTGAGATTGGGAAATGGGAATGGGGAGAGGTCTGATGGTTATTGGGAGTGTTGCCGGTTTATGGAGTGTTGCCGGTTTTGATTTATTATTATTTTTTTTGCCCGCTCAATATTTGAGAAGTATGTGTATCTTTTTAGCATCAAGTTGTTGAGCTGCAAAATTATATGTGTAAAGCACATGTTCATACTTAATTTATTTTCAAATTTAAATATTTTATTTCTACTTTGGTAATAGAATATTGTTTGTTACAATTGTTCCCTTGTAATTATCAACACATGCAACAATTCAATCGAATCTCTTGCGGATGTTAAAATATTTGCATTGGATGAGTTTGTTGTGATTAATTTATTATTGATGGTAGCACCAACAAGGAATTTTTTGTGCTTGCAAATAATCCATTATTATTGCAAGGTTTTCTACTAGTGAACTTGCGATGACAGCAATTCTTCTTCAGAAGAAGAAATTGATGAAACCAACGAGGTTGCGATCATGTGTTTCATGGCATCACAAAATCAAGTACCAAAGAAAGATCGTTGGATACTTGACAGTGGATGTTCAAAGCATATGACTGGTCATGCCAATCTCCTATCCACCATACAAAGCATCAATGGAGGAATAGTTACCTTTGGTGATAACAATAAAGGAAAAGTCATAGGAATCGGCATGGTTGGTAAAAACATTAACCCTACTATAGAAAATGTTTTGTTAGTGAATGGACTAAAACATAATTTGTTAAATATTAGTCAATTATGAGATAAAGGTTATATAATTGTATTTGAAAAAGATGCTTGCTTAATTTATGATTATACTATGCAAAATATTATTTTTCAGGGTTTTCGCAAAAACAACATTTATGAATTATGTTTGAATACAAATGAGTTTTCAAATGATTTTTGTTTAATAGCTTCTAATAATGATTCTTGGCTTTGGCATAGACGATTTGGTCATGTGAATATGAAAAATCTCTCTAAAATATCTAAGTATAACCTAGTTAAAGGACTGTCAAAACTATCCTTTAAAAAGGATAAGTTATGTGATGCATGTCAACTAGGAAAACAAATCAAATCCACTTTTAAAACAAAAGAAGTAATTTCTACTAGTAGGCCACTCGAGTTAATTTATATGGATTTACTTGGCCCTACTAGAGTTGCTTCTTTAAATAAAAGTAGATATGTATTTGTTTTAGTAGATGATTTTTCACGATTCACTTGGACTTTCTTCTTAAAACATAAAAATGATGCTTTTGATGAATTTGCAAATTTTTGTAAACGAATTCAAAACCAAAGATCTCTAACTATAGTCACTATTAGAAGTGATCATGGTGGAGAATTTGAAAATGAAACGTTTACAGAATATTGCAACAACAATGGTATAACACATTCATTTGCATTTTCTAGGGCTTCACCATAAAATGGAATGGTTGAAAGGAAAAATAGGACTTTGCAAGAATGCGCACGTACCATGCATGTTGAAAGTAATTTACCTAAGTATTTTTGGGTTGAAGCTGTTGCTACAGCTTGTTATGTTTTAAACAGGATTCTAATAAAACCTAAGCTAAAGAAGACTTGTTATGAGTTATTTTTTAACAAAATTCCTAAAGTCTCTTACTTTAAGACATTTGGTTGTAAGTGTTTTATTCTGAACACTAAAGATAATTTAGATAAATTTGATCCTAGATCTATTGAGGATATCTTTATAGGATACTCAAATAGGAGTAAAGCATATAGAATTTTCAACAAGTCAACAGTGACTATTGAAGAATCAATGCATGTTACATTCGATGAATCTCTGCCTTCATCAAATTTAATTAAAGATGATGAAACTGATTCATCACCTTTAAATAAAGTAATTACATCTTTAGAACAAACTAGTCTCGCAGATAAGTCGACTGATAAGGACATCAAGTCGACTGATGTAAACCAGTCGACTGAGGAACTTGTCTAGTCGACTGATCCTATTGTGATATCTTCAACTTTATCAAAATCTTTTGTTGAAGTTAGAGATCATCCTCATGACTTAATAATTAGTGACATCTCTCATGGTATTCAGACACGATCTCATATCAATATGATATCTCATACAGCCTTCTTATTGGATTTTGAACCGAAAAATATACAAGAAGCATGTGAAAATGAATTTTGGTTGAATGCTATGCAAGATGAGTTAAACCAATTCATAAGGAATGATGTATGGGATTTAGTTCCACGACCTCCTGATCATACTATTATTGGTACCAAATGGGTATTCAAAAATAAGATAGATGAATCAGGACAAGTTGTTAGGAACAAAGCTAGACTAGTTGCTCAAGGATATAATCAAGAAGAAGGCATAGATTTTGATGAAACATATGCTCCTGTTGCTAGACTAGAATCAATTCGTATTTTATTATCTTTTGCCTGTTTCATGAATTTTATACTTTATCAAATGGATGTTAAAAGTGCTTTTCTTAATGGGTTTATAAAAGAGAATGTTTATGTTAAACAACCACCAGGTTTTGACACATGAACAATTCCCAAACCATGTTTATAAATTGAAAAATGCTTTATACTGTCTTAAACAAGCACCACGTGCTTGGTATGATCAATTGAAATCTTTTCTTTTAGAAACAGGGTTTGAGATAGGTAAAGTAGATACTACTTTGTTTATTAAGAGAATTAAGAATGATATTTTAATCATACAAATATATGTTGATGATATAATTTTTGGTTCTACTAATAATAATCTATGTCAAGAGTTTGCTAACACCATAAAAAACGAGTTTGAGATGAGTCACATGGGTGAACTCAATTATTTCCTTGGACTACAAATTAAACAGTCTTCTAATGGCATATTTATTAATCAAGGAAAATATGCAAAAGAATTACTCAAACGGTTTAACATGGATAGTACAAGTAGTAAATCCACACCTATGGCTACTACCACTACCCTTGACAACGATATATTAGGTAAGAGTGTTGATCAGAAACCCTATCGAGGTATGATTGGCTCACTCTTATATATAACCGCTAGTAGACCAGATATTATGTTCAGTGTATGTTTGTGTGCTAGATATCAATCTAGTCCTAAAGAATCTCATTTAAAAGCTGTGAAACGAATTTTAAGATATATTAAAGCCACATCTGATTATGGTTTATTCTATCCATGTACCGATAATTTCCAACTTTTGTCGTACAGTGATGCTGATTTTGCTGGTAGTAAAACTGATCGCAAGAGCACTAGTGGGACATGTCACTTTTTGGGACATTCACTAGTTTCTTGGTGCAGTAAAAAGCAAAATTCGGTATCTCTATCTACTACAGAAACTGAATATATCGCTGCAAGTTTGGCATGTGCACAGATTTTGTGGATGAAGCAAACCTTATTAGATTATGGTATTTCTTTTGAAAAACCTTCAATAATGTGTGATAATACCAGTGCAATTAACTTATCTAAAAATCCGGTTCAACATTCCCGTACAAAACATATTGATATTCAACATCATTTTCTACGTGATCATGTTTTAAAAGGAGATATATCTTTAGACTTTATCTCTACTGATAAACAAGTAGCTGATATCTTTACAAAACCCCTTAAAGAAGATACCTTTTTTACTTTAAGAAGAGAACTAGGGATATGTAATTTTCTTGATATTTTTTGAAAACATTTCTTTTAAGTCGACTTGTATATGATGTTCAGTCGACTGTCCCGTATTTTTATATACTTATTTGCCTCTCTGACCAGTCGACTGAAAGTTCACCAAGTCGACTGATTAGTTGTTATAGTTATTTATTTTTTCTCTCGACTAAGTCGACTGTCCCTTAATACCAGTCGACTGTCGCGAATCAGTATGTCTTCAACTTCGAATCGTCACACAAATTTTGAGACAATTTTTTTATCCTTTGACTCGTTCTGGACTTCTTTTGAGCCGTTGATCTCATTTACTCTCAATCCTAGCCGTCTGCTTCTGATAAAACTCTCTTCACTGCCTCCATCTTTTTCACTTTCACTTTTACCCAATTTCAAGATCTGAAACCCTAAGGAGAACAGAGGAAGATCGAGAGTCGACTGTCGGATCTGCTGCTTGGATCTGCTGTTTGGAACTGCTAACTTCCAACTTCTTTTGCTTCTCTTCTCTTTGTTGGTATACTCTCTTCCCTTTTCCTCTTTTTAAATGGCACCGAAAAGATCTAAAACCTCCCATATTGATGATAGTTCTTCTTTTAAGGACTATTCACAGTATCTTAGGAATCCTAATCTCCAGGAGAAATGGTATCTTATTTGTACCATTATGATTTTTCCAGGTAAATTTGTAAATTTCCATGATCTAGATAGGTTCAATCTTATTTTCCTATTTCTGTAGTCCTTATGAATTTTTATCTTTAGAAAATCAACCTCACTACTACCCACAACTCATTTATCTTTTTTATACTAATCTGAGAGTAGTTCAATCGGATGAAGGAGAAGTCATTATTTATTCTTCTGTAAAAAATAAGAAGATTAAACTCACATCTGAGAGAATTAATCTTATTATGGGTATTGATGATGAGAGACTTGATTTAGGAGATATAATTTTAGATGATTCTTCTATTCTGTCAAAAATCTTTTTGCCCAATCATGGACCCCCCCATGTCTAATAAATTTATCACCCCTATTGCAAAACTTATTGCAAGAATACTATCATATAATATTCTTCCCAAAATAGGAAGTTTTGATCAGTATTCTATGGAATTGCAACAAGCGGTTTATACAATTTTTGGTAAAATAAATATCAATTGGGATCGTGTCATCTTTTCTAGACTCCACAAGTCTCATACTCACTTTTTGCCCTTTGGTGGTCTCCTTACTAGTGTCTTCCTTGCTTATGATATTGATCTCGACTCCGAGACCAATGTGGTTAAGCATTATGAATGCTTCGATCGTGCCAGTTTAGCACGCATGAAGCTTCTTGATCCTTCCCCTAGACATTCCCCTAGACCTACTCCCCACACTCAAGTTCCTTTAGCAACTTCTGCTAGACCATCTTCAGCCTCCAGCTCGTCTCGTCCTCGTGCTGATTTTGATGATCCACGTAGTCTCTATCTTGCTGTTAACTACCTCATGGATCGTCAAGATACCCTTGACTCCCATCCTGACACCCTTGAATCAAAAATCTCCAATCTGACTCATCTCTTTACCACTCAGTTTCCACCTCCATCTCAAGATGTTGATGACGACGATGAAGACGAAGATTGCTGATTTTTGTTTTCTTTACTATGTATTTCCTTTCTTGCATTTTTTTATGTTGTTACTTTTGTAAGATTTCATTATTTTTGTAAGACAAAGTTATTCAGTTACTCTCTTGTGTTTTTTTGTTGATGACAAAGGGGGAGAAAAACCTCACATTTTGTGTTCTGTTAAGTTGACTGATTTCTTGTTAAGTCGACTGATCTGATATATTTTTTTTGATGTTCAGTTTTGTGATGATTTCTGTGTAAATTATGCATTATGTGCTTTTAATAGGGGGAGCATATCAATGCTTGTATTATTATTTTGTTATTATCAGCTATTATGTTGTCATCATCAAAAAGGGGGAGAATGTTGATTCTTGATTTTGATGATTACAACACACTGCAACCTGTATCTATGCTATACTATATAATTTTAAGGTTGTATACACAAAGGCCTCAGTTCTATACAGCTGAACAAATGAACAAGCACAAGCTCTGGATAAAGACAATGGCTTCACTCAAGACTCAAGTCAAGACCTATGCTTCAAATGTCATTTATATTTTGTCTTGTAAGCAAATGTAATGTTTTTATTTATTTGAGTCTTAGAATGATGTACAGCCTTGTCACACACACATACACTCACATATAACTTTTGATAAATGTGTGTTTACAAATCAAAAGGTCAAAACAGCTTGAACTAGATTAGCTGTTGAGTACCAGTCGACTGCTACTTTTTCCAGTCGATGGAGTCTGTACAAAACTGCCTAATCTTATTCAAACTCTGACCAGTCGACTCATTATGGCAACCCAGTCGACTGTTCAAGTGCGTTTAACAGTTTTATGTTTTTAAAATCGCTTTTTCAAATTCAAATCATTTTTCCGTTGGATGACAGTTGGAACAACTGTTTCCCAACGTCCAGTGTATCTAACTCTATAAATAGAGGTTAGAATCCACTGAAAAAGATATAATATTACTCCAAGCATTTTTGAGATCTTAAACTTTACAATTTTCAAGAGACAAAAGCTTTCAATTCACTAAGACTTGGTTCTCTGTCTTCAGTCCAGTATAATATTTGATTTCGTTCTGGACTGGATATAGAAGTCAACCATTGTAGCCACATACAATATCACAATCACAAACAAGGCTATAGGTTGATTGTAAACAATTTTTATTGTTTTCTTTTCCTCTCGGTTGGAGAGTAGGACTCTAGGGTGTAGAGTCAGGTTTGTCACTCTTGGTGGAAGAGTGGGTTGCTTTCTCTGGTTGAGAGAAAGGCCTACGGGTTAGACAAGGTTGTTGTCTAAACGTCGTAGGGTATTCTTATAAACTTTTTTCTAGAATAGTGGAAATCTCAAGTGGGTTGCTTGGGGACTGGATGTAGGTCGGAAGGACCGAACCAGGATACATCGTGTGCTCTCTGTGGTTGTATCTCTCTACTTGCATTTATATTTTCTCAGTTTGTGTTTTTACTGTGAAACTTGTCTGGACAGTCGACTGAGTACGTGATAGGTCGACTGGTCAGACTCGTATACTCTGAAAGTTTTCTGTATGTTAAGTCGACTGTCTCCCCTCTAATTCGACTTCACAGACTTGTTTAATTTACTTTTTCATTTTGTTAATTCAGTCGACTGGTTTATCCCTTAAGTCGACTGTACAGAAGAAAAATCTCTATTCCGCAATTTAATTTCTTATAAACACTATTTACCCTCCTCTAGTGTTTGTTGCCCTGCCTACAGGATCCAACACATAGATTTCATCACAGGATTACCCAAGAGTTCCAAAGGCAATGATACAATTTGGGTAATAGTGGATCGACTCACCAAGTCAGCTCACTTCTTAGCTATGAAGCTTACTTGGTCAATGGAGAAGCTGGCAAAGATGTATGTGGATGAGATTGTGAACCTGCATGGAGTTCACTGTCAATAGTATCCGATCGAGATGCATGTTTTTCCTCGCATTTCTGGAGAAGTCTTCAAGCAGCTTTGGGGACAAAGACTGATTTCAGTACCGCTTTTCATCCTCAAACTGATGGACAGACTGAGTGAGTCAACAGGGTGCTGGAAGATATGTTGAAGTGTTGTGTGTTGGATTTCGGTGGTAGCTGGGAGAGGCATCTAGCTCTTGTGGAATTTGCCTACAACAACAGCTTTCAGGAAAGCATTGGAATGGCACCATATAAAGATCTATATGGGAGGAAATGCAGGACTCTGGTTTGTTGGTATGAAGTGGGAGAACGGAAGCTATATGGACCAGAAATTGTGCAGCAAACCTCAGAGAAGATCGAGCTGATCAGAAAGAGGTTGGTCGTCGCACAGAGCAGGCAAAAGAGTTACATCGACAACAGAAGGAGAGACCTGGAATTTAACAAAGGTGACCATGTCTTTGTAAAGGTTTCTCCGACCAAAGGGGTGATTCGGTTCGGAAGGGAAGGAAAATTAGCCTTGAGATACATTGGACCTTACAAGATATTGAAGAGAATTGGGAAGACAGCTTGTCGGTTAGAACTACCAGAAGAGTTGGCCCAAGTACACAATATTTTTCATGTGTCCATGCTATGAGGTTATGTTCCTGACCCGAGTCATCATTTGCCAGAAGTGCCAGAAGGTCTGCAGTTGGATTTGAGCTATGCTGAGCGTCCCATTTAGATCGTGGATCGTCGAGAGAAAGTCTTGAGAAACAAGATGATACCCATGGTCAAAGTCATTTGGAGGAATCAGTTTGTTGAGGAGGCCACTTGGGAATCAGAGAAAAAGATGATGAAAAATCACGGTGAACTCTTTCACTGAAAATTTTGTTAACTTTTTCTTTTCTTCTTGGTATTTATCTCGCTCCTAAGTGTAGTTCCGGGGACAGAACTATCCTAAGGAGGGAGTGTTGTAACACCCTACAATTTATTTTTAATTAAAAATGCATTTTTGATTTTTTTGCACGTATGGTGCACGTGTAAATTTTTATTCTTATTTTGTTGTTCTCATTTACTAATTTTTAGCATGCATAAGTTTTAATTAGCCTTCATTTGATCCATGGACCTATAGATTAAAATCTAGCCCATTAGGAGGAGAGCCCACTAGATAATTAAATTAATTAATTAGTAAAGAGCCAATGTAGCAAGCCCACTATTAAAATCACAAATTAAGTTAAACATGAACTAATACATAACAAGTTCCAAATGTTAGTACACATTTAGAGTTATAGAAATGTGTTCATATTTGTTTATGCATATGTGCATGCATACAGCAATGCATTTTGCCGGGATTGTGTACTAGGGGGTGGCTGGTTTTGCAGTGGGGAGGAGAAAGGTTTGGAGTTGGAGTTGTGAAGAGTGGGAGGTGAAGAGATGGGGGTTTTAGGAGTTTAGAAATTGAAGGGTTGTATGAATTAATTTGAAGAGTTATTAGGGTAGGATTTTTGCACTTTAGACCCTCCCAAAATTCTATAAATAGAGCCTCATTTTCTACATTTCTGTTGCACCAAAAACATTATCAAAAGAAAGAAAAGAAAGAAAGAAAGAAAAGAAAGAGAGTGAGAGTCCTTTTGCTTGGAGGAATTGCGAGAGAAAAGAAGTCACTGCTAGGAGAGGGAGCTTGCTAGGAGGAGAAGCCATTGCTAGGAGTTTTTTTTGGAGCTAGAAGTAGTGTCTCATCCTTCATTTCAATTGTTCAAGCTTCACATAAGGTGGGTGATCTCCTTCCTTTCTAAAGTAGGACTTGCATGCTAATGATTAATTGAATGAGATATATGAAAAATCCATGCTAGCATAGTATGCATTGATCATGTTGAAAATTTGTGAACAACTTGTTGCCATGCTTATTTTAAAAGAAAAGTTCAACTAAGAAATTAATCATATGAATCATGTTACAATGTTTGCAAATTTGTATGTTTGTTGAATGTGTGATTTTCTTTTAGAATTTGTTAAAGAATGATATATTTCGACATGATGATTAAGAAATAAAAAGAAAAGAGAAAAAAAATAACTCTTTATGTCGACATAGGTTAAAAATACAAATTTTTGCTTGAAGGAGATTCTTTGAGATATTCATGACTTACTAAGAGATATGCTTGTTTTATCACAAAATGTAACTAGTATAATAGAGAATACAAACTAGTTTTACTAAACATGATTTTAGTTTCGAGATTTGAGAAAAAGATGAAAATTCGTATATAAAAAAAAGGGAAAGAAATTATTTAAAAGTGAAGATCTTTCAAAAAATAAGTTCGAACTATTGAATTACTGTTTTAATACTTATCTTAGTCCAAAAAAGATTTGTGTTTCAATATTCTAAGAGAATGGATTATATTTCTTTGATAAACAAGTTTTGTGAAAAAAGAATCAAATTCTGAACAATATGAACAAAAGCATTTTTGAATAATTCTATAACAGTAAGTGTGCATGGACTTCCTGGTTACATGGTGCATCTTATGTCCCTTTACTGTAGCAGCACCTGTGTGATCTTGGGTCACGGGTTCGAAACTCGGCAACACCTTTCTTTTATTTTCGATTTTTAAATAAAGTCCAAACAGTGGACTTTAGTATAAGGGGCTTCAGTTGCCTCTTTGAATTGCCAGAGTTCTTTGGACTCAATGGCTAGCGGGTGCGGGCTTGGGTGTGGGCTGTACAATCACGGGTTCGAACCTGGTGACTGGAAAATATTTTGTTTTGTTTTGTTTACTTTTATTTTAATGTTTGGATGAGTTCCAAGGCAAATATAAAATTGGAAATAAAAATTCTGTTATTCCTATAAAAGGATTTAGAACCTACTAAAATTAGTTTCAAGATTTTTTTCATGTATAATTAAAAGTTTAAAAGGGAAAGTTTGAGATAGAAAGTAAGTAAAGATTGAAAATTTATTAATAAGAAATGTATGATTTTCTTAAAGAATAAAAGAAATATATTGTGTGAATTATTTACTCTTGAAGAGATTGTATTTGATTATTTGATGATATTTCATGTGTTTAAAACTATAAAGGGAATTATGATTGTTATGATTCACGAATGATCTATGAACAAATAAGAGAACTATGAATAATGCTTAATGAGACATGGGACAAATTATGGATAAGATAGAGACATGAATATGATAAGTTTAAGACATTGATTATTGAGGGTATGAATACCCATGATTCTTGTACATGAAAAACTGAGATTTAGGGTTAGTAAGACCTCGTTAAGGGCAATATTGAAATAAAAGATGTTGAGATGTGATTTTGAGGTACGGCCATGAAGCCATCTTAATAATTGTTGATTAGGTCCGGTAGAAGGTAAAAACTAATTCTAGGTTTGAAAAATTATTCATGTCTTGAAATAATTAAGTAGGCACATAAGTGAAGGTGTAGTAACTGGGGCAAACGTAAGTGGGGTGCTCTATATAGTCGGTGGTGGACTCCGAGGCTATAGACCCAGTTGGTGGACTGAGGTTGCTCCGTGGGAGACGGGCTTTTATATTTAAATCTGGGACTATGAGGACGGGTCAGCGGTGGACTCCGGGATCTTGAGTAGTCGGGCGGATAGTTTTGCCATACTCCAATGTATATACGTATACCGGGGCTAAAGGGTCACTTGCGGGATGATTCGAACGATGTGGGATCTGTTATAACAGTCAGTGGTGGACTCCGGGACTGAGATTCAAATTCATGGAATGATCTGAACCTTGTTTTATTACTGGATAGTTATCCTGGCGAAGGATCGAGCCCTTTATTGTGGTGTACATAGGCGCTTGCCCTCGGACCTATGTAGTATGGGATGCATAGAATCCGAACAAGTATGCATTAGTGTCATCCTAGTATAAAATTGTGTGCATTAGGCATTACAGCCTGGCATACACTTACATGTTTAGTGTAGTCACAATTTAACACATTATTCATTCAATTGTTGTGATTTTTATTAAAGTAATGAGATCGTTATATGTACAGCATAAAGAGGATAGCCGAGTATAACACTTTCGTCAGTTGCAAGTGACTGACATGCCCACAGGTTGATATGCAGGTAATGGACTATGCTATGAAGCTGTTATAGTGCATTTGATGACTTATTTGATAAAGTTGTACAAGTCGTATTATTGTTATCAGTGTTGTAATTTTTCATTCTTCCGTTGTGTAAAACAAAGTTGTATTTAAACTTTGATGTATTGCTATTGAAAAAGTTTTAAATTTCCTTGTAAAATTATACGAAGTGAAGTAAAGATTCTGTGAAATCTCGAATTCGGCCTTATTTAGAATTCGAGGCGTTACACGAACGGCAGGTCGAACTCCATATACATGCTCAGGGGCATGTGGCTAAAGTGGCCCTATGATCCGTGAGTGGATTCCGAATAAGGTGACGACGAGTTTTGGGAGCACTCGAATGGCGAGCTGAACTCCACACACTTGCTCGGGATTATATGGCTAGAGCAGCTTTATGTAACATGAATGGACTCTGCACTTGTCCAGGGTTGTTTCAGGAGCACTCGAATGACGAGCCGTGCCCCGCACACTTGCTTGTGGACAAGTGGCTAAAGTGGTTCTATGAACCATGAATGGACTCCGAGTAAAGTGAAGACGAGTTTTGGGAGCCTCGAATGGCAATCCGAACCCCGCACACTTGCTCGGGAGCATGTGGCAGAGCGGCTTGATGAACCATGAATGGACTCTGCACTTTTTCGGAGTTGTTTCGGGAGCACTCGAATGGCGCGCTGTGCCTCGCACACCTGCTCGGGGACAAGTGGCTAGAGTGGCTATATGAATCCTGAATGGATCCCGCAATTGTCCATTGGAGTGCTTAGAGAATTGATGGTGTTGTTCGAGGGTGTACCATATGTCTAACTCTTTGCTTTCCTTAGGCAGAATTGTTCAAAAATTTTGTAAAGGAGAAGAATGAAAATTTATTGAAGAATAAAACTAAGCGGCCGCTTTGATCCTAGCCTTTATTACATGCGTTGATCGTTATAATTGTTGGTCTTTATTACATGTTTGAAGCGAACTACTTGGGGAGGGTGTTAATCACCCTCGTTGTACTTTATCGGGTGCTCGGCGTTCCGAGTGAAGAGGTCTCGATTCTCCTTAACTTGATGAGGGAGTGCCTTGTCCGCTCGAAACCACTTATCCTGATCCTCTTGGGAGAAGGGGATTTTTGCAAATTCCTATACGGGTTCGGAGCTAGCTTATCCCTTATCTTGGGAGAGTTCCATAGCATCGAAGGGTTTGGCCGAGCCCCCCACTATGGCGGTGTAACATGCTCGAGCAGCTTCTTAGCTTCCTTTGGCTTTCCCTACCTCTACTACTGTAGGGAACTTCATCTTCACGTGGCAGGCTGAGGCAACCGCGTGAAAGGCTGGTAGCCCCGGGCAACCAAAGATGGCATTGTAGGCGGACTTCATGTTGACAACCATGAAATCGGGTTGCCCCGACGACAGACCCTCTGATGTTCAAGTCAGAACTCAAGTGAATATGAGAGAGATTTTGTGGGGGAAAATACTCATTACCTTTTTCTAATGGAGGTAGGGGGTATTTATATTCATCTTGGGGTCAGTTTCGAGATAAACATTTATCTCTACTTCCCTGTGTATTTTGATTGAATAAGTTATTTCTTCTTCATGAGGAGATATGGTTTTTGAACTGTCTCTTATAGATAATCATGTGTATAAATTATTTTTAAATGATCTGGACTCATTTGCATGAGACAGTTATGATAACCCAGTAAGACATATCCAATTTTGGATTATTGAGCTTGAAAAAGGCTCAATTTCCATTCATGGAACCATTATAAGTGAAATTACCGTTTTACCCCTGAGAGGTTTAAGATTCATGCCCAATTTGAACGGTCCCAATTTAGTTCTATTTTTATCCATATCACAAGCCCCCACCTCCGAAGACTGAGTTTTTGATGAGTAGTTCGTCCATGTTTAATTGTTTACAAAACTTATGAGAGTTATCGGGAAAGTTTGGATCTTGCTCAAGGTATAATGGTGTTATTCTGATCTTGTAAAATACCTAATATTATTTTAAGAATTTTCTGGATTTTTGTGAATTTTCCAGATTTTTTTCAAATTTTTTATCATTTTATGAATATTTTATTCAAGTTCGGAGATTTAATAATTAATTTTCAAAAAATTTAATTAATTATTCTAAATTAATAATTATCTTTTTAGAATCTAGAAATATTTTTCCGAATTAATAATTATTTTTAGAAATTTTAATTAATTTTTTACGAATTTTATTTATTTTTTTGGAATTTTTAAATAATTAATTCAATTCAATAATTAAATAAAGAAATTAATTAAATACCCGATGACGTGGCACAATTCGGAGCGTCGAACATGTCTGGCGCGAAAATCACAGAGATCGAAAAGCATAAAGGTGCCGTTGACTATTGACCTGGTCAACTTTTTATTTATTTTTTATTGATCGAATCTCAGCTATTAATCAAGATCGGGCACGGATCAGGAGGAGAATTTTGTGTCATTTTCAGTTTGGGAGCATGTTTGCTCGGCGAAGCATGTGCAGTACATGTGCTTTTTCTTTTGATCGAATCTCAGCCATTGATCACGTTCTACCAAGGATTTTGAAAAGAATTTTGCACCATTTTTCAGTTTGGTGGTATGTTTGCTCGGCGTTGCACGTGCAGTACATGTGCTTTTTCGAAGCTCGGCGTAGCATGTGATTTTTCTTTTGATCGAAGCTCAGCCATTGGTCACAATCTGGCACAGAATTTTCAGAGAATTTTGCACCATTTTCAATTCGGGGGCATGTTTGCTCGGCGTAGCACGTGCAGTACACGTGTTTTTTAAGCTCGGTGTAGCACGTGCGGTACACGGGCTTTTTTCAAAGCTGATGATGTGGCAAAACCTGAGGCATCGATCGTGCGAGCGCGGATTATAGGGAGGTCGGGCCATTTTTTTTGTTGGCCATATCCATTATTATTTTTTTGTTGCAATAGTTGGCTCGGCTGCAAATAAATTGCCGAAGAAAGGAGTTGCTCGGGATCGAACCAGGCAACATGGACCTGGGGGATGAGCAACTTAACTACTTGACCAACTTGTTTCTTCGTAGAAATTAGCTATTCACCATTTATTTAACTTGATGAACGCTCTTTTGAGAGATCTGCATGGTGGTGCGGTATAATGAGCTTTCCTAGTGCTATAAATGTCCGATTGGAGCGTGTGACATCTCGTTTCGAAGGTGGCTCAAAGATCTACAATTTATCTTCAGGAGTCCGCTGAATATTCATCCATCTTTAGGGTCAAAATAAGTCCACAATGTCTTTTGCTTCTGTGAAGTTGAGAAGAGCCTAGGCGTTGGGATCTACGAGAAGGAGTTTTGCCATGGAAGAGTTATGAAGAAGATCTTGGTGAGGAGAGCTCAGCGACTTATGGATCTTGGCAAGGATTCGAGCTCAGCGAAGGAGGGGAGTTCAGCGACTGTTGGAGCTCGGCACGGATTCGAACTCGGCAGAGAGTCGGGGGCACGTTTGTCCGGTGCAAGCCAAAGAACGTTAGAGGTGGTTCGGCTACGTGACACGTGTCCTATTGACTGTTGACCGTTGATTAGTCAATGTTTTTCTTTGATTTTTAGACCGAGGACAGTTTGTTCGGTGCAAGCCATCGAACGTTAGAGGTGGTTCGGCTGCACGACTCGCGTCCCGTTGACCGTTGATCAGTCAACGATTTCCTTTAATTTTTAGACCGGGGACATGTTTGTTCAGCACAAGCCCGGTGTCACCGGATCTGGCCTCATCTTCAGCCCGGCTATGGTCCCTTCCTTCAGAATCAGAGATCCCAATAATGTCCGCCACCGGTTCGGGCACATTCACGCCTGTCGACCCCAAATTCTCAGAGTCACCCCCCTTGAAATGGGCCAGCTCGATGAACGGGTGGCCGACCCACTCCACAAGGAACCTGCATTTGACCCATCATGGTTGCCAGCAGAGGACGAGCCATCTGATTCCGCGATCGACATATCCAAAGTTTATGACTTTGGAGAGAGAAACTTCAAAAGAAATAGAAAGAGTGCCCTTCGTAGTGCTGGGGGGGATCACATTTATAAGGCGATTGGCTCTCAAACCATCGACACGTGCTGCCTCCTCGAATTCTGTGAATGACAACCCAATCAAATGACAGCTGTCACGTGCCGTCTCCTCGAACCACACAAGATCTGGCAGGAAGGAAGGCCACGTGAACAACAAATTCCGTTAGAAGAAGTTCTGACATCCCAACTCAGATCGGCCTTGAGTTTCCCGCCATGTTCACAACTTGAAGTCATACCGAACATCATTTCAACTTTTTTCCCCCGAAGCAACTCGTCCACCGCGACTGAGCAATCTGACATCACCACCATGCTGAAACTTTTTTCCACGAGTTATCTACTCCTCGGAAATGACCAATGGCGCATTCCCGAGAGAGGGGGGCTTATGATATGCGGAAAATTGTAAGTGATTTCCACCGTCGATTCTGGTACGAATCACGAAGCAATCATTTGGGCCCAGGCCAAACGGATCCATGAGCTTTCTACAAGCCTATTTACAGGCCCCGGTGAGTCGCCTGCCGTTCGCGCAGGACACGCAGTCAGTTATGCCATAACCGCACCTCCTTAAAATTACGAGGCTAAGCAATTACAAATCCGGGATCAAAGGGATCCCCCCTCCCCCATGAACCTATAACTACAATGACGACTGTACAGCTAGAGGTAACAACTCCTTCTCCAAAGAATCCCTACCGTAAAATAGCTACCTTCTAACTTAAGCATCAAAGGGTTTGTCGCTGGGAATACTCTCGGTGTTTCAGGCTTTATTTTGCAGGCCAATGGAGCGGCCATCAATCGTCCCACTGGTCCGATATTCATACGGGTCTGGAGCGAAGGATAGGATTATCGCAGTTTTCTCAAAATTAAGAACTCACATTATCTGTTGGTCCCACACACCCAAGAAAAAGACCACAACAGGTGTGTATCGAGTGCTGATACTGCTTGGGCACTTTCAGTGCGTACCCAAAGAGTATCCATTCTTTAAAATATATTTTTGCAACTTTTGAACACAAATATATTTTAGATAATATTGGAGACATATTGTAATTTCAAAAACTTGATGTTTTATGTTATGCTCAACACAAAATATGTACATCCAATGTTTTGATGGTTAGATTATCGATTTTTTTTCTCAAAAATTACTCATAATTATAATGTATTCTTAATT
Source organism: Hemerocallis citrina (assembly GCA_017893485.1). Taxonomy (NCBI): domain Eukaryota; kingdom Viridiplantae; phylum Streptophyta; class Magnoliopsida; order Asparagales; family Asphodelaceae; genus Hemerocallis; species Hemerocallis citrina. Next base: position 185,783,261 of record CM030358.1, on the reverse strand, counting down.
TCTATAAAATGGTTCAAATATTTTTATTTTTAACTAAATAAATATTTATTTATATATATAATAAAGATATATATTATATTTAATGTATTCACCAAGGCACCAATATTCTACCTTTTTGTAAAATCACTTATTTTGCACCCTGTTATCTCCGCTTCATAGATGCTCACCACCACCACTGTACCCTCCTCCACTCCTCCGCCTCCATTCCCGCCACCGTTCTCCCTTAACTTTGCCTCTGGCACCGTCAGCCTATCGAACCCGAAATTCCCAAAACTCGCTACCGCCAGCTTCCCGACCACGCTCCCCACCACCACCTGTCCCCTCCCCTCGCTAGATACACCACTAGCCCACTTGCCCCCTCAGGCGCTGGCAAGATCCTCCTCGTCATGGAAAATATCTCGAACCTCCTGCTCAACCTCACCGACGAACCCGGTCCCTGTTGGTTCGAAACATTCTGTAACGCCCCGATTTCCATATACTGGAAAACCGTGACATAAACCAGAATCTTTTCCTTCAATTAGCCACAATACACAGAAAAACAAGAAAATTTAAAACTTTTTATTCAACACAAATGTATTACAAGTCCGAATGTTATAAAACTGCAGTACATTACACCAGTGTTATAATAATGCCATACAAGCCCAAGTGTTACAAACTTTCAATTAAAATTACATCAGAGTACAATGAATAATATATAACACTTGTTACTTTCGCTTGGATGCTTCTCAACATAAATAAATTTACAATTGAAACAATGGTAACCAATATATATTACAATTGAAACAAAATCAACACTTTGCTTCTCTTACCTTGAGTCCTCCTGAATCCTGTACCTGTAGTTTTACAATCCAGTACCTATTGAAGTGGGAAAGTCAGTACATATACTGATGCTTTAAGGCTGTTGACTAGCATCGAATCTCAACTTTAAACAAACAGATTGATGAAAAGAGAAACATGTATATATAATTGATGTGTCATTTTATGCTATGACTTAGAATCTAATGCAGGATTAACTAATTCAATGATGATCTTATTCTAATGCAAGCAAGTCTCCGGAACAGTATGCATCCTATACTACATACGCCCATGACAAGCCGTTTCTTCATATATAGGGATTTGAACCCGTGCCATGAATTCTACTTTTGTACTTAACCTGTTTATGAAGATACAGCATGACTGATGAGGTTGCTCTGAAATGGTCTAATTCTGCCATTCGCAGTCATATAATGGTGTCTCCGTTTGCCACTATTGTCCGGCGTACCGGACCTCACACAAAAATTTGACGAACCCCTGGAGTTTTATTACAACACAGGTTAGCTCAAAGCATCCCCTGCGGCCCCCTAGCTTATAGACCCTAGTCTATGGCTTGTTTTCCTTTCTTGATATAGAACATGACGGAGTTCTGGGGGTCCATCCCTTAGCTCCAACAGAAAACTTTCCACCCTTATCATGGCACTTCAGAAATTAATAGATAAGATACGGATCCTGTGCTCCCAACTGGTGAGAAGGCACAGACCGTATCCCTTTGATAGGAAGGGTACAACCAATAACACCACCTAGTGTTGGCCTATAGAACAGGTCGGATCATAAGGTATCACCCTTAATACCAACTCTTTCCCTTCGGCAAAATGATAATAAATAAATGTTTAGTAATAGCCATAAGTTACTACCCTAACAATGTCACTAATCCTAAATAATCCGAGGGATGACAACAGTGTTAACGTAACATGCTAGGTCTTAAGTTAGACTTCGCAAGATAACTTTACTAGGTGCTTAACCTAGACTTACCAGAATCTCTAAGGATCCTTTTCATAGCCTATCGATCCAAGACCCCAGCAATACGAATGTATTCGCATGCTACTACCCTGAACCTGGATTTCTTCTACACTCCCGGCTCGCGATCAACCTACACCGGTTAAAATCTGACGGTGCATGAGGGGTGACTCATCTATAGTCCACGAGGAGTAAAATAAATACACGTCTTGATGGTCGATGGCTCCTAGGGCAATGATATCACCCTAGAAGAGCACAATAACTACGTACTAGCTAATAAGCTATATACGAGCAAAATAACTTACATACGAGCCAGCTGGCTATGTATGCAACAAATGAATCATATAGAAGCAACCATAAAAGTCTTCTAACAACCTAGAAGCAAAATAATATGCTACTAGAAAAACTTGTTCTTTTATACACAAAGGCAACATAAACGGTCTTCTAACACCCTAGAAGCAATTAAACATGCTAATAACAAACTTGATCTTTTATACATAAAAGCAACATAAAAGTCTTCTAATACCCTAGAAGCAATTCAACATGCTACTCTTATTGGAATTCAACAAAATTAGACTTTTTAGAAAGGTGAGAACATCTACAACTCTGTAGTTGACAACCTTCTAAGATTCATTCAATAAGAGGTAGAAAAATCTCGAAAAACCTAAACAACGAACTTCAGCCAAAAAGGCCAGCTGCTGTGACTTTGTAAAATTCATAACTCATACTTCGCTTATCGAAATCTAACCAAATAGAACATTTTGGAAAGGTGAGAACCTATACTACAACTCTCTAGTTGACAACCTTCTCAGATTCAGTCAATAAGAGGTAGAAAAATCTCGAACAACCTAAACAACGATGCTTCAGCTAAAAGGCTAGCTACTGTGACTTGTAAAGATCATAACTCGTACTCTGCTTATCAGAATCTAACAAATTAGGACATTTTAGAAATGTGAGAAACTCTACTACAACTCTCTAGTTGACCACTTTTTCATATTCCTAATGGAACTCAAAATCCAACTCCTTGAACACAATTAAAGAACAACAAAAGACAACACAAGCTGAAACTTGTAAAGCTCGTAACTTTTGTTATACTTATCAGAATCTAACAAAATAGGACTTTTTGGAAATAAAAGAACATTTACTACAAATTCCTAGTTAACAACTTTCTCAGATTCCTTATGGAATTCAAATCCCTGTTCTTTGAACAAAATTCAAGAACAACAAAAGATAGCACAAAGCTGAAACATGTAAAGGTCATAGCCAGTGCTATACTTGTCGGAATATAACAAAATTGGATTTTTTGGAAAGCTAAGAACATCTACTACAGCTTCCTAGTTAACAAGTTTCTCAGATTCCTTATGGAATTCAAATTTCTGCTCTTTGAACAAAATTCAGGAACAACAAAAGACAGCACAAAGCTGAAACTTGTAAAGGTCATAGCCAGTGGTATACTTGTCGAAATATAACAAAATTGGACTTTTTGAAAATATAGAACATCTACTACAACTTCCTAGTTGACAACTTTCTCAAATTCCGTATGGAACTCAAAATCTAGCTCTTTAAACACAATACAAAGAGCAACAGAAGATAGCAAAAAGCTGAAACTTCTAAAGTTCATAACTTTTTCTATACTTATCGGAATCTAAAAAAATTGGACATTTTGAAAAGGGGAGAACATCTAGTACAACTTTCTAGTTGAACACATTTTCAGATTCCTTATAGAGCTCAAAATCCAGCTTTTTGAACAAAATTCAGAACAACAAAAGACAACACAAAGCTGCAACTTGTAAAGGTCATAGCTTGTGCTATACTTGTCGGAATCTAACAAAATTGGACCTTTTGGAATGGGGAGAACATCTACTGCAACTTTCTAATTGACCACTTTTTTAGATTCCTTGTACAGCTCAAAATCCAGCTCTTTGAACACAATTCAAAATCAACAAAAAATGACAGCAAAAGTTGAAACTTGTAAAGCTCACAAATTTTGCTATACTTATTGGAATCTAAAAAAAATTGGACATTTTGGAAAGGTGAGAAGATCAACTACTACTTTCTATTTGACCACTTTTTCAGATTCCTTATAGAGCTCAAAATCCAGCTCATTGAACACAATTCAAAATCAACAAAAAGGACAGCAAAAGCTGAAAATTGTAAAGCTCACAACTTTTGCTATACTTATCAGAATCTAACAAAATTGAACATTTTGGAAAGTTGAGAACATCTACTACATCTTTCTAGTTGAACAGTTTTTTAGATTCCTTATAGAGCTCAAAATCCAGCTCTTCGAACACATGCAAAAATTAACCAAAACAGCATTTTACTTAAAAGCTCGCTGTTTGGGGGGAAACATTTGTTTGATCTCTCAAATTAATCCCAAAAAATCTACAAAAATTAGAGCATGGTAGTTACACATATGAGAACCTCTCAAATTAATTTGGAGTCAAAATTCCAACTTTAACACAAGTAATTAATTCTAACTATCATAACAACATACTAGTTATTTAGAGTTGAATCTTTGTATTTTATTTGTGTTCTACTACTTCAATCTTTATATGCCTTCTATTATAGTCCATAAACATGATTATGCATATTAAATTAGTCCATGTTCTTCATTTAATCAACAATAATAACAATAATAACAAAAAAAACAAGTTGAGAACCCCCACCCAACAATTTGTAGGAAGGACTTGCTAGCTTGATCCTTCTCCTTCCTTGTTCTTCATCCTCTTCAAGAAAAACCTCACGAAAATTTCCCACTCTATTTCTTTGATTTTGATTTATCGTTCTTTTCTTTTCTTCTCAATTTTTTTCTAAAAATAAAACAAGTAGAAGAAGAGAAAGAAATTTGAAGAGAGAGTGAGATGAGAAGGTGATGGAGAAAAACAAAATGAAAGGGGCTCTTTGCCTTTGGAGTGTTGGCCCGGCCGCGCGCGGGGGGGGGGGGGGGGGGGGGGGGGGGGGGGGGGGGTTATAGGAGAAGGGAGAGTGTGTTTGTGGTAGAGAAGTGAAACAACTGTTGTTCTCTTTGTGGGTTAATCAATTGGGTGATTAATTTGCAAATTTAAATTGCAATCACACCCTAATCCAATCCTAATCCTCTATTTGATCAAAATAAAAGACATTTTCCCAAAAATCACATGCTACATGATTTCGTACGAATGTACGAAATCAATATAATACATATACGTACATACATCTGTCTATACAGATAATTTTTATTAGTTAAAATGAATAATCTCTATAAAACATATTTTAATTCAGAAATAATAATAAAAATAATTTTATTACCGGTTCGAAAGATTACAGCACCAATTTGATACAATACAGATATATACAGATCGGTATATATATATATATATAGATAATGTTTATTAGTAAAACCAGGTAATATCCACCAAAAATTTCAATTCTGAAAATAATAATAAAATAATAAATTTTAATACCAGACCCAGATATTTCAGATATTTTCTCAAAAATGCATTTTACAGGATTTTGTACAAGTGCAGAAAACCGATACAATACATATATATACTTACTTGTATATATATATATATAGATAATGATTATTTAGTAAAACTAAGTAATTTCCATAAGAAATGTTTTAATTTTAAAAATAATTATAATACAAATATAATATCCAATCGGGATATTACACATTCGCCACCGCCCCGCTCCCGCTCAGGATCGACACCCCGCGGTGCCGGCACCATGATAAGGAGTCGATGGCGGCCACAATGTCGGCCCGTGCGAGCGGAGTAGGTTGGGGAACTCACAGGCGATGATGATGGGTTGTTTCGGCTTGTTCTTTGACCCGTCAGGATGGCCACTTGCACGACCCGTGGTGGTGCTGTTGTTGTTGTTGTCGGGGGTTTTGTTGGTAGAGTTGGTGGGTGGTGGTGGTTCCGGAGTGAGGTGGAGAGAGCTGGTGCCGGCTCCCGTGGGGTTGAGGGCATCCCCACCGGCCGCATTTTCTGTTTTCCACCTTTTCGCCAGTTTGCCAAGATGAAGATGTATTCTCCTGTCAATGTGACTCTTTATCTTTGTTTCTTTCTGAAAATATTAATTTTATGTATACAGGTATAAAGAAGCAACTTCTTACCAATGTATGTTTTAGTAAGAGAGAAAGAGTACGTATATCCATAGGACATGACTCTGAGTATAACTTCTTATAAAAAATTCTATAAGATACTCTGTTGTTGAAGGACAAGAAGAATATTTACATGGCACATAACCATTACTAACAAGAACGCAAGAGCATTCACAATGCTTCATTTCAAGTTATAATAATGACTAATCAAGTTCACATTGGGCAAATGGTGGTGGAAAGTGTTCCACCCAAATGGTGAAGGTTGGCAAGAGTTCTTTTAGTCTTACTTGCAAGGAAAATGAACGAGAAGTTTAGGTTTTCGGGTGGGCCCTAAGATTTCGTGGTTCTGAAAAGTGATCATTAAAGCCAATGAGCCATTTTGCACGGCGACTACATCATTTATAGGCAATAGCCAGTCAAACAAGTTCTGATGGGACAAATGGTATGAGGACCATTCACTTAAAAAAGATTACCAGACCCATATGAGCACGCTTCTCAACCACATACTTCCGTGGCCTTGACGTGGAGGAGGGCATCTTGGAAACCATCATTTAGATATCGACTTTGTCCGGCACTCAAGGTTAAACTAGTAGCGCTCCAAGAATATATCACACAGGCCAGGGTGAGGTGCTCGCACGGCCCAAACATAAATTCTTGGGGGTTGGAGAACAATGTCTGCTTCACGGTCCACTCATTGTACAACCGTATCAACTTCCGGGGATGTAGACCTAAGTGGGCTACAATACTCTGAAAAGCAAAGACGCCCCCTCAAAGCCAGGGTATTCTTCTGGTTGATACTCAATAATGTTATTCTAACTAGAGAGAACCTGGCCAAAAGACAACCGAATATTGCGACCAATTGTGGATTTTGCAACTGGCACACGGAGTCGCTGAACCACATGTTCATTGATTCCAACGGAGTAAGACAACGCTGGTTGAGGTTCTGAGGGCCATAGGTACGAGTGAGTATTTCAACACATATGAGAATTTGTGGATTGGTCCCAAATTTGCCACTCGACGACACTAGATGAAATAAGCATGGTATATCGCCATTGCTGCTATGACTTGAATTTTATGGGTTAACAGAAACAAATTTTACTTTCATGGGACTAGTAATAGTACTTCTGGTATTTTAACTCATATAATGCATCTTATTTTCTTTGGGCTATAACTATTGCTACAGGACCGAGAGGGAGGATCGCCAGAGCCTACCAAGTTAACAAGTGCGATGATGAGGAGGTAGAGTTCGACATATCCTAGACTGAGTGGAGAGATGGCAGCTAGATACTCACATTCCAGAGTTTTGTTGGAAGGACAACTAAGTTTATACTTGTATCCTTTCGTACTTGTTATGTTGTATTACTTTTGGATTTGTCACCCTCCAGGGCGTTGTTGGAGCTTTATGTTAACTTTCTGCTTTGTAATTCCTTGTACTTTCTCCCAGTACTTTGAGGTTCTTTTATTAAAATTTTATTAATGAAATAGGGTGGCGGTATTCCACATTTTCTCAAAAAAAAAAAGACTAATCATGTAGACCCGACATAGCTTTCAGATTGCAGTAATGCTGCTCCCACAATCTTTTCTACAACATTTTTTATTTACAACCTTACGTGATAATACTATTGGAGATTTCTTCCACCTACTATATACCTGCTCTACAATAACCTCCATTGGCAGTGTGCCATGTAACGATTGTAATGAAAAATGTTGTAGAAAAGATTGCGGGTATAGCATTTTTTAATATGATAAAGAAGGGTAATCTTTATTTAGGGTAACCAATAATTACAGTCGATATCATTGTTGGGAACTAAAGAGGTAACTAATTACCTATAATTTTTAATAAAAATGGTAGCATCCACCCTTCTTTGATAACTTTATAAGAAGTGGAACATACTATATGAAGAGTTTCTATCTCTAGAAAAGTCTAAAGAGAGAAACTGACCAAAAAAAAACCTCCAAAAGAAACCCTAAATCTGATTTTGGTCGGGGCGGCGGCTAGGCATCGTCGCCACCGCCCCGATGCGATCGTACCCATCGTCCCTCCCTTCTGTTGCCCTCTTTCCTTTCGCACTCCGTCTCCACATACCCCCAATATCCTAGACAGGACTAGCTTCGATGGTGAGATCGCGACGACGTCGTTCCCCAGAATCGGTGCCACTGCCATCGATTTCGTTCCCCAGAACTGTCGACTTCTGGACTTGCTTCGATAGGGAGATGCGACGACGTCGTTCCCCAGGAGATCGGGGCGACATCGTTCCCCAGAACGGCCGCCATCGTCGTTTCCAGATCTGATCGACAGGGGGCGGTGCGCCAGTTTTGGAAGGCGCACCGCTCATCTCGCCGACGCCTCCGACCAGCAGCTTCGACACCTCTTCTTCTGCGACGGGTGGTATTCGATGCCGCACCTGTCGCCACTGTTTCTCTGTTGTCGTCCACCACCCTCTTTGGCACCGGAAATAGCATCATCGTCGCTGCCACCATGTCCACACTCTTGGGGCCAAGCACAGTGATCTTTCTATGATTTGGATCTCGAGGGTTGGTTTTGCGTGCGAAGAAGTCGGGGTTTGTGATGATGGCAAAGCTGAAAAACGAGGTTGAAGTTGGGGAGTGATTGAGAAGGGCGGTGGCAGCATTCGGGCTACTTCACCCAATGTCCAAAGTTGTCGGGGCATCACCGCCACTACACCCTCATCATTGAATCTGACGCCTAATGCCATCGCTCAATGTGGCGAGAGGGGAAGGTGATACTTCAGCAAGTTGGGATTCGTCTTGGTTTTTTGATTGAGAGAGAGAGTAAGAGAGTGGGTGAGTGAAGAGGTTGCTCTTCACTACTCTCTGTTGGTGTTGGTCTGTATTTATGAGAAATCACTGGAGAGAGTAAGGGCGTGAGAGAGGCGAAGGTATCATCTTCACGGCTCTCTCTTTGACTACGGTTTTTGTTGGGGGAGTGATATTTGCAAGTGTGTGGGAGGTTAGGAGGAGTAGACTGAGCTCAGCGGTTATCAAAATTCTGCCTGCGGGGCTTGGGTCCAAAGACGGGGTCTCCCCAGCATGGAGAAGGTAGGGATCGGCGGGTGATAAAATCCTACCAGACTAGTGTCAGGTGGGTGTGCACGTGTCGTGGAGGCAATGTTCGAAGCTAAACTGACGTACATATAATTTTGCTGGACCGAACTTGTTTTTCGGCCCACCCTCCAGGGTTGTTGGAGGGATTTGGTGTTTGAACGGGTCATGTGGCTTCATGTTTTATTTTCATGTTGGTAGGTTGTATGTTTTGTTAATTTCTGATCAATGAAACAGGGTGGCCATATTCCACATTTTCCTTCAGAAATTTTTTTTATAAGAAGTGTACGCTATTTGTGAGGCCTATGCCTATTTCTCCTTTACCATGATAAATCTTTGTAAAAGAATCCGCGTAGATAGTTCTAATAGTACTTTTGATTGTTGGTGCAACTAAACAACTAAACAGCTCGATTCTACTGACACAACGAAAGGAGGAAAAATTTTTTTCAAAAGGGTAGATATAGTCAAGGCATATCGGTATATGCTAGCATTTATTTTGCAAATTTTCAGTTGAGAGAGGACATTAAGAAACAAGTTGTCCAATGGGAGTCGATAAAATGATGGTGTTGACATGAATGAGCGACAAAACATTAAAGTAATGATCGCATCCGTTTTAATTTAAATACAGTTCTAGTTGGAGAAAAATAGCGAATTGATAATATAGTTTGGCAATGCAATGAAGAAACATTGTGACAATTAAGAAGAGTTACATGATTTTAGTCAAGTGAAATATCACAAGTTTTATGACTACCTGACGGATGTGGTGAAAATTGTTCAAGCAATTTGGTTCCCATTGAGAAGTTTATGTATTGGATGTCGATGGATAATGCATACCTTGTGTTTCATAGTCACCTGACTCTTATACTGGTGGCAAGGTTCACATACTACAATTTTGTTGCATACTAAATAAATATATGTAAATACACATGTGTATTTTGTGCCATCCTGTTCACGTGGCAAGATTCATTAGTACACTACTAAGGCAAACTATTCTGTTCGTTAATAGTACTATATATGCTTGGTATAGTAGTTATTGTTGTAGTAATCATTTATAGCAATGGTAACATTTTTTTTGAAGACAAATTCGCTATAAATCATATAATTGAAATGGTTGAGGGATTTTGAAGAGATTCTTATTTTAATAGAGATGATTCATTTGTACACTACCAAGGTAAACAATTCTGTTCATTATTAATGATGGTAAAAATCGAAGTAAATTAGGGTCGTACGATTACAACACACATTTCAAAGCTTCTACAAGTAGATTAACCATAATGAGTCTCTTTAACAGATCTGGGCCTTCTCCAGGCTCCTCTACAAGATATGGACTTCTTTTAAGCCCATAAAAAGTGACAGACTAGGCCCACTAGGAGAGACACCCAGCCCATAAAAGTTAGGAGTCAAATCTCTTATCTCCTAACAAGAGAACTTATCTCTTGAGGGGGAGGAACATAAAGGAGATAAGGAATTCATATCAATCTAACGGATTCAGATTGATCTCTTGATATGTTTTTCAGGCCTATAAATACCCTCCCCCCTCCACAGTCAGAAGGAAATCAACAAATCGCATGTTTCTCTCTCAAACTTTTTCTCTTTCTGGTTCTGACTTGAGCGTCAGAAGTTCTATCACTGGGGCCAACCCCCGGTGTTTAAGGTTTTTTGCAGGTTCATCAGCCGCGTCAGCAACCGTCGGATTCAGATCACGGTGGTCAGTCAACGATCCAGATTCAATCTCGGGAGCTTTAACTGCATTTCATGGCAAAGATCAAAGGTCGGAATTTTAGTAGTTTCCATTAAATAAGAACTCACTATCTGTTTGCTCTCACACCGCTCTCACACCAAAATAAGCAGCAACAGATTGGTACCGTCTGTGGAAAACTACACAAGTCAGACTTGCCGCCATGCCACCAAGACTTAGAGGCAGAGCAGCGGCCTCAAGCCGTCGCACCAACTCTCTGCGTCAACGAGCTCCTCCTATGGAAGATCCAACTCATCCTCAACAGTTGCCTCGTCAGCCTAGTCAAGCTCCATCCAACGGAGAACCACTAGGGGGCTCCCGACAAAACTATCATGAACAACATCCTCTGTACGATAACGTCTCAGTCCATAATACTTCAAATGATTCAATGGCATCGCGAGGCCCCTGGGGGTCTAGAGATCTCTGCCAAATCATCAGTGCCAGACGACAAGGAACAGATCTACGAATCCAACTGGACGAGAGGCGCATCCGAACTGAGGGCTCCCTCCCGGGACATCAAGCAAACCACAGAACCTATTTTTCTAGACTGAGATCAAGGCAATCCTCCTCTCATAGGGGGCGCACCACAGTAAGGAGCCCGACTCATGAGAGTCGAAAGCTTCTTGTGCGGAACAAATGGAAGAATGCCTCAGTCACTAGGGCCGAATTGGATAAGTTCAAACTCGACATCCTCCAAGCTATTCAGGGAAGTCAAAATCTGGGCCAGCCCCCTAACAAAGGATCCGCCGACTCAACTGAGTCCCAGGAGAAGGACGACCAAGTCCTTCGCCGTATCCAAGAAGTAGAAGACCGTCTAGAGCAGATCAAGAATGAGAGAAACCGCTCCAACAGGGCCTACTGCCCTAGTCGACCTCCTTTTAGCAAAACCTTCCTCGATGCTCCCGTCCCGAGGGATTTCAAAGCTCCTCAATTTGAATCCTACAATGGAGATTCAGATCCCACCGACTATATTAATAGTTTCAAAGCACTCATGATGGTCTACAATGCTACCGATACACTCATGTGTCGAACATTTTCTGCAACACTAAAAGGATCAGCAAGGGAATGATATTCGCACCTGACTCCAGAGTCAATATTCTTTTTCGATTAGCTCGAGGAGCTCTTCATTGCGCACTTCGTTACTAGCCGCAAGGCTGAAGAAACAAGTGCTTCCCTATTGGAACTGAAACAAAGAGATGGAGTATTGCTGAGAGACTTTGTCAAACACTTTACAACTGAAGCAAGGTCGTTTTCCTCCTTGAATACTTCAGTGGCGGCTACAGCTTTCTGCTACAACGTCATTAACAAAGACCTAAAAGCCTCTCTCGCAAAAAAGCTGCCCAAAAGTTTCACTGAGCTCCTGGAAATGAGTGACAATATCAGGGTCGAGGAAGCTATCTATCCTCAAGGCAAGAATGATTCATCTTTCGGGAACAAATTAAAGAATACAAGTGAGGAAGAACCCAAGAAGTTTCAAAAAACGGCCCAGGTCAACGCCGTCCAACTCCAACATTACACTTTGAAAAGTTTACTCCTCTCAACGCAAGTATATCAGCCATCCTCATGGAAGTGGAGAAGGACGAAATGATCCGCTCTCCCCCCCCCCAAGATGTCAACGACTGGCAAGAGAAGAGATAAAAATAAGTGGTGCGCATTTCACAGAAATCATGGACACACTACTGAGAACTATCGAGCCCTTAAAGAAGAACTGGAGTCCCTAATTCACAGGGGCTATCTCTCGAAATTCGTTCAGAAAGATAATAACGCTGAAAACTTTCCGCCCCGGGGGGCTAATAAGCGTCAAGAGAAGCCATCCGAGTCACAAGACGTTGAATACATTGTCGTCCTCCACTCCGTTCACAGAGGTCCAATGGGGAGAAATTCCAAGTCCTTTCGCAAAGCTTTCGTCAGGGAAGTCAACTCCATAAATAACTTCACACCTGCCAAGAGCAACGGGGTCCTAATATCTTTCTCCGACAAGGACTTAGAAGGTGTCTGAACACTTCATTACGGCGCATTGGTCATAAAACCTTTGCATGATGAATCATGAGGTACGTCGCATCCTGGTGGACAACGGCAGTTCAGTAAACATCCTCTTCATGGCCATATTCGATGCTCTCAAGCTCTCCCGAGATCGACTCAGGCCAACTGGTTATATACTCCACGGATCTTTCGGTGTTCCCGTTCAAGTAGAAGGAGTCGTCACACTTGATGTGACAGCAGGGAAAGCTCCCTCTATTCGAACGGAAGCACTGGAATTTACGGTAGTCGACTCGATGTGACTCTCACTTGTAAAAGAAAAACTTCGAGTTCAACCCTCCACTTGATGTGACTCTCACAATTTGTCAGGGGACCCATACAGCAAGTTTGGAAAACGACTCTCCCTCAGAGTTGCTCCTACAACTAGCTGAGTTCAAGGCGGAGAAGTTCTAAACTCCGTCACTCACTGTCGACGATTCGTTAGTTATATGCAACAGACTTGAGGCCCTGTTATTTAGATAATAGAAACCAGTCGATGGCACATCGGTCTTGACAAGCGAGGATCAAGCCTATGAAAATAATTCTTCAAATCGCAGGACTATCACAAATCTATGCATTTAGATCCAGCTTCACTACAAGTATCTACAAGCCTAGACAAACACCTCGTTGGCTCCAAACAACGAGTTCAACGCTCCGCTCACCGCTTGAGCTCCGTCAACAACTTGTTGGCTCCAAACAATGCTTTCAATGTCTTGCTCTTCGCTCAGGCTTTATCAACAACTCGTTGGCTCCAAACAACGAGTTCAACGTCATGCTTTTCGCACGAGCTCCATCTACAACTCGTTGGCCCCAAACAACAAGTTCAACGCTATGCTCACCGCTTGAGCTCCGTCAATAACTTGTTAACTCCAAACAATGCGTTCAATCCACTACTCACCACTTGAGCTCCATTAATAACTTGTTGGCTCCAAACAACAAGTTCAACACCTTGGTCTTTGCTCGAGCTCCACCAACAATTCATTGGCCCCGAACAACAAGTTCAATGCTTTGGTCTTCGCTTGAGCTCCACCTCGTTGGCTCCAAAAAACGAGTTCAATGCTCTGATTGCCACTTGAGCTCCATCAACAACATGTTGTCTCCAAACAACGAGTTCAACACTCTGGTTGCCACTTGAGCTCCATCAACAACTTGTTGGCTCCAAACAACGAGTTCAACGCCTTGCTATCTGCTCAGGCTTCGTCAACAACTCGTTGGTTCCGAATAATGAGTTCAACACCTTGGTCTTCGCTCAAGCTCCACTAAATAGCTCGTTGGATCCAAACAACGAGTTTAACGCTCTGCTCACCGCTTGAGCTCCATCAATAACTTGTTGGCTCCAAATAACGAGTTCAATGCCTTGCTCTTTGCTCAGGCTTCATCAACAACTCGTTGACTCCAAACAACGAGTTCAACGCTCCACTCACTGCTTGAGCTCCAACAATAACTCGTTGGCTCCGAACGAAGAGTTCAATGCCTTGGTCTTCACTCAAACTCCACCAAACAACTCGTTGGCCCCAAACAACGAGTTCAATGCTCTGCTTACCGCTTGAGCTCCATCAATAACTTGTTGTCTCCAAACAATGAGTTTAACACCTTGGTCTTTGCTCAAGCTCCACCAAATAGCTCGTTGGCTCCAAACAACAAGTCTAATGCTCCGCTCACCGCTCGAGCTCCATCAACAACTTGTTGGCTCTAAACAACGATTTCGACACCTTGGTCACTGCTCGAGCTCCATCAACAATTCGTTGACTCCAGACAACGAGTTCAATGCTCCACTTTTCACTTGAGCTCCATAAGCAACTCGTTGGCTCCAAACAACAAGTTCAATGTTCTGATCACCTCTTGAGCTATGTCAACAACTTGTTGGCCCCAAAAAATGAGTTCAACGCTCTGCTCTCAGCACGAGCTCCATCAGCATATGAAGCCATCCCGATACAGAGCTTCATACGAAGCCATCCCGATACTCGTATGGTAATTGTTGTTATAAGCAAACTCAACCAATACCAAGTACCTCTCCTAACTACCACTGAAATTCATAACACAAGCCCTCAGCATATATTCCAATACCCGATTCACCCTTTCAGTCTGACCAACAGTTTGAAGATGAAAAACAGTACTGAAATCAGTTCTGGTACCAAAAGTTGCTTGCAGACTCTTCCAAAACCTTGAAGTGAACCTCGCATCCCTGTCAGACATAATCGACACAGGAACTCCATAAAGCCTCACAATCTCATCAATGTACAACTATGCCAATTGCTCCAACGACCAAGTAATCTTCTGGTACCAAAAGCTGCTTGCAGACTCTTCCAAAACTTTGAAGTGAACCTCGCATCCCTGTCAGACACAATCGACACAGGAACCCCATGAAGCGTCACAATCTCATCAATGTACAGCTCTGCCAATTTTTCCAAAGACCAAGTAATCTTCATAGACAGAAAGTGAGCTGACTTGGTCAAACGATCAACAGTAACCCAAATTGAGTCATTGTCCTTCGCACTCCTTGGCAAACCTGTGATGAAATTCATGCTGATATTCTGCCAATTCCATTCTGGAATGGACAAAGGCTGCAACAAACCTCTAGGTCTCTGATTTTCTGCTTTAATCTGCAGACAAGTCAGATACCTTGCCACAAAATCTGCCACATCCCTCTTCACACCGGACCACCAAAAGTGTTGTTTGATGTCCTTGTACATCTTTGTGCCTCTAGGATGTTCTGACAACAAGTACTGTATGCCTCCTGCAAAATACTCTCCCTCAAATCTGCATTCTCCGGAACATTAAACCTCTCACCCATCCATAGAACTCCATCTTGGACTCGGAACTCTGACAACTTGCCATCGGAAAATTGCTGCAACATCTTCTGAATCTCTGTATCTGATTTCTGACCTTCCACAATCTACTCTCTCAAAGAAGGCTGCAGCCTCAACTGAGCCAAAGACACTCCCAAACCTTGCAGTACCACCTCAATACCTGCCCGATCAATCTCTGCTGCCAACTCACTCTGGGTAGTGACCAAGCTCGCCAAACTGCTCTTCCAACTAAGCCCATCGGCCACCACATTCACCTTGCCCGAATTATACTTAATCTGAGGACGAATGTCTTCCAATACTTCAAACCACCTTCTCTGCCGAAGATTTAGATCCTTCTGCTGATAAATGTACTTCAGGCTCTTGTGGTCGGTATACATATTGACCTTCTCACCATATATATAATGCCTCAACTGCTTCAAGGCAAAGATAATAGCTACTAACTCCAAATCATGCATCGGATAATTCTTCTCATGCGGACGCAACTGCCTCGAACCATAGACAATAACCTTGCCTTCCTGCATTAAGACACACCCCAAAACCTCTGAGAGAAGCATCGCTAAAGATATTATAATCATTCCCAGCTGTGTGGCAAAGCTAAGATAGGCGCAGTCGACAACCTCTCCTTTAGCTCGAGAAAACTCGTCTCACACTTATCAATCCATGTGAAAACCACATACTTACGTGTTAACCCTGTCAAAGGAACTGCAATCTGTACATAGCCGTGAATGAATCTTCTGTAGTACCCAGCCAAACACATGAAACTCCTAACTTCTTTCACTGACGTTGGCCTGTGCCAATCCTTCACTGCTTCAACCTTCTGAGGATCAGTGACCACTCTCTCCTTAGAAAGGATATGACTAAGAAAAGCTACCTCAAACTTCCAAAACTCACACTTCGATAGCTTGGCATACAAGTTATGCTCCTGCAACTTTTGTAACACCTCTGTCAAATGCATAGAATACTCTTCCTCCGACTTCGAATACACCAAAATATCATCAATGAAAACCACCACGAAGGAATCAATAAATGGTCGCAACATCTGATTCATCATATCCATGAATACTGCTAGCGCATTCGTCACTCCGAATAGAATTATTACCAAAAACTGATAGAGTCCATGACGAGTCCTAAAAGCTGTTTTACTCACATCTTCCTCCTTGACTCGAACTTGATGATACCTTGATCTCAAATCAATCTTCAAAAACACAGCTGCTCCCCAAAGTCTATCGAACAGATCATCAATCCGTGAAAGTGGATACTTGTTCTGAATAGTTACCCTATTCAATTCCCGATAGTCATTGCACATACTCATTGACCCATACTTCTTCTTCACCAACAACACTGGTGCACCCCACGGTGAAGAACTCGGCCTGATGAAACCCTTACTCAGCAATTCCTTAATCTACTTCTTCTGGAACTGGTCCATATCCTCTTCTGTCATAGTTGCTCTCTTGACCAGCTTATCAAATCTCCTTATGCCCAACGGAATCAACCTCGACCTTAAATTCGGTCTCAAGACATGCTCGAATTTCTTGGCCTTCTTTGCTTCATCAACAATCAGCTCTGGTGCATACCTTGACAGCTGAGCGAACTTAGTCTCATATCCACGCACTGTCATATTGCCTTACTACAGATTCAAGAATTCTGTTGCCTTCTTCTCTTGAATATCCAAAGGAAAGAAGCGATCCCTGAATTCATCCATAAAATCTTCCTAAGTCACTTGCTGATCTCCAAAGTCCACTTCACTAACTGCCTCCAGACGCCAACATCCATCTCTAACTGCATAGTAGCCAATTTCACCTTATTGACTGCTGGGGTCTCCAAGATTTCGAAGACCATCTCCATCTGTCTAATCCAATCATCAGCCTCGTTTGGATCAGACTGTCCCTAAAAAATAGGCAGCTTCATCTGCTTGAAGGACTCAACCTGCTTGATCGAATCAGCATTAACAAACACTGATCCAGCCCCCTGATTTTGGTCTTGTGCCACATTAGCTACCATGAATGCGTTCAAGGTCTGATACACCCTGGCAATCTCAGTCTCAAGATCAAGTCCAGTCCCATGGAAACTCCCAGCCCCATCACCATTACCATTCTTGGTCCTGGGTCCTGCCATTTTACTGAATTCTACAAAATGAGGGCAAGTTAGAGCATCACAACACAATTCTTATTCACATCAATGCCTCATGGAATAACCTCAACCATACCCATAACATCATGTTCTAACTCTGTGTGATACTCACACTCCAATGTCCACACCTAGGTACTCACACTCTAATGTCCACACCTAGGTTCATTTTTATACCATATTTATTATTACTATTGAAGCATGCTCTGATACCAATCTCTATAGTGCCCCGAATTTTCAATATGATATCTCAGAAATATGTGACATAATTTCCAGCATCAACCTTAATTGTAATAGTAAACATAGCCAAAACACAGAGAAAATTTTTCACATTTTATTACATTAATTCTTTACAAAGCACAGTGGAAAACAAACACCTTAAATTAAAAATTCTTTCTTTTACAACACATTGTTTTACAATTTACATAAGCCATAACATCAATCTAGCACATGCATCCAAATCCCAATGTTATAGGTACCTACCTGTAAAACATGAGGTTAGAGATAACTCTAATTTCCAAAAGTATAGGGGTCAGCCATAACGGTGTGAGTGACATAAAAAAAGTGCAGTATAAATAAAACATAAGGTATAGAGTCATAAACAACATGTATCAACAGTAGTAACGAATGGAATAAGAAATAACAAAAAATAAAATATGAAAATATCAAGTGAAACTAGACTAAATGTCAAGTGTAGAGAAACGGAAAACAACATGCATAAAACCAAGTCAAGAAAACACCAATGTTATATGCTGACTCTCTAATACATAATTTTCGGATTCTATGCATCCCACTCTACATAGGTCTGGTGCAAGCCCTTATCGTTCTCCACTTGATAGGGTTAAATTCCTCGTTATGCAACTAATCCTACTACGATGACTACTACGAGATTTAGATAAACTGTGAGTATTATCCCATGCCTCGATAATTCCGGAGGTCAATCTCTATCCACAGTTAATTCCGGAGACTATTTCACTCACACCTGGGAATCTTCGGGAATACCCCACACTGCAAGCTATGGCGCCTCATCACACGAATACCCCATGAGTGTCGCCTCGATCCCGATAATTCCGGAGATCAATTCCACACCGCAGGTAATTTCGGAGACTATTTCACTCACACCTCGATAATTTCGAGGATTATCTCATACCGCAGGCCATACTGAGGTCCATAACCCATGTTCTCATTTCATCATATCACCATCTGGTGCATGTCCTTATCTTGTTAAGTTAATTAATTATTTAATAGATTGCGAACCTCCTAGAGTTGGTTTACCCTACCGGGCTTAACTCAACTGAACAACAACCAAAATCTCAACCGCCGATAGTTAAGACCCCACTCAATCTCTAAAGACTCATAACTTAACCATCAATACAAAAACTTCCAATAAAACTTATAAATCCATCATCAAAACATTTATAATAAGAAAACGACAAAATCCAAATCCATTTAATGTACTCGTGAAATTCTAGAATTCAAATAAAATATTAAACCCATCAAATAATAGAAAATCATATTTTTAAGTCATCCAATATCACCAAAACATCAATTCTTTTGAAAACACATATAACTCACTTAATAAGGTCATAAGAATACAATTAAAATTCTATTATAAATAAAATATACCTCTCTATAAAATACTGTAATCTGTAGTAAAAACACCATCTAAAACAGTAGAGCAATAATTCATAATATCGAGAAAATAACCGTTTAAAAGAAACGAAGAAAACTCAAGAAACCCATCAACCAGAATAGTGACAGTCGACTGTCGAAAATGGACGGTCGACTGTCCTGCGAAAATTCGAAACTCAAGAAAACCCATCAACCAGAATAATGACAGACGACTGTCCAAAATAGTTGGTCGACTGTCCTGCAAAAATTCGAAACTCAAGAACCGACAGACGACTGTCGACTTCAGTTCAAAGACGAAGCGGTCGACTATTATTGCAAAAAAATCCGAAATTCAATAACTGACAATCGGCTGTCAATTATAACAGGTTGTAGTTTTGAAATTTTGTGCATGTTTTAACTGATACATGGTTATACTTTATAAAATCACATTTTTTTGTAAAAACAGCATCCTGAGATGATCAAATATGATTTTTAGAACATATAGAAGTTTATAAAACATATCAAAATCACATTAAGATCACAAAGAGTGATTTTTGACGAAATCTTCAAAACAGTAAACATGAATGAGTATATATATGCATATAGGTGAGTTTAAGCATCAGTTTAAGCGTCGAATTTCATGGTGTATAAGTAGGATCTAGTCTAGTTCAATCTCAGTATCAATATAGATCAAAACCCAATCGAAAATTTCACAAAACCCAAAAATCAGGTTTGGCTGTTCATCAACAGACCCGAAAGTAAAAAACCCCATTTTTATCATTTAAACTTGATTCTTTTTTATACAAAATCCTTCCACAACTTGATTAAACACAAACCCTACTGACTACATCAATTTACTCATGAATACATGCAATAAAACAATCATTCGTCCAGTTTTTTACTCATCAAAATCTTCAAACAAACCACATACATACATACACAGTGAAAGATTCTTCTATAATTAATTTTTTTGCATTATAAGCCATATAACCAATTAAATCAGCAAGCCTTTAATACAAAACAACATACCCATGATCTGTATTAGGTTCTTAACAAATCTCAAGTCATCTATATATATTTTAACCATCCATAGCATAGTTTCATGAAAAGATTCAATTTTAGTTCATCTACTCATCAAAATTTATTATTTCTTCATACAATTCCTAACATGCTTTCTAATAGATAAATCATCATATACAATATGCTTAGAACAATAAGAAAACAAACAATGTCACTCACCTTATTGAAGAATCAACCGAAGATAATAAAGAAAATAAGAAAATCCATCCTTTCGCAAGAAAACCAAGATCCTCACTTTGAAACTCCAAAAAAATAATAATAGAGAAATCCCTTTGTGTAATGCAGCAAAGAGACGGCTGCACTTCACCTTTAATAGGCCGGAAATTAGAGTTATAGGGTTTTTGAATAGATTTGTAAAATATCTCTTTTGAATATATTTTTACATATATAAATCCTTATACTTGGAAATTAGATAAAACCAACTTAATTGAGATTTAAAAACAAAAACAACTTCCCTAATATTGGCCGACACTGTTTAAAAAACTCAGAAAACAAAATTGTATTTCTTGCACTCTAAGTGGCAATTTTTTGCAAAAAGCCTTCTATATATAAACTTGCAAAATAAACCAAATTTATTAAAACAAAAGGTAAACTCTTTACCTCTGAGTTGACTAGGCATCCTGCCCAGCTAAAAAATCTGAAAATCTGGAGTTTTCACTCCAAATTGTAATTTTGTCCAAAAGTTCATCTTTTTGTATATGTCAAATAATTATTAAAAAATCCGGAAAAATTCACAAATAATATCTAATAATAATTAATGGGTTTTCCCAAAATATTTTTCTTACTTTTAACTTCCCAAGAAAATATTTGACTTATTTTGCACATGTAAAAAGGTAAATTTCAAAAAATATTTATTAAATCACAAAAAATCATTTTAACTCACTTGTTAATCTTAAAAGCATTATTTAATAATCTGGGGTATTAAAACCCAAGAATTTCAAGCCGGAAAAACTAAAGAAAAATACAATCAACAACAAAGAAGAAATAATT
This sequence comes from Hemerocallis citrina, assembly GCA_017893485.1. NCBI lineage: Eukaryota > Viridiplantae > Streptophyta > Magnoliopsida > Asparagales > Asphodelaceae > Hemerocallis > Hemerocallis citrina. Next base: position 185,761,960 of record CM030358.1, on the reverse strand, counting down.
GTAATGAAAGGAAAGAAAGAAATCACAGATCTGAACTAGATCTCAAAAGAACTGAACAAATGATTCAATCCAAAGGAGATCAATAGATCAACAAAACAAGAAGAAAGAAGTTTAACAGTAGAATAGAAGAATCAGACACAGATTTATAAAGATAACTAGATCTGTAAAATCTCAAAAAGAAATAACTAGATCACGAAATAGATTGAGCAAAAGATTCAATCTGAATCAAAAGAAACAACAGAAAACTAACAGATAAAAAGATACCCAACTAAAGATTCTGAGAAGGAATCGAAGATCGACTCAGAAGATTGCCAGAGAAAAATGCCCCTTGATACCGATTGTATCAAGAGAGTTGAATTTAGAGTAAGAGTTACAGGCTGCAAGAAACTCGGACAATCAACCTCATGATCATTAACGAGGCATAACTCTGGTCTTTTGAATACTTGCACTATCTGTCGTCAAAAAACTGACTTGTCGTGCATCTTGTTCATATGAAATAGATATGTTTTGTTATACATCCTGCATGCATGTTCGGTAGAGATAAACTTTGTACTCAACAGTCATTGAAAGCTTTTCATTTAAGAGAAAAGGTGAGTACCAGCCACCCTAGCTGACGACTGTTTCATTAAATGTCACCATAGTTTACAAAATTGTTGGATGATGAGGAAGAAGCTATGATTTCGTGAGTACTCAATCTAATAAGTGAGTGTGTTCTAATTATTACTTGGATAGATAAAAAAAAAACTATTATATATTATGAGTACAGTACAGTTATTAAACGTAGGAACATTTTATTGAATATCATTAATATCATTTTATTGAACATTTATGAAGAATTTCAGTTCTTCTTCATAAATTTTCCTTTCCTCTTATTATTAAAAAAAAAAAAAAAAAAAAAAAAAAACATCATCGATCCTAATAAAAAACATTACCCCCAACATGAAACAAAACATAACCTAATACTCCCCACCAAACATATCCTGCTCCTCCTCCTCCACTCTTCCGCCTCCATTCCCGCCACCGTTCTCCGCCAACTCCTCCTCCGCCCCCGTCAGCATCTCGTACCCCACATTCCTAAAACACGCCGCCACCACCAACACCGTCTCCGCCGCCACCAGCTCCCCCACCACCCTCCCCCCCACCACCTGCCCGCCTCCCCCCGCCAGATACACCGCCAGCCCACTCGCCCCCTCCGGAGCCGGCGCCGGCAAGAACGCCCCCGCCATCGACAGTATTTCGAACCTCCCACTCAACCTCACCGACGAACCCGCCCCCTGCCGGATCGAAACATTCTCCACCGCCCCGCTCCCGCTCAGGATCGACACCCCGTGGTGCCGGCGCCGCGAGAAGGAGACTATGGCGGCCACAATGTCGGTGCCGGCGCAGATTTCGAGCACGTGCGAGCGGAGCGCTTGGGGGGACTCGCGGGTGATGATGATGGGCGGTTTCGGCTTGTTCTTTGCCCCGGCAGGGCGGCCACGTGCGCGGCGCATGGCGGTGCTGTTGTTGTTGTCGGGGTTGCTATCGGCAGAGTTGGTGAGTTGTTGTTGTTCGGGGGTGAGGCGGAGAGAGGCGGCGCCGGAGCACGCGGGGTTGAGGGCCTCGCCGCCGGACGCATTTTCGGTGCTCCACCTGTTCGCCAGTTTGCCGAGATGAAGAGGTATTCTGCGTCACTTGTTGTGGTTGTGGTTGTGAATATGGCTCTCTGCCTTTGTTTCTTTCTGAAAATCTTAATTTTATGATCTATCTATATACCTATATACCAGTGTGAAGAAGCATCTACTTGTAGCATACATTTACCATCTTTGTATTTCAGGCATGCATTCACTATCTTTTACCAAACACGTGAATAGCACTTTTCCAATGCCGCGTCCAAAAAGGGAACAAGAAGTGACCACTCGATCGTTTAACTTGTTAGAGCATCTGTAGTCGTGGGCTAAAAACCCAAAATTTGAAAAAATTTTAAAAAAACATGCTGTAGTCGTTGTCTAAAAACCCAAAATTTGAGTGTACGAGGTACAGTAGCTGGCCAAATATAGGAGAAGATTTGAGAATAACCAAAATATAGCTAACGATCGATTATACTTCGTCTGTTAAAAATGATGAATGATTATCCTTCGTCTCTTAGGTTAGATGTACGAATTTGAAGGCAGACGAAGCATTATACTTCGTTTGTTTCATGAAAAAAAAAAAAAAAATTTAACTGACAGACGGTGTATTATACACCGTCTGTTGGTTTAATTGGAAAAAGAAAAGAAAAGTACGGCAGTTAATGCACCGTGAGTTTCCTTTTATTTATTTATTTATTTTTTTTACCAAAGTACAATTACATAAATACCCTTCGCAGATCCCTTGTCTTTTATTGACAACGGCTACATTGTTTGAGATTCGTTTTTTCAACGACTCTTTTTTTTTTTTTTTGAACCCAACGGATAGAAAAATTTTCCTTATAAAACCATTCGTCCTACTACAACTAAACACAGCCATACACTTCTTCACAACTCCTCCTGCTCTCTGCTAGCTCAGTTCCTATCTCTCTCTGTTGGTTATCAATAAGGTATTCAAAACCCACAACAGTCTTCAATTTTCATTATTATTTCTTCCTCTCTGTATAATTTTTTATTTTTATGTTCAGTTCATTTTATGGCCAATCTCCGTCCATTTAGAGGCCGAGCATATACCGTATATGAGGATATTCTTTTGGCACAAAGTTGGGTTGCTATAACCCAAGATTCGTTGATCGGTAGCGATCAAACTGGTAACCAATTTTGGAATAGGATTTATCTCACATTTGAGAATCTGTCTGGGTGTACAACAGACCGAACGGCCGGCTCTCTTTCTAGTAGATTTTCCACCATGTCGAAGGAAGTATCATTGTACATAGCGAAATTGAGCGGTGTGACAAATAGAGCGGCAAGTGGTACGACGAACGCGGATAAGGTTTGTTTTGTTTTAATGTATTTAATTACAATGATTGTGTCATTTTTTGATTATAAATTTTGATCAAGTAAATTTTGTTAACAATTATTAAACTATTATAGGTTCGTGATGCAAGGCTTGAATATAGGCAGTTGACCGGGAAGCCCTTCAAATTTGAAGAGTGCTATGAAATCTTGAAAGATCAACCAAAATTTTCTGTACGTACTACACAAGTATTCGAGAATGTCCCGAATAGTCAATATACCGAAGGTGGTAGTTCAGCACATTCCCCCACATCGGTTCAGTGAGATTCAGATATACCAATTGATTTAAATGCGCCTTCGCCTTTAACGCGACCACCCGGCAGGAAAGAAGCAAAGAAAAAAGGAAAGTGCAATGTTGAAGCCAGTGACGTTTCCGCTATGGTGGAAGAAACCCGTAATTTTAACAATTTTTATATTACCAATCAGAAAGACAGGCTTGAACTGAAACAAAGAGATTTCGATTTTAGAGTGTCAAGTGAAGAAGATCGTATAATGGCCATGGATATAAGTAGCCTACCTGATCATCAACATTATTATTTTCTAAGTCGACAACATGAAATCGCTCAAAAAAGGGGCTATCATCCTGGTTGAATATGTATTAAATTCCATCTACTTATCTTTAATTTTACTTATTATTGTTCTTATGTTGTTTTTTTGCTTATTATTCATGTTATTTAATGAGAATATGGAAATATTGGTTAGCATTAAATTTGTTATCAAATTATTTCTTGTGAAATGAAGATAATCCAATTACTTTCGAACTTAATTAAACATTGATCTTACAAATAAAAAACAACGGATATACATTCATAAAGAAAATAGATAAAATATTACATTACATAAAATCAAGTTGCAACATTCATGAAACAGAACATAACCAAAATTCAGTCATTAATTCATTGCTCTACAGTACATCGTCACTTAATCGTCATCATCTTCATCTTCCCCATAGGCGTTCCAAATGTGCTCAACTAAATCAAGACGCAGTGCATGATGTATTTGTCTGTCGTGAAGCTGCACAGTCCGTGCCGTTCGTGCTGCACGCTCAGTTGGGTCAGACCTATCAGGTACGACAAATGACGAGTTCGAATCATGGTCGTACACATAGTCATTGATCCCTGCTTCCCTTTCATCTTCAACAATCATATTATGTAATATGATACACGTTTTCATGATGTATGTTAGGCTGTCCGCATCCCAAAGTCTGGCTGGTCCTTTCACTATAGCAAATCGTGCTTGTAACACCCCGAAGGCTCGCTCAACATCATTTCGTGCAGACTCTTGCATCTGTGCAAATTTTTTCTTTTTGGGTGTATCAGGGACTGAGTAAGTCTTAACGATGGTCGCAAGCGGAGAGTATATACCATCAGCTAAATAGTACCCCATATTGTATGCATGATTGTTTATTACAAATTCAGCGGATGGTGCACAACCATCGAGGATGTTGTTGAACAGAGGAGAACGGTTAAGCACGTTCAGATCGTTGTTGCACCCCGGCATTCCAAAAAAAGAATGCCAAAACCATAGATCGTAGGATGCAACTGCTTCGAGGACAATAGTTGGTTCACGTACGTGACCCGTGTATTGACCATGCCAGGCTGCCGGACAATTTTTCCATGGCCAATGCATGCAGTCAATACTTCCCAACATCCCGGAAAATCCCCTCGCTGAATTTTCCGCCAATAGTCTTTCCACGTCATTTACTGTTGGATGTCTCATGTATTCTGGACCAAATACATTAACAATTACAACACAAAATCATCGCAATGTCTTCAATACAGTAGATTCGCCAATACAAACATACTCGTCAATTGCATCGGTCGATGATCCATAAGCTAAACAACGGATTGCGGCAGTAATTTTTTGATGTGGGGATAAGCCAAATGTTTTGGTTGCATCTTGTCGTTTAATAAAATATGTATCAAAACTTACAGTGGCTTGAAGTATTCTGCAAAATAAATGCCGGCGCATACGGAAACGACGCCGAAATAGACTATCGCCGTAGATAGGATTACTGGTAAAGTAATCTCTGTGTAGGCGTCTATCACCATCTTCTCTTTCCCGACGAATATAGCAGCGGTGATGTGTATCTCGATTTTCCTGAACAACTAACGACCACACAGTCATGCGTTGATTAATAATCCTTGCTACCATGTCATTCTCTTCGTCGGATGATGATGAATCGATAGTGTTACTAGAAGAAGCCATTTACATGGAAGATTTGGGTTGTTTTTTGGTATACTGGTTTCTCAATCAGAAAGGAGGACGATGGGTTTAAATACAATTAGAATTAATGATAACCATTTGGACTTTTGTTCCACAATGGACACAAACAGGAAATGCAAATAATGACAGGATGTGACTAAATAGTTGTCACATCCATTCCCTTTTTACCAAATGTCCAAAAAGCCCATATTATCTTCCTAAACAAACTAACTCAAACACCATTCATTGTAAATTCTTAATACACAATTAATAACCAAAGACAAAATATATCTAATCACTATAGTCATGTTGAGTTTCAGGGACATATTCTTGTGATTGGGTCGATGATCCGAAATGAATATTACTGTAGTCAAAATTCCAATGCCTCCCTCCCCGAACTGACTGTGAAGGCCGTTCTCCAGATATTGATCTTCGACGATCGACAACTTGCATTGGAATAGACGACCTTAATACCGTGTCGGTTAGAATGAGCCGTCGTAATTGTGCTTCCGTATTAGTCAGTAGAGCATGCTCTTGATACAATTCCTCCTGTTGATAGATATATATAGCAAATTAATGGAAGTATATTGGTGCATGCACATAGAAAGTTGGAAAGTAAACTTACATAAGTCTTGGACCCACGTGGTTCTACATAAACTGGTTCTCGTGGATAACTTCTTCTAACTGTACCCCCAGAAAATAGTGGAATTTCAACTATACAATCCCTGTAGTCAACTGGCTGCTCTTGAACTGGTTGTGATACGTACTCAGAAGGCGCCCAAAATGGCGGAGCAGGAAAGGGTAACTGTGCATCTGGATCAGTAACACTAGCTGGTCCGATGAAATCAATATTGGATGCATGTGATACTTTCTCCATTATAGGACCTATTGATACTTTGGACCAATACTTATCATATATTTTTTGGCTTACTGGCTTACTGGTTGGACCAATTGTGTAGCGTCAATCGGTGGGCATATATCATTTGCAGGTATTCTTTTCATAACAACTGGTGGTTGTCTTGGTATTGATATAATTCCCGTCAATTGACGGTAACACCGATCACCAAGATACCATACACCCTACAGAATATTTTTGAAGATGTATAAATAAAATTGAACAATACAAGAATCAATAGGAAATTACCGACATTGGATAGATTGACGAGTATAAACTATTACCTGATTCCAATACTGGAGAATCACTCGGTGACGGGACATGATATTAGCAAACGTAACATCATTTTCAGCTTCATAGGAAGACCCCAAATATGGTTGCCATATAATTGATGCAGGAGTTCTCATCTCTAATTGGTACCGAGCTATAGATACATTGTATCTAACTTGATCCGTTCTGCGGGTGTCAATTTCACTTTTGTTCCAACGTGTTATTCTTGGCCTTTTATCAGCGGCCTGGACATCGTTGGCAAGATTTCCCGTATTTACAGTGACTAGAACACAACAATGTGTGTATTCATATGCCCAGTACTGAAAATATAAAGATGTATTAATATCGAATATGTAAATAATAAATCAAGTTTTTCCAATAAATAATAAAATTACCTGTAATACTTGCCATGGACCGTTGAATGATTTAACCTTCTGCCTGGAACAAGCATCCAGAGACATGTACAACAGTGCCGCAGCTTGACCACCCCAATCAAATGTTCCAACTTTAGTCAAATCTTCAAGAGCTGCTAGCCATCCACATCTAATTAATGAAGCACCATTGGCAAAAAGAAATTCGCCCAAGAAGTAAACAAAAAATGCCCTTGCGACTCTTGCAGCAACATTGTTGTCTGTTTTTGCCTCCTCAATCACACTGCTCTGGAAATATTTCTTCAGGAATGAAGTGCGTATTCCCTGAGACTTCCAATCATCTTCAGTTATTTCAGGAAAGAAGCGGGATTGTACAATTTCAAATGGATATTTCTCATCCAGACACGGTGGTTGGTCGCCGATCCCAATAGATATTCCCGTTAACATTACCCAATCTAACGGGGTAAATCCTAACTCGCCACATGGAAGATGAAATGTGTGGGTAGTGTCCCACCACCTCTCAACCAAAGACTCGGTAATCTTCTTTGATGATTTTTCTGTATCAATTGTAAAAATTCTCTGCCAACCAGGATTATCTATTATTTGTTTTACAATGGGTATATGAGAGCATATTCTGTAGGCATTAATTGGACCCTTCCAACTATCCCTAAAGTTACAGAACCCACCAAAAGAATTTTCAGCAACATTCTTACATATATGAAATTCATTGTCGAATACCTGTGTCCACATTGTTGGATTGCTTAAATCAACTTCTTCAGTATCCACTGCAGGTTGTTTGCTTCTATTTCTCTGATCAGAACTAGATACATCCTTTGTTTTAAGTCTGCCAATAAAACATCGGATCGACATTTTACAGTACTTGAGCTTCGAGATTTGGATGATGTAGAATGAATGATATCCTTCTTCGTGAAGCCGAAACAAAAAAACACAACTTGGAGATGTATTGATTTGTGTTACAATGTCTGGTTTACTTAAACTTCATCCGTGCTCCTCCAATTTATAGAAAACTTATACAAGGGTATAATAGTCACAAAAGATGGATATGGCAGGCAACATGACTTTGCTTTTGAATTTTTTTTTTAACTTTAACACAAATGCCCCAATACTCACACCCCGTGAACCAATTTGACAAACTTCAATCACTGGCGTAATTAACGGACGAGTGAATATACATCTTCCCATTAATTAAAAAAAAAATTCTTAATAATAATCACCGACGGTGTATTATTAACCGCCCAATGAAATTAACGGTGTATAAACACCCGTCTATCAATTTTTTAAAAAAAAAAAAATTAATTAAGCTAGGGACGGACCATAATAACCCGTGCGATCTAAATAACGGTGTATATTGTTCCGTGCGCTGAAATTTAAAAAATTTTTTCCAACAAACGGATCATAATGATCCGTCTGATGAAAATGACGGTGCTTAATGAACCGTCTGTGATTTATTTTAAAAAAAAAAATTTAAACAAGGACGGTTTATAATGGTGCGTGCGATGAGATTAACGGTTCATATTGAACCGTCTGTGAGTTTTAAAAAAAAAAAAAAAAAATTTAAGAAGGGACGGAATATAATGAATCGTGCGATGAAAATAACGGTGTATATTGATCCGTCTGTGACTTTTTTTTAAAAAAAATAAAAAATTAAAGGGACGGAGAATAATGAATCGTGCGATCAAATTAACGGTGTATAATCATCCGTCCTTCAAAGAAAAACAAACGACAGATCAAATATAGCATTGAACGACTGCAGCAAGATTCTGTTTTTCCTATTTCCAAATTGCTATATACCCAAAATTTGGCAGCAACGACTATAGATGCTCTTACCAAATCTCTTTAAGACACTCTGTAGAAGGAGATGAAGAATATTTACGTGGCATGTAATACTTGGATAATGTGACGATCATTACTAACAAGAACGTAACATTTACACCGCCTCCTTTCAGGTTATAATAGTCACTAATCACGTAGACCTGAGATTAGGGATACTCTTGGATAAGGATATATCCGATTCAATTCGTATCCGAATTCAAATTTTTACAGAAACTGATACGGATATCCCTAAAAAAACGGATACAAATACGGATATCTGAAAATCCCCCCCTCCCTATTTCCTAACCCTAATTTTCTAAATTCAGCAAACCCAACTTCTCGACGCCTTATCGTTCGATCTCCTCGACGCCGTGACACCGTCGATTACTCCGACCAAGCTTCAACTATAGCCGTCGATTACTCCTCGCCCTCAATTACTCCACCCAAGTTCCACCTATTCCCGTCGATTACTCCTTGTCATCGATTACTCCGACCAAGCTCCACCTATCCTCGTCGATTACTTCGACCAAGTACCATCCATCCCCATCGATTACTCCTCACCATCGATAACTCCGACCAAGCTCCACCCATCCACGTAGAGGAACAAATCGCCATCGATTAGGTAAATCTGACGTGCTCGAAACAAATTATCCATTTCTACATCATTTTCTATTATTTACAAATCCACATGGATGTTATTATAGACTGTCTGTTTGCACGTGTGCTGAACAAGTTTATCTTCTATAGTTGGTTCTTTCTACCAATTCAAGCTTGAGATGTTTAATAATGTTTGAATTAATGGTGTTCACTGAATCTCAATATGTACATGAGAAGGAGATAAGCTTGTGAAGTAAGTCAGTAACATGTACCTGAGAAATCTAGTATAGTGAATGTCACGCCCCGCTTTCCAAAAATAATACAGAATACGGATACGTAACAAAATCCCAGCAAATGATTTTTATCATTCATAAGCTGTTCAGGAATCTTTTAGAATATCTCACAGAAATAATCAGAGTCGGAAGCAAAAGTATCAACCAACATGCATAATTGAAACGAGATACTAACATAAATTTACTTGAAACAAAATACAATATTCTCAAATAAATCAGAGTCTGGACAAATCAAATATCCTGGATCACATCGCCCAAATACAAATATTATCCAAGAAATCAAATACACTTTTATTCAAGTTCAAGCAACAATAATCATAATAAATATGCAGAACTCCAGCACTAATACATCATCTCGCCAATACCATCTGGCAATCGTCCATCCTGATCTGCAATTAGTAAAGTAAATTTGCAGGAAAATGAGAAAAGAATAAAACAAGTACCAGTCAATTGCAAGTTGCGGGTCACAAATAATGTAGGATATAAGCACATGGAAAAACTAACTAATTGCATGACATAATGCATCAACAGTAATAACTAGCATGGTTTCCTAACAGTACAGAAGTTTTATGTCAAATGCAGTGTCCACTACAAGAAAAACCCTTTTTCGCAACAAGGTTTTGGCAACGACTTTTTAGTCGTTGTGAAAATTAGTTACGGCAACGCGAAAGTCGTTGCTGAAAATAAAATAAAATTTCTCTCCTCCAAAATGCCTTGTGCGGGCCTTTGCAAATCCCCCCTGCCAGATTGTGTAAATTGGGAACGATAAATGTCGTTGCGTATATTTCCTTATATCTACTGCAACAACAGTATTGTTACCAAAAATATAAAAACATAAAAATAAATAAAATAATTTAACTTAATAGAACTTCTTTCTATTTTCTCCAAAATTTTCCCCCATTTTTCTTCTTCAAAATCTCCTGAATATTTTCCCCGATTTCTTCTTCTTCTTCTTCAAAATCTTAAATCTCCTTCAAATTCCTCGAGTTTTTTCCCAATCCAATTTCCCCCCAAAAATGGAGCATCAAATCTCGCGCAGGAGCGCGATAATCGCCCGCCGTCATAACCTCCGACCAAACAGTGTCTGGTATGGCAACTAACAGTGTCTGGTAACAGTAAGCTCAGTATATCAGTGTAATAGTATAACAGTATATCAACATCAATCTAACAGTATCAGTCTATCAGTATCAGTTTAACAGTATCAGTTTTTATGTTCTTACAGTCTTGTGTGAATTACTAGCTAAGTAGCACTTCATGCATCCTAGGTTTTTACTACATGGTTGCTACAACAAACAGTTTCGCTTTTAGATTTCATAGTGGACCATGATGGGACAGTGTAATCAGGTATCAGTAACAGTAGCAGTAAGAGTAACAGTAACAGTAACAGTAACAGTAACAGTAGAAAAAAGTAACAGTAACAGTAACAGTAACCGTAACAGTACGGAATACTAGTTCCCTTCCAAGTACACGTTTCTATATTTTCCACTACTAGATCTTTCTTAAGAAACCCCAGCTTGGCTATTTTTATTATGGTCATCAAACATGCATGATGTGTACAAAATAGTGTCAAACTAACATGGTACAATCAGTATTAGGCTCAGGGAATCAAATAAACAATCATAGATATTATACAGTCACATAAACGAGCAAAACAGTGTATGTTCATATTCAGGATAGCATGACAATACAGTACTAAAACACTGATTCTTGTCGCTACAGAAATGCAAATCTGGATCCTTCGAAGGATCTGGAAAATAGACATCCACACGAATCCAGCGAATATAAATAAGTCACATAGTACTTCACAACATCATAACTCAAAACAGATTCGAAAACAGAAAACATGTTCAGTTAGAAATCAGGAAAACGAATTCTTAGTCAAAAAAACCACATCAAAACCTCTCGATTAAATCCAGAAAAAATATGGGGTATTCTCCTATATGTCTAGAATCAAAATATAAAATTTCATAATATTCCAGTAAGAATAGATCAGTCATCAAAAATACGAAAGCATCAAGAAAACATAATTTAGCAAATCTGGAAATCCTAACACTGCTGTACGAAAACTAAGATATCTTGCAACCAGTGAAACGAAATCCAATTCCGCCAAAGGGATATGAAAATAGATAAAATATACTAACTTTTTTATTTCACAAACATTTTTCATACAGTAAAAGAAATCATAGTGAAAATAAGATTCATTACAGAACAGCGAGCAAAATACATCACGTATATATTTTATAAACGAGCATGAAATATCACATAAAACTTATCAATAAAATTCACCAAAATTCTGGGTAATCCCTAAATTAATAAAGAAAACACTGGCCAAAGTTTCAAATCAAAATAATATGTATAGCATAGTTCTTGAAAATAGTTTGTTATCAAAATTACCAGAAAAATAAAATCTGGAAAAGTTCGACACCTCTGTACTAGAACAGCCATAACTCAGTCATACAAAATCAAAATCAAGTAAGGTCAGAGGGGTTTAAAAATAAACGAAATTATCTAAAACTCATATTTTATACCGAAATTAAGATACTGACTGTACCACAGTCAAAAACAGCAAACCAAACAGAATAGTGCCAAAATACAGATTCTTCACCTTAACACAAAATCAACATAGATTCAAGAAATTTGAACCAAACACATCCAAACTTAAAATCGAGTCTACCAATTGTCTAAACATCATGAATTAGGGTTATTAACATGTCCACACCAATTATATCATATGGGTCTCAACCAAAACACAAACTCTCACCAAAGTCTCATATACATGAATCAAATCAAGAACAGGCAAATCCTAGGTTGTCTCATATCCAAATTGTGTCGTGAGTCATATATGGCCAAATTATCACAATAGAGACAACCCATCAAGAAAAACACAATCAATAGTTGTCTCTAGATCCAACTACACTATAGGTGAACTTTGGGACATGTATCAAACAAATGAATTGGAGTACAAGTTACTTACCTTAATTGGGGATGAAGAACGATGCAAACGTGAAAAGAAGCAAAACCTACGAACGAAAATCTGCTAATCCGCAAATCCAAGCAAACAGAGCAAAAATCTCAACACGAACCAAACTTCAAATTGCAAGAGACGATCAAAGTGGCTAGCGACCACTTGAGAATCACCACGAGAGAGTAGAGGCTTATATGGTGCAAGGAGTTGTGTTAGCGGTGTGGTGAGTGGTCGGTAATCGAGGAAAGGAGGGGCTCGGGTTTGTAGGTGTTGCCTGAGTGGAGGGAATGCCGGCAAGGGGATGGGGTGCTGTCGACCTAGGGGTAGGCCGGAGTTGGGTTGGTGGTCGGGTTGGAGGCAGGCCGGAGCAAGGAGAGGGAGAGAGTATGGGGAGGCTGCGTAATGGAGAGGGCAAATTAGGGTTAGGGTTAGGGTTTGTGAGGGTTGGGTGTATATATAGGGTCTAGATGTGGGTTAATGGGTTGTGGGTATTAGGAGTTTGTAGTAGGTTTACAACTGGGTTTTGGATTTTGGGTCAATAAAAATAGGAATGCAAATAGGATTGGGAATTTATTGGCTTTGAAATCTTATTAGGGGATAAAATAATAGGAGTCCGAAAAAGACAACCAAAACACCACCACAACACTACAAAAAAATAAAAATAACAATAACAAGACCAAAAATGAGGGGAAAGATCAAAATAGTGAAAAACGAAACAAAAGAGACGATCAATCAAACACAAGGAGCTCAAAATGCAATAAAATGAATATATACTGAAAACAACTCCTATATACGGTTCAGAAAAAATACAGGAGAGAAAAATACAACAAAACGAAAAATACAGTCAAAAATACACAAAATGAAAAATAGGGGTTACAATACTACCCACCTAACAGAAAAATTTCGTTCTCGAAATTCAAAAGAAAGATACATAGGGTAACCCAAAAAATAAAAAAAAAGACCACAAAACTATTCAAACAAATGAGAAAACTTCTGCTGAATCTCCTCCTCCAGCTCCCAAGTCGACTCACCAGGCGATTGAGGATTCCAAGCAACATGAACCAACTTGATGATTTTGTTCTTAAGCACTTTCTCCCGCCGATCCACAATAGCAACTGGCAGAATTTCACAAGTCAAATCCGGCCGAACGGTCAACTCAGAATAGTCGATCACGTGGCTCTCATCTCGGATATACCTCCTGAGTTGTGAGACATGGAAAACATCGTGCGCTCTTGATAAAGCTGGCGGAAATACAAGACGATAGGCCACCTTGCCTACTCGCTCCAAAATCTCAAACGGTCCAATAAACCTAGGGCTAAGCTTGCCCCCGCCACCGAACCGAATGACACCGTGCCAAGGCGATACCTTAAGAAAAACATGGTCACCAACAACAAACTCCAAAGCTCTCCGATGAACATCGGCCCATCGCTTCTGCCTGTCCATCAGTCTTGTAACGCCCCGGATCTCCGTTATCGGACATCCGTGACATCACCAAGATCCTTGCCTTCAAATGCATCTCAACACAGTAAATAACACAGAAATTTAAACATTTTTTACTGCCATCAGAGTTGTTACATTAATAATTACAAATATCAAATTGTCCTTGGACAAGGAATACAAATTACATAACTTTATTACAACTGACTATAAGAATACTTAAACATTTCTTGTGAAGCCATTGGCTGTCTTTCAGATCGACAATCCCTTGGTAACTGCCGAAACTCCGTTGAGTGGTCTATCTGCCCCCTCTGGGACTTGCCCCTCGGCTTGAGCCTTCTGCTGAGCGACCCTGATAATTTTGCACCCGCTCGAGGGGTAGACGTGCATACTGCCACTACTTGGATGCCCTGCTGATCTTGGGCTCTCCTATACTCGTGACCTGATATCCATGTACCTAAAAGGTGGGGTACGTCAGTAATTCTACTGACGCAATGCTGATAAGGAAACAGCGATCCTCAAACTATCACACTCACAAATTCATCTTGAATAGAAAATTCAACGTGCATCCTGATTTCCTAGTGTTCGTGTATGCCATGACCTAAAGTCTATTCAAACACAAGGTACAGAACAGATGCACCTAATCTAATGTCAGCAAGACTCTGGACACACATGCATCCCATACTACATGTGCCCCAGATCAAGCCGTTTCTCCAGTTCAGGGATTTGAACCCTCTCTATGCAATGCATTCTAATTTGGTCTAGTTCCTATTCCTGATAGTATGACATGGTTGAGGAGGTAAAAATAAAAGAAATAATTTGGGGCGCTACCCCGAAGTCACCAATAATTGCTGCGTCGAACCATCCTCGAAAGCTGTGACGAACTTACAGATATACCACAAGTACATCCATTGCGCAAAGATCCTTTATGATCCGTTCGTGTCCACCAACATAGAACATGACGACCTCGGAGGTCCTAAAATACCCCCGATCCGCCAGGATCTCAGCATCCGTTCTTACCATGGTACTTCAGAAATTAACAGTGCAAGATACGTACCACAGCGCGTATTCCTAATGACAGGAAGAGACAACCAGTATCACCACTTAGTGCTAACTCTCAGAACAAGTTGGATTATAGGGAATCACCCCTATCACCAATTCGGTCTTCAAGCGAAAACAATAAAAGAAAACCTAATCAATACAGTTCACTGAAACAAGTTGTTACTCAATCATACTCGGTGTCAATCAAAAATGTCGAGCATGTCTAGTCTGTCAAACCACAATCATCACGGAATCACATTCGCTAATTTCCAATACCTTCACGGGTCAGCGACCAACTAATTCCGGCCCGTGACCCTCAGCGATTGATATAACGGTGCCCTGATGATGTAATACAATTTAGTGAAGGTAAGCACGCACATAATTATCCATTCTTGACTATTGACAGACTCAGGCATCGAGACACCCAACACAATCCAACAGAGCTATATCCCAACTTACTCATGTCCACCATGAGTACATGCATAGGAACTTGCCTAAGTTCCGAATGAAATGCTTAAAACCCATCTTTTAAATCTAATAGCTCACGATCACCATACTGCGGTAGGCAGAGGGTTCCTCATCAATTTTCCGATGGAACAGTCAAGAAATACCAGTAGCTGTGACCCAAACTACACTCATCGGAAACCAATACACTCAGAATTTTCTAGAAGGGTGAGGAGATCCGTTGCCATCCCCTAGTCGATGATTCCCTCAATTTTTTTTAAAGGACTCAAGTCCCCGAGTTAACTCAAAGCTTGAAGTCAGTCTAGACAATAGGTTGCTAAACTCATAATGTCCATAATTTCTAGCACACAAGTCAGAATTGCTTGGTATCTCCCATTCTGGAAGGGTAAGACCCTAGTCTATAACTTTCCAGTTGACTATTTCCTCAAATTCAATCGTCTTGTCATCCAGTAACCCTTATATACTCTTAGTAGTGTGTTCCTTTTCATACTTGCTGCACTTGTCCGATATCATAAGAGTTCACTTAGTTATCGGAATTACTCGATTCCGGGTCTTATGGGAAGGTGGGATTGTCTACTTTAACTTCCTAATTGGACACGTCCTCAGATTCAATTCTTAAGGTTCTCAAAGATACCAATTTTCATTGGGTGCATAACAAGGGAAGGGTTGATTTTTCTAGCAAACATTTTATTGACAAGGCCGAATCTGTCCACTTTGGAAAGTTATAGCTTCCAACCTACAATCTGGAATTACAAAATCTCAATTGGGTTAGAGAGTTATGATTCCCTACTGCAAATCTCTAGTTTGCCAGTCGCCCAAATTCTTAACAGATAAGTCTAGGCATATCTATCCCCACGAACTAGACAACTAGTACTAGGCTGAACGTATCCTACTTTAAAATTCAGTAATAAATCAACCCTAACTCTAATGTTCCTGAAATTTGAGATTCTCTATCCACACATATACCATTTCATCGTGTCCAAAATTTACATTCAAATTCATTTCACACAACGATCTATGACTCCTCAAACATAACCCGATTTTCAGCTGTTCTTTTTCAGCAGGGTATCCTTTGAAACCTCATCAAATGACTTCTAAAGTTTCTAAAATTTGAGATTTATCAAATAGACTCATACCCCAAGCTACTCCCAAAATTTCGTAGCAAAATAATAAACGTACACGAAGTTATGGCTTTTTGAAGTTCAGCCCAAAGCATAGTCAGCTTCAGCCGACACCTACGGACCAGTCGCATTCTACTATTTTTTCGGGGCATCAAACGACCTCGGAAAATTTCTAAATTTAAGACTATGGTTGTAGACACATACAAGAGCGTCCAAAAAAATTTCCAGCTCAAAATGCCATGTCATTTCTGAGATACAAAATCGGAAAAGACACACAAAAATTCCCACAGCCAGCAGCTATTCTGGCTGCTTACTATCCGGACTTGGACCCTGTTTGGGCTACTAAAATGCATCCAAATATTATGAAAAAAATCATGGATACTCTACATACATAGAAGAACAATACCCCAAAGTTTTAGCTCAAGATCCGAAACTGTTTGGGTGTAAGAAATTCCCCAACATATCCTCACAATCATGCTATTTAATCAAAACTCAAAAAGAGTAATTCTCTACCATACAATTTATCTTTTCTTAGTACTTCTCATACTCAAACATGGTAATAAAATCATAGCTACCACTACTACACATCCATTCATACCAAAATAAAATAAATACCAAAGAGTTCAAGAAATCACCCACTTGAAGTTTGCAAAATCTCCTTGTAGCTTGGCTTCTAGCTTTGCTTGCTTGCTTGTCATTGCTCCTTGTGCTTGTGTACCTTGGCCTACACTTCTTCTTCTCCTTCTCTACTACTCCTTCTATTATAATAGACTTCTTCCTTTTTCCTATATATATATATATATATATATATATATATATATATATATATATATATATATATATATATATTTGAACAAGGAGGAATGGAGAAAGCTTAGGAGGAGTGTGAATGGAGTTTGAAAAATGAAGTGAGATGAGAATGGGAGGGGGTTATATGGGCCGGACTTGGAGGGGTGGGTGTGGGGTGGATGGTGGTGAGGTGTAGGGTTGAGATGGAGAGTAGGATGGGTGAAGTGATGAAGGGTGGGATGGGTGTCAACACATCCAAGCTAGGAGCTTCTTGGAAACTTCCTTGAAGCTCCTAGGAAATTTCCTTTCTTCATAAGTCAACTTTCACATGGTGAATTAAACCCACCATTGGATCTCATCAAGATCCAAGCCATGATGTGATGCTAGGGTTCCTAGGTCACCATATTCCTATTCTAACCCTAGTGCACAAATACAATTCACATTTAATCCAAGCACTAGCCTTAATTGAAAGTAACCCATATATTAAAATCTATAAAATATAGGTTTTGTAGAAATTATAGCTTCCTCCCGACAATTGTCTGGTCAAAACAGTCGGGACTAACCTACAGTTTAATTAAGAAGATATCCCGAGTTTATCTCAACGGGTTCAGAACAGCTCGTTTGTCTGAAATTCCTCAATTTAACTGATAATTTCTAGGAAAAATGTAATCGTAAGCAATACTTAGTCAATGCACGGGTTACAGTGCAAAATAGCCATATGTTATTTTGCGGGGTATTACACCACTCCCTCCTTAAAATCGTTCTGTCCTCAGAACGACGCTAGTGGAGAAGAAAACAAAGATATGATCACTAGTGGTCCATGAGACAATTTCCCTGAACCAACTCCAGTTCCTCGAGTGATACTCTTGACAAACTAGTCTTCCACCAGTTGAATTGTCGCTCCCCGGTCTTCTGGATAGACCCATCATGAATTTGATCCTGATATTCTTCTGTTCCTACTCTGGAGTAGACAATAACTACATTATTTTGCTTGTCCTTCTCCATAAATGATGTTGACTTACTTTTTGAGTATGACTTTTTCTAGTCGGTGGCCACTCCCTCCTTAGAAAGACGAAGTCGTGCAATTCTGTTCCGATCTTCTGGCAGCTCCTGTTACCTTCACATCAGGTTATGAATCGACATCCGGTCATAATTTTGCCTTCTGAATATTCGGATGCAGACTTGCCTTCCGATATCTAGTTGCAGGGTTGTCTTCTGGACATTCGGTTGCAGAATTGCATTTCAGTATCCAGTTGCATGTTTGCCTTCTTGACCTTCAGTTGCAGATTTTTCTCCCGGTATCCAGTTGCATGTTTGCATTCTATTGATGTCTGGTTACAGATTAGTCGTCACTGAACACGACTACACCGAGCTTGCTAGTGACATAAAATACATTGAGACTGGTTCAGATGTAGGGAAGATCATAATCATAAGTTGAAAATGCTACCATATGATTTATGATCATCCTATCTGCCAAACCAAGCTTTAATTGAAAAAACGTCACTTATCTAGAAGGTACCAAAATGAAAAAGGTCTTCCAAAATATCATATCATTCATAACTGTGTTGAACATTTATAATACAGAGTAGATTATATCTGTCTTCAACTTCAAAACATTTCAAAATATAGTTGATCCACGTGGCATTAACCCTGTTACTAATGTTTTGCTACTTGTTTGCTGAGCATCCTCCTTGTAGCTGTGGGCATGTTGACTTGATATGCCTGGGCTTTCCACAGTTGTAACATTTCTTGGCTGACATTTCTGGGTAGTTTGACTTGAAATGTCCGACCTTCTTGCAATTGTAACAACTCTTGGCCGTAGGAGCTTCCTTGGGTTGTCTTCCCTTAGTGTTTTTGGTAGTTTTCCCTAGTTATCCTTGGCTTGATGTTTCTCTGGAGTTCCCTCCAACGGCTCTGGAAGTGCGTCATATCGGATTAGAGTTGCCCCCGTTCTTCTTCTAGGCATGCAATCTGTGCTTTGTAAGTGTTGATTTGCTGTTTAGCCTGGCGGATCGCCCTGTCCCTGCGCTTCTTTACTTTCCTTACTCTCAGGTACAACATGGCTATCATTTGTTGTTCCGTGGTTGAGTCTGGTGATGGTGGAGGTGATTCTTCTTCATTTTTAGCTTGTTGTAGCACTTGCCTCATTTCTTCTTCTACTATCATTATTTCCCTGGTAGGCATTGGCTCATTTGCTCCAATTGGCGCATCACTGATGAAGATATCTTCGAATACCATTCTGCAAAATACAACAAGTTCATTCCTGGTTAGAGAGGAGTCACAGATAAATTGATTACTCGAATTTTCTGAACATAAACCGGTCTCTAACTGGCACTTCAGGTTTTAATTTCCTACTCTGTTAGACTGCAATTTAAAGTCGGCTCTGATACCACTTTGTAATGCCCCGGATCCCCGTTATCGTACATCCGTGACATCACCAAGATCCTTGCCTTCAAATGCATCTCAACACAGTAAATAATACAGAAATTTAAACATTTTTTATTGCCATCAGAGTTGTTACATTAATAATTACAAATATCAAATTGTCCTTGGACAAGGAATACAAATTACATAACTTTATTACAACTGACTACAAGAATACTTAAACATTTCTTGTGAAGTCATTGGCTGTCTTTCAGATCGGCAATCCCTTGGTAACTGCCGAAACTCCGTTGAGTGGTCTATCTGCCCCCTCTGGGACTTGCCCCTCGGCTTGAGCCTTCTGCTGAGCGACCCTGATAATTTTGCACCCGCTCGAGGGGTAGACGTGCATACTGCCACTACTTGGATGCCCTGCTGATCTTGGGCTCTCCTATACTCGTGACCTGATATCCATGTACCTAAAAGGTGGGGTACGTCAGTAATTCTACTGACGCAATGCTGATAAGGAAACAGCGATCCTCAAACTATCACACTCACAAATTCATCTTGAATGGAAAATTCAACGTGCATCCTGATTTCCTAGTGTTCGTGTATGCCATGACCTAAAGTCTATTCAAACACAAGGTACAGAACAGATGCACCTAATCTAATGTCAGCAAGACTCTGGACACACATGCATCCCATACTACATGTGCCCCAGATCAAGCCGTTTCTCCAGTTCAGGGATTTGAACCCTCTCTATGCAATGCATTCTAATTTGGTCTACTTCCTATTCCTGATAGTATGACATGGTTGAGGAGGTAAAAATAAAAGAAATAATTTGGGGCGCTACCCCGAAGTCACCAATAATTGCTGCGTCGAACCATCCTCGAAAGCTGTGACGAACTTACAGATATACCACAAGTATATCCATTGCGCAAAGATCCTTTATGATCCGTTCGTGTCCACCAACATAGAACATGACGACCTCGGAGGTCCTAAAATACCCCCGATCTGCCAGGATCTCAGCATCCGTTCTTACCATGGTACTTCAGAAATTAACAGTGCAAGATACGTACCGCAGCGCATATCCCTAATGACAGGAAGAGACAACCAGTATCACCACTTAGTGCTAACTCTCAGAACAAGTTGGATTATAGGGAATCACCCCTATCACCAATTCGGTCTTCAAGCGAAACAATAAAAGAAAACCTAATCAATACAGTTCACTGAAACAAGTTGTTACTCAATCATACTCGGTGTCAATCAAAAATGTCGAGCATGTCTAGTCTGTCAAACCACAATCATCACGGAATCACATTCGCTAATTTCCAATACCTTCACGGGTCAGCGACCAACTAATCTCGGCCCGTGACCCTCAGCGAGTGGTCTAACGGTGCCCTGATGATGTAATACAATTTAGTGAAGGTAAGCACGCACATAATTATCCATTCTTGACTATTGACAGACTCAAGCATCGAGACACCCAACACAATCCAACAGAGCTATATCCCAACTCACCCATGTCCACCATGAGTACATGCACAAGAACTTGCCTAAGTTCCGAATGAAATGCCAAAACCCATCTTTTAAATCTGATAGCTCACGATCACCATATTGCGGTAGGCAGAGGGTTCCTCATCAATTGTCCGATGGAACAGTCAAGAAATACCAGTAGCTGTGATCCAAGCTACACTCATCGGAAACCAATACACTCAGAATTTCCTAGAAGGGTGAGGAGATCCGTTGCCATCCTCTAGTCGATAATTCCATCAATTTTTTTTAAAGGACTCAAGTCCCCGAGTTAACTCAAAGCTTGAAGTCAGTCTAGACAATAGGTTGCTAAACTCATAATGTCCATAATTTCCAGCACACAAGTCAGAATTGCTTGGTATCTTCCATTCTGGAAGGGTAAGACCCTAGTCTATAACTTTCCAGTTGACTATTTCCTCAAATTCAATCGTCATGTCATCCAATAACCCTTATATACTCTTAGTAGTGTGTTCCTTTTCACACTTGCTGCACTTGTCCGATATCATAAGAGTTCACTTAGTTATCGGAATTACTCGATTCCGGGTCCTAGGGGAAGGTGGGATTGTCTACTTTAACTTCCTAATTGGACACGTCCTCGGATTCAATTCTTAATGTTCTCAAAGATACCAATTTCCATTGGGTGCATAACAAGGGAAGGGTTAATTTTTCTAGCAAACATTTCATTGACAAGATCGAATCTGTCCACTTTGGAAAGTTATAGCATCCAACCTACAACCTGGAATTACAAAATCCCAATTGGGTTAGAGAGTTATGATTACCTACTGAAAATCTCTAGTTGGACAGTCGCCCAAATTCTTAACAGATAAGTCTATGAATATCCATCCCCATGAATCCATCCCCTTGAACTAGACAACTCGTACTAGGCTGAACGTATCCTACTTTAAAATTCAGTAATAAATCAACCCTAAGTCCAATGTTCCTGAAATTTGGATTCTCTATCCACACATATACCATTTCATCGTGTCCAAAATTTAAATTCAAATTCATTTCACACAACGATCTACGACTCCTCAAACATAACCCGATTTTCAGCTGTTAGGTATTTACTGCCCCTCACTAATTACATTTGAAACCTCATCAATTGACTTCTAAAATTTCTAAAATTTGAGATTCATCAAATAGACTCATACCACAAGCTACTCCAAAATTTCGTAGCAAAATAATAAACGTACACGAAGTTATGGCTTTTTGAAGTTCAGCCCAAAGCACAGTCAGCTTCAGCCGACACCTACGGACCAGTCACATTCTACTATTTTTTCGGGGCATCAAACGACCTTGGAAAATTTCTAAATTTAAGAATATGGTTTTAGATACATACAAGAGCGTCCACAAAAATTTCCAGCTCAAAATGCCCTGTCATTTCCGAGATACAAAATCGGAAAGACACACAAAAATTCTCGTAGCCAGCAGCTATTCTGGCTGCTTACTATCCGGACTTAGACCCGCTGTTTGGGCTACTAAAATGCATCCAAATATTATGAAAAAAATCATGGATACTCTACATACATAGAAGAACAATACCCCAAAGTTTTAGCTCAAGATCCCAAACCGTTTGGGTGTAAGAAATTCCCCATACAATTTATCTTTTCCTAGTACTTCTCATACTCAAATATGGTAACAAAATCATAGCTATCACTACTACACATCCATTCATACCAAAACAAAATAAATACCAAAGAGTTCAAGATATCACCCACTTGAAGTTTGCAAAATCTCCTTGTAGCTTGGCTCCTAGCTTTGCTTGCTTGCTTGTCATTGCTCCTTGTGCTTGTGTACCTTGGCCTACACTTCTTCTTCTCCTTCTCTACTACTCCTTCCATTCTAATGGACTTCTTCCTTTTTCCTATATATATATATTTGAACAAGGAGGAATGGAGAAAGCTTAGGAGGAGTGTGAATGGAGTTTGAAAAATGAAGTGAGGTGAGAATGGGAGGGGGTTATATGGTCCGGAATTGGAGGGGTGGGTGTGGGGTGGATGGTGGTGAGGTGTAGGGTTGAGATGGAGAGTAGGATGGGTGAAGTGATGAAGGGTGGGATGGGTGCCAATACATCCAAGCTAGGAGCTTCATGGAAACTTCCTTGAAGCTCCTAGGAAATTTCCTTTCTTCATGAGTCAACTTTCACATGGTGAATTAATCCCACCATTGGATCTCATCAAGATCCAAGCCATGATGTGATACTAGGGTTTCTAACCCTAGGTTAGTTCAAGGTACCCTAGGTCACCATATTCCTATTCTAACCCTAGTGCACAAATACAATTCACATTTAATCCAAGCACTAGCCTTAATTGAAAGTAACCCATATATTAAAATCTATAAAATATTGGTTTTGTAGAAATTATAGCTTCCTCTCGAAAATTGTCTGGTCGAAACAATCGGGACGAACCTACAATTTAATTGAGAAGATATCCCGAGTTTATCTCATCGGGTTCAGAACAGCTCGTATGTCTGAAATTCCTCAATTTAACTGATCATTTCTAGGAAAAATGTAATCGTGTGCAATACTTAGTCAATGAACGGGTTACAGTGCAAAATAGCCATATGCTATTTTGTAGGGTATTACAAGTCTGGGGATGAAAAGCTGGGCTATACTTTAATTTGCTCCCCAAGCTGTTCTGAAGACTTTTCCAAAACTGAGATCTAAATCTCGTATTCCTGTCGGATACAATACTAACTGGAACCCCATGGAGTCTAACAATCTCTTGCATATATACCAATCTGCTACGCTCTCAGTAGACTGACTGACACGAAAAGAAATGAAGTGAGCACTCTTCGTCAAACGGTCGACAATCACCCAAATAGCATTATGACCCTTAGGACTCCTCGGCAAAACAGTCACAAAATCTATAGTGATATGTTCCCACTTCCACTCTGGAATAGGAAGCGATTGAAGAAGTCCAGCAGTTCTCTAATGTTATGCCTTAACCTGCTGACAGACCAAATACTGAGAAACAAACCGAGCGACAGCCCTCTTCATACCATGCCACCAGAAATAAAGCTTCAAATCCCGATACATCTTAGTACCGCCAGGATGGATAGAATACGAAGACTGATAAGCTTCTTCAAGCAACCTCTGACGAACTTCACCCTTAGGGACACATAACCGGGAACCAAAACGAAGCAAACCATCTGCTTGAATAACCACATCCGTCCTGGACCCAGACTCAACCTCAGCTCAAAAATTCTGAAACTGCGCATCACTAGCCTGCTCCTCTTTAATCTGCTTAACAAGAGACGGCTGCAGCTGGAGCGCAAGACAACTCCGACCAGAACTCGGCAACAAAACATCCAACTCGAACCTCCTCATCTACTCAATAAGATCACTCTGCTGAGTAAGAAACATAACTGCTGGTCTCCTGCTCAAAGCGTCAGGCACCAAATTTACCTTACCAGGAACATCACAGTGAACTACAAATCCACCTGAAACATCTGGAATAGTCAACACAGACGCTAACGTCAATCTGTTCTTCAACTCAACAAAAGCCTCATTGCAATCATCAGACCAACAAAACTTCTGATCCTTCCCAGTTAATTTAGTCAAAGGTCCTGCTATCTTCGAAAAATCCTGGACGAACTTCCGATAATAGCCAGCCAAACCAAGAAAACTCCTGACCTCTGAAACTGACTTAGGAATAGGCCAATCCTTTACAACCTTAATCTTGGAAGGATCCACAGAAATACCATCGCCAGAAACAATATGCCCCAAGAAAGAAATCATGTCGAGCCAAAACTCGCACTTGCTGAGTTTTCCATAGAGTTGATTCTCTCTCAAAATATACAGAACCACTCTAAGATGCTCAGCATGATCTTCCCAATTTCGAGAATACACCACAATATCATCAATGAAGACCACCACAAATCTATCCAAGAACTTAGAGAAAACCCGGTTCATAAGACTCATGAATACAGCCGACGCGTTCGTGACCCCGAACGGCATCACAAGATAATCATAGTGCCCGTATCTAGTCCCGAAAGCAATCTTCTGTATATCTGCAGCCTTCACCTTGACTTGGTGATATCCAGAACGAAGATCCAATTTCGAGAAAACAGTAGCCCTACTCAACTGATCAAACAAATCATCGATCTTAGACAATGGATACTGATTCTTCACAGTAACTCTGTTCAGTTCTCGATAATCCATGCACAGTTGACGACTACCATCCTTCTTGTCAACAAAAAGGACCGGAGCACCCCAAGGCAAAACATTAGGTCTGATGAAACCTAAATCAAGCAACTGCTGAATTGCACATTAAGCTCTACCAGCTCAACTGGTGCCATCCTATAGGGACTCTTCAATATCGACGTTGTTCTAGGCTGAACATCAATACCGAATTCTACTTTCCTATCAGGAGGTAGGCCAGGCAACTCATATGGAAAAACATCCAAAAAATCCCGAACTACTAGAGGCACAGCCTCACAGCCTGAGTGCAATTCCATCGCACAATCCACCTGTTCAACTACAGTCTTTGCTCGGCCAAGAGAAGACTCCCCGGCATGGAACTCAAATTCTACTCGATCTGGAATTCTGAAGACAACTTTCTTGGCACGGCAATCAATAATGGCATGGGCTTCACCCAACCAATCCATACCCATAACGTCGAATCCCGAATTTCCAATTATAATCAGGTTGGCTATGAAATATTCATTCCTAATAACAATGGGACATTACCTGCACTCACGGGAACATATGAAAACTCCACCACCTGTCACAATGTTCCAAGTCTCTGACATGTTGCTACACTCCAACTGATGGCAAGCGAAAAATCGAGAGGAGACAAAAGAATGGGTTGCCCTAGAATCAAAAAGAATATAGGCAGGAAAAGAGCAAACAAGGATGATATCTAAAAAGAATCAAAGACAAGGAGAAAGCATAGACAATCAAGGGTGAGGGAAAAACAACAGTGCAGGTAAATAGCAAAAGGAAGCAAAGCAAAGACCAAAAGAAATAAAACAAGAGGAATAAAACAACAAAATAACAAAACAAGATATACCTGCCACAGCTCCTTCAGCCGTCTCAGCATCTATAGCAGTCAAGTTGAAAGCCTGACCTCTCCTCGGAACAGCGGTCCTCTGACCGAAAATCTGGCATTGAGGAGGAAGCGGTGGCCTAACTGGACCACGAGCTGGGCCTGCTTGCTGAACAAGACCCTTGGCTGGAAGAGCCACCTGCTGTTGTTGCGGACAATCGCGTACAGAATGATCAGCGGCCCCACACCTAAAGCATCGGCGGTTGACGCGCCAACAATTCTTACGCTCATGCCCAGACATCTGACAGAAGTCACAAAAACTACCCTTCTGGAAGCCAGTAGAAGGATACGGAGCTGCCCTGACCAGATGGGATAGGACAAGCCTCCGAACAGGACCACAAAAGGCCCAGCAGCAGAATGCGGAACAGTCCACGGAGAAGGAACCAAACCACCATGAGCCTGCTCCTGAGCTCGAGCTGCCTCAAGAGCTTCAGCGTAAGTACGCAAGTGAAGAGAGACAAGATGCCTCTTGATATCCTGATCAAGCCCATTTGTGAATCTACGAGCCCTATCCTCTTTGGTTGCTACGAGAATGGCAGCGAAGCAGCTAAGCCTAGTAAACTCAACTGCGTACTCATCCACTGATCTGGAGCCCTGTTGCAAGAAAGTCCATGTTACAATATTGCATGAACAATTATGTAACAAATCCGAGATGGAATAATGACTTAACCTGTTTTAGGGCCAGGAATTGCTATTCCATCTCAACTCGAGTACTACTGGAGAAGAACTTCTCCAAGAATCCCCTAGTGAAAGTAGCCCAAGCAATAGGCCTCTCAAGACACTCAGACTCGGCCATCCGCCAAATATGA
The DNA here is from genome assembly GCA_017893485.1 of Hemerocallis citrina. NCBI lineage: Eukaryota > Viridiplantae > Streptophyta > Magnoliopsida > Asparagales > Asphodelaceae > Hemerocallis > Hemerocallis citrina. Next base: position 185,734,964 of record CM030358.1, on the reverse strand, counting down.
GCCAAATCCACCAGCTGGATGGAAACCACGTCCACCCGATCAGCCTTGGCAACACGAGCCGCTAACTACAAGCACTCGATCCAGATCAGCCACTGTTCAGCCTCCAAAGGCGTCTCAGTGCCGGAAAAATGGTCGGAATGCAGCCTCATAAAATCTGTAACTGTCCCTGGGCAAGACAGAAGATTTACCTGCACAGGCACAACAGGAGGCGGAACCCGGGTAGCTTCAAGGGCAGCCATCACAAGATCACTGTGGTTTTGCTACTGATTAATCAACCTGCTTCAGCACAGTAGTGACAGCCTCAATCGGATCAACCTGCGATTGAGAAGTAGAACCTTTGGGAGCCATAGTCTGCACAAAACCAAAAACACTTAGCGTCCAGAATCAGAGTTGGTATAAATTTCATTTATGAATGCATGGTTGGTGAAATGTTGTGCAGATCCCAGTTCGAGCCAAGCTTGTCTAATATATTAGGCAATTAATACATTAGCCAAACCTGGAGCTCTGACACCACTAAAAACCCTGTCATGCTCTGCTTTCCAAAAAAAATATGCAATACGGATACGTAACAAAAGCCCAACGAATGATTTTCATCATCCATAAGCTGTTCAGGAATCTTTTACATTATCTCACAGAAATAATCAGAGTCGGAAGCAAAAGTATCAACCAACATGCATAATTGAAACGAGATACAACAGAATTTTACTTGAAACAAAATACAATATTCTCAAATAAATCAAAGTCTGGACAAATCAAATATCCTGTGTCACATCGCCCTAAATACAAATAATATCCAAGAAATCAAATAAACTTTTATTCAAGTTCAAGCAACAATAATCATAATAAATATGCAGAACTCCAGCATTAATACATCATCTCGCCAATATCATCTGGCAGTCGTCCATCCTGATCTGCAATTAGTAAATTTGTAGGAGAAGGAGAAAAAAAAAAGTACCCATCAATTGCAAGTCGCAGGTCACAAATAATGTAGGATAGAAGCACATAGAAAATTAACTAATTGCATGACATAATGCATCAATAGTAATAACTAGCATGGTATCCTAACAGTACAGAAGTTTTATGTCAAATGCAGTGTCATATGGCAACTAACAGTGTCTGGTAACAATAAGCTCAGTATATCAGTGTAACAGTATAACAGTCTATCAGCATCAATCTAACAGTATCAGTCTAACAGTATCAGTTTTTATGTTCTTACAGTCTTGTGCGAATTACTAGCTACGTAGCACTTCATGCATCCTGGTTTTTACTACATGATTGCTACAACAAATAGTTTCGCTTTTAGATTTCATAGTGGACCATGATGGGGCAGTGTACTCAGGTATCAGTAACAGTAAGAGTAACAGTAACAGTAACAATAACAATAACAGTAACAGAAAAAATAGTAGAAAAGTAACAGTAATAGTAACAGTAACAGTACGGAACACTAGTTTCCTTCCAAGTACATGTTTCCATATTTTCCACTACTATATCTTCCCTTAAGAAACCCGGACTTGATTATTTTTATTATGTTCATCAAACATGCATGATGTGTATGAAATAGTGTCAAACTAAAATTGTATAATCAGTATTAGGTTTAGGGAATCAAATAAACAATCATAGATATTATACAGTCACATAAACGAGCAAAACAGTGTTTTTTCATATTCATGACAGCATAATAGTACAGTACTAAAACAGTGATTCTTGTCGTTACAGAAATGCAAATTTAGATCCGTCGAAGGATCTGGAAAATAGATATCCACACGAATCTAGCGAATATAAGTAAGTCACATAGTACTTCACAACATCATAACTCAAAACAGATTCGAATACAGAAAACATGTTCAGTCAGAAATCAGGATAATGAATTCTCAGTCAGACAAACCGCATCAAAACCTCTCAATTAAATCCAGGAAAAATATGGGGTATTTCTCTATATGTCTAGAATCAAAATATAAAGTTTCATAATATTTCAGTAAGAATAGATCAGTCATCAAAAATACAAAAGCATCAAGAAAACATAGTTTAGCAAATCTGGAAATCCCAATACTGCTGTACGAAAACTAAGATATCTCGAAACTAGTGAAACGAAATCCAATTCCGCCAAAGGGAATATGAAAATAGAAAAAATATACTAACTTTCTTATTTCACAAATATTTTTCATATAGTAAAAGGAATCATAGTGAAAATAAGTTTCTTTACAGAACAGCGAGCAAAATACAGCACGTATAGATTTTATAAACAAGCATGAAACATCACATAAAACTTATCAATAAAATTCACCAAAACTCTGGGTAATCCCTAACTTAATAAAGAAAACACTGGCCAAAGTTTCAAATCAAAATAATGTGTATAACATGGTTCTTGAAAATAGTTTGTTATCAAAATAACCAAAAAACAAAATCTGGAAAAGATCGACACCTCTGTACTAGAACAGACATAACTCAGTCATACAAAATCAAAATCAAGCAAGGTCAGAGGGGTTTGAAAATAGACGAAATTATCTAAAACTCATATTTTATACCGAAATTAAGATACAGACTGTAGCACAGTCGAAACAGCAAACCAAACAGAATAGTGCCAAAATACAGATTCTTCCCCTTAACACAAAATCAACATAGATTCATCAAAATTGATCCAAACACATCTAAACTTGAAATCGTGTCTACCAGTTGTCTTAACATCATGAATTAGGGTTATTAACATGCCCACACCAAATATATCATATGGGTCTCAACCAAAACACAAACTCTCACCAAAGTCTCACATATATGAATCAAATCAAGAACGGGCAAATCCTAGATTGTCTCATATTCAAATTGTATAGTGAGTCATCTATGGCCAAATTATCACAATAAAGACAAAACCCATCAAGGAAAACACAATCAAGAGTTGTCTCTAGATCCAACTACACTATAGGTGAACTTTGGGACTTGTATCAAACAAATGAATTGGAGTACAAGTTACTTACCTTAATTGAGGATGAAGAACGATGCAAACGAGAAAAGAAGCAAAACCCACAAACGAAAATCCGCTAATCCGCGAATCCAAGCAAATAGAGCGAAAATTTCCACACGAACCAAACTTCCAATCGCAAGAGACGATCAAAGTGGCTAGCGACCACTTGAGAATCACCACGAGAGAGTAGAGGCTTATATGGTGCAAGGAGTTGTGTTGGTGGTGTGGTGAGTGGTCGGCAATAGAGGAAAGGAGGGGCTCGAGTTTGTAGGTGTTGCCAGAGTGGAGGGAAGGCTGGCAAGGGGATGGGGTGCTGTCGGCCTGGTGGTAGGCCGGAGGTGGGTTGGTGGTCGGGTTCGAGGTAGGCCGAAGCAAGGAGAGGGAGAGAGTATGGGGAGGCCGGGTATTGGAGAGGGCAAATTTGGGTTAGTGTTAGGGTTTGTGAGGGTTGGGTGTATATATATAGGGTCTAGATGTGGGTTAATGGGTTGTGGGTATTAGGAGTTTGCAGTAGGTTTACAATTGGGTTTTGGATTTTGGGTCAATAAAAATAGGAATGCAAATAGGATTGGAAATTTATTGGCTTTGAAATCTTATTAGGGGATAAAATAATAAGAGTGGGAAAAAAGACAACCAAAACACCACCACAACACCACAAAAAAATAAAAATAACGATAACGAGACCAAAAATGAGGGGAAAGATCAAAATAGCGAAAAGCGAAACAAAAGAGACGATCAATCAAACACAAGGAGCTCAAAATACAATAAAATGAATATATATTGAAAACAACTCCAATATACGGTTCAGAAAAAATACATGAGAGAAAAATACACCAAAACGGAAAATACAGTTAAAAATACACAAAATGAAAAACAGGAGTTACAGTGAACAAGAGGTAATACACGCATGAATGACGAAGTCTTTGAGCACTACAAAAGTTGCAAATTGTAAGAATATAGTTAAGAAGAAATTAATTTTTTTAAAAAAATTATTTTAAATGGTAGGGAAAGAAAGGACCATCTGTGCCAAAGTTTGGAAAATGGGATGGGAGTGATTCTGCATCAACTGATGGCTTTACCCACATCTTCAACAAAGTGGGGGAGGAGAAGCATGATGGATCTACCAGAGTTCCCAGCATGCACACCGATTCCTCATCACGCCACAACCGTCACTCAGTTGGTAGTCACGAATCCACAATGAGTTTAATATGTTCTCTTTTCGTGTTTGTTTAAACTTATCATGTACCAAGTGAAATCTTTGACAGTGAGGTTTTCTCATGAGTTTTCTATTAGTATCAATTGAAACTATGAGAGTATAACAAGTGTCCATCATCTTTGATTCAAAAATAACCAAGTGTCCATGTTTGTTTGAGTTGGGAACATTGAATACAAATTATGGGTAGGTTAATCCTAAATCAGATTTGATTAGTTACTTGGGTCTAGTACGTCGGTCTTTTGGTGGGTTAGGGGGGTTTGAAATCCTGCTTACATCAAGCTACTTATCCCGAATATTTTGTCTTCTGTATTTTTCTCTAGGTAAGTTGGCATGAATATAAATCAGTGATCATATTCAGCTTCAGAAATTAATGCTTGATGATCTCAATTTGGTATGTAGCCAAACCGATGCCTCTATTTATGCATGGTTTATGGCATTAATCAAGACCTACAATTTACTCTGTATATGTCAGCTGAATACTGTGATGAAGTTTTGACCACAGTTTTAATTACTCATTATGTACTAATTCCAGCCCTAGTTTCACTACTAATGAAATGTCTGATATATATGGATTTCTATTAAATTGTGTTACTAACATCATGCCCCAAAATGATTTTACGAGGATCATGCATTTTATACTCTGGAAATGTTCATTTCGTTAAAGATCTTTTAATGAAACTGGGGTAGTAGTTACCTCTTTATCCATTTCTACATCCATTTCTACATCATTTTCATTCACCTATTTTGTTCTGTTGATTTTCATTTTGTGATTAGATATGAAAATCAATAACCACAATTCAGTGATATACATGTCTTAAGTACTAGTTAAGAAAAATAAATAGTAAAATCTTTAAATTTGATATCCAAATTCGTATCCATTATCCGGTAGACCGTATCCAATTTGCATCCGTATCCGAAAATTGTGGGTACGGATATAATTTTTATTTTCTGAGTCATATCCGTATCCGAATCCGTCTTTGGAATGCGAATATGGATATTGGTATAGCCAATATCCGATCCGTATCCGATCCGAAAGCATCCCTACCTGAGATAGCTTGGGTAACTAATTATTAAATTTGATATCATTGTTGAGAACTAAAGACGTAAATATTTATCCATAAAATTTCATTAAAATGGCAGCATCCATACTTCTTATTAGGGAACTTTATAAGAAGTGTAGTGACTACCCAAGAGAATATGAGGAACTGTGGGTTGGTCCCATATTTGCGGCAGTCCGTCACGATATGAAAGAAGCATGGTTTATCGCCATTGCGGCAACCTCTTGGGTGTTATGGCTAGATAGGAACAATTTTTATTTCCGTGCTTCTTGTAATTCTATTTCTAGTAATCTTACTCATATCATGCATCTAATTTCCTTTTGGGCTGCAGCAGCTGCTTCAGGAGCAAGGGGGAGGATCGCAAGGGTATTCCAGGTGGATGAGTTTGATGACGAGGAGATAGAGATCGGGCCAACTCTAGACTGATGGGTGGACCCTAGCTTCACGTTTACTTCTTTGTATCTGGCGTTGTATTTTGTATTTTGCTTTTGGTTGCCTTTAGGCTGGATGATGTAACCCACCTCCCAGGGTTTTGTTGGGGGTTATGTTTTATTTCCTGCATTGTACTTTTTTTCCCCGGGACTTCGGGTTTGTTTATTAATTACTTATTAATGAAACAGGGTGGCATTATCCCACCTTTTCCTCAAAAAAAAAAAACTTTATAAGAAGTGTACTAGTATATATTTGTGAGGCCTAGGCCTATTTCTTCTTTACCATAACAAGTCTTTGTAAAAAAAATCCCGGTAGATAGTTCTAATAGTACTTATGATTGCCGCTGCAGCTAATAACTAAACAGCTCGATACTACTGACACAAAGGAAAGAAGAGAGAAAAAAATAATCAAAAGCTTTTATATATATATATATCTATCTATCTATAACTATTATAATGGGAGAGATGGGGTTGAAAACAAATAAATAATATTTTATTCTTTGGTGTATGTGTGTCAACACGTGCAGCGTACGTGTTGGTAGTTTTTTTTTGTCCTTTTCATTCTCCCTCCATGTGCATCGCACGTGCATGATACTAGATTTTTTTTTTGGCAGATTTTTTTTGTCCTTTTCATTCCCCTCCCCATTTTTCCCACGTGCATTGCACGTGCATTACACTAGTAACTATTATAATGGGAGAGATGAGGTTGTAAACAAATAAGCAATTTTTTATTCCTTAGTGTGTGTGTGTGTCAACACGTGCAGCGCACGTGTTGCTAGATTTTTTTTTGTCCTTTTCATTTCCCTCCCCATTTTCCCCACGTGCATCGCACGTTCATTACACTAGTACTATATTAATTGGAGAGTTGGTTTTCAAACAAACAAACAATTTTTTATTATTTATTTGTCACCAAATAAATCCGTGCGTCGCACGTATAACTCCATCTCCATTATTAACACATGCACATCAAACTTTTCAAAGTTTTCAAATAAATAAACATTTTAAAATAATTTTATCACCAATCAAATTTGTGCATCACAAGCATTTATTAAAACGTGCATCGCACGTCAAACTTACTGGGGGTATATTTAGTCAAAAGACAAATCAGTATATATATTTATTTGCAATTTTTTAGGGGAGAGTGGACATTAAGAAACAAGTTGTCCAATAAATGAGAGTTCGATAGAACGATGACATGAACGAGCGAGAAAACATTAAAGTAATGACGAGAAAACATCAAAGTAACGACCGCATCCGTTAGAAGTTAAAGGCAACTCTAGTTGGAGAAAAATAAAAATGAATTGATAACATGGTTTGACAAAGTCCAATGATGAAAACATTGTCGCAATTAAGAAGAGTTGCACAATTTTAGTCAAGTGAAATATGGCAAATTTTATGACTGCTTGATGGATGGGGCGAAAACTGTTCAAGCAATTTGGTTCCGATTGAGAAGTTTATCTATATTGGATTTCGATGGATGTGTATTATGTGCCATCCTGTTCACGTGGGCAAGATTGATTAGTACATTACTAAGGCAAAATATTCAGTAATAGTATCATATATGCTTGGCACAAGAGTTATTGTTCCACAAGAGTTATTGTTGCGAATTTGTCTTCGCAACAATAAAGATTACCTACGCTTTGTTTGAAAGCTATATCGGGTCTACTTGATTAGTCACTATCTCCAATATTATAATGGGAGAATACCTTCTTAGGAATTTGAGGATCTTATTAAGTCTTCGACACAATCAACACAAACCACCAAACAAAACTAGATCGCACCAATCACACAAAGCACACAAAAATTATCCTGATTGGGGCTTTCATCTTAATCCGGGGGAGGAAGAACTGAGATATTATTTCAACTAGAGAAAATATAAGAATATTACAATTCTCACCACGGCCTTCTCTCAATCCTATTGGAACTTGATGCTGCTTACAATGGAGAAACTCTCTCATCCTTCTCTATGAAGTACTCTCTTTTTCTATTCGGCACTCAATAGAATCATATGGATTTATGAGCCGTTATAGTTGTTTATATAGATATAGAGACAAATTCTAAGTTGATATCTTATTACAATAGCCATTGGATAGTACATAAGAGATAACCCTACGATAGGAGCCACACGATCCAACTTGAAGAGCAAGTTGGACTTATCATGAATCTGCCTGACTCAAGTCCGAAACTTATTAGCGCTGCGAACAGTTTACCGCACCAACAAGTCGGTCGACTGTCCTCCTCTCTGTAAGACTTCGTGCAGGGATCGGTCGACCGCACATGAGTTGCAGTCGAACGGAACTTCTGTTGTTGCTGCCGCTGACTGTTTCTCGCCTCCACTCCGTTTCCAATCATCTCGATCCCTCCATCGACTTATCGTCTTCTTATCCAACATCGTATGCAGGGGCGTATCTGAGTTTCAGGGGGCCCTAAGCAAGTTTTAAAATGAGGCCCTTTGTAAGTTTACAAAATAAAAAATTAGAATTATTTAAATTCAAACAAACTTTGAGCCTGGAGGACAAACTACTTAAATGAAATTAAATTTATATATATATATATATATCCTTCCAAAAAAAAATTTAAATGATAATGTACGCATTTTCCATAAAATGTATCATGGCAAAAAGAAAGACAAACTCTAACAATAAAAACGAAATACATGATCTCAACTATTTTAAAAAGTCTTATTTGCTACATTTAAATCTTTAACATTGCATACAGCATCCATGTTCACCAAAGCAAGCTCATTGTTTGCATTCAAAATTTTGACTACAAAATAAAACACACAAAAAAATATTTCTTAAAGATGACTCTTCTCACATTTTTAGAAACAAAATCATTGGTTAATAACACAACAGTACAATTAATTTAAATTTTTTAATAAATAATTGCATTAATTTAATAACTCAACTCTAAAGTTACCTAGCACTGAAAAATGAAAACTAGGTAATTGAAAAATGAAATACCTAGCACTGAATAATTGCATTAATTTCTCCAATTGCATTAATTTAATCTCAACTAGTGGTGATAACTGAAAAATGAAAATAAAAATAAGAAGAGAAGATGTAGCGAAAATAAAATTACCTAACGGGCGACGCGCGGCGACGGGCGAGGTGGCGCGACGACGACGGGCGACGCGCGACGCGGCGATGGGCGATGCGCGACGCGGCGATGGGCGCGGGTGACGCTGCGAGATGGATTCCGATTGAGTAATTTCTATTTTCTGGCTCTGGTAGTTGTCTAGATTAAGAAGATTTCAATAATCAAGAATCAAGATGAAGAACATACTACAGTATAATGCAAAAGATAAAAAGAAAAGTTGAAACTTGGGAGTTGATTGAGATGGAGAGAAATCAGGAGAATCAAGAATGTAAAACGTCCAATAAGGAAACTTGGGAGTTGATTGAGATGGAGAGAAATCAGGAGAAATCATGGAGTGACGGTTGGGTTTCCTTTCTTTTTTTTTTTTTTTTTTCAAATAACAGTAATATAAAAAAAATTAAAATGAGGCCCTAAAAGATTTGGGGGCCCAAAGCAGCCGCTTGGGCTGCTTGGGCCCAGATCCGCCATTGATCGTATGTAAGACATAAACCCAACAGACCTTAGTTTCATTTGTCAATCTACCAACCCGTACATTGCACGTGCATAACTTATATGAAGAAGGTTTCAAGATCGAGTCCTCACTACGTCAGTTTTTTATTTTATTTTTTTAAATATATTAAATGTGCATCAAATGTGTAAATTACTATCTATCTATCTATCTATCTATAATATAATATATAATAACTATTATAAGGGAAGAGTTGGAGTTGTATATCTACCTACTTAAGTGCAACACACGTGCAACTCCAACTCTCCCATTATAGTGTTCACATTTATTTTTAGAAATATATAATTATACTAGATTTTCTCGTGGACACGTGCCTACGGCACGTCTTCAGAACGATATATCATATGAAAAGCCTTGTAAACAGTAAAACAACAATTATATAGCTCAAGTTTGAATAGTATGACAACAGTTAGTTGTAAATAAAAGTCCATGTTTCCATTAGTATATGTTGAAAAATAATTATAAATGGAGGTATTAAATTCGACTTATTAGAACTTTGAGGGTGGAAAATGATGCAATTTAACTATTGAGGAGATATTTGCTATTATCAATGTAACATGAGCAATAAAAAAACATAAAAAATCTGAAAAATTACGAATTTGACATATGAAAATCTAAATTTCTGAGAAAATAGACAGAGAACAAGAGAGAGAGAGAGAGAGAGAGAGAGAGAGAGAGAGAGAAATAGTTAAATGTATAAATGAGTTGTTTTGAGCGGATTTGAATTTGAGTTTTGGGGGAAACTTTTGGAAGAAAAAATGTGTTTTAGGAGCTTAGATCTGGACCATTAATTTATTTACTATTGAAGGAGAGCCACTTGATAGCTTTCTTTGTGTATTATTATATATATTTATTAAGACATGCATCGCACGTGTAAATCAGAGTTTCACTTTAATTTTTTTTATAAAAATAATACGTGCATCGCACATGTACTAATTATTATAACTTACTTATTATTATTATAACTTGAAAGGAGGTGGTGTGAATGCAATTTCGATCTTGTTAGAGCATCTCCAACCGGCCTTCGTTTCTTCAAAATGAAGACCCGGGGTGGCTCCAACCATGCTTCAAAACCTCCTTCAAAATGAAGGAGGAGCAGCCAACGGCCTTCATATTTAAACGCTTTGGAGAGAGCCTTCAAATTACTATTCACATTTTAAAAATTCCATTTTACCCTTTTTTATCTTAACAACTTTTCAAAAATTCCTTCCATATCCTTTATTTAAAATGTGTAGCTATATATTTCATGAATGTATTTTATAAAATATTAATCCAAATTTTATTATTTTGGTACTATTGAAAAGGTCTCGACGATACCTTTAAAATGAGACCAATTTTGAATATTTTAATTATTATAATTCTAAATTTTCTATTTCGGCAAAATTTAATATTAAATTATACTAAATTATAAAAATTATTTGATTAATGTCAATTTACTATTTAATTCATAACCTAGGCAAAGTGATAACTAAATAAAATTAATCATTTTATTAGGAAATTTATAAGTCATTCATAATCGCTTAAAATAAAATTAATCTAATAATGTTAGAATTAAAAATATTTATCTGAAAATTAAAGTAGTTTTAAATTTTATTAGTATTACAATTAATGTATAGTTTATTTTAATTTAAGTTAAAATTTTAAATAAAATTTGAAGAAACAAATTTCGAAGGAGATGGTTGAAATTGATGAACCTTTAAAAAAAAAAAAAATAAATAAAGAATATTCCAAACATGTTCATTTTGAAGGCCTTCAAATGAAGGTGAGTTGCTCTTAGTAATGATCTTTATATTATTGAAATATTACGTGCCATGTAAATATTCTTCTTCTGCTCTTTAACAGAGTATCTATCTTAAATAGTTTTTGGTAAGAAGTAATACTGGAGATTCGTCTTGTGGATATGCATACTCTTTCTTTCTTTTTTAAACGTACATTGACAAAGTCTTATCCACGTGTTTGTAAAAGATAGTAGTCAGGTCACGTTTTGTGGATATGCGTCGTCCTCCTTTTTTTTTTTTTTTTTTTTCATCTATCATTGAAAAAGTTTCATCCACGTGTTTGGTAAAAGATAGTAGTAAATGTATGCTCGAAACCATTAAAGCTGCAGAAACAGTGAAAGTGACTGCTGCGTAATGTACTCTCTCTAAATTCAGTGGGTCCTATCTCTTAATTGTGATGAAGGGATCCACTGGATTTGCTCACACTCCTTCGGTCGAATGAAAGAAGGGTAGGGGTGGGCATCCGGGCCGGGGCTGGCCCGGGATGGGACCAGCCTGGCTCATGCGGTTTATGGCCCAGCCCGGCCCACCCAAATCCGGGCTTAATCGGGGCCAGACTGGAGTTACAGTACGGTTTTGTTCAGGTTCGGAAAAAGACGAAAAAAGTCCAGTAACAGCCCGGCCCGCCAGCGGCCCAGTCCAGGACCGGGTTGAACCGGTTCGGACTGGCCCGCAGGCCGACCGTTGCTGTTGTCGTTAGGATTTTTTTCCTCCAGAATTTGTATTTAATAATTAGGGTTAGTAAAATTACCAAAGCACCTCCCAACAGATTTATACTAGCTTGTTTTTGGGGGTATTTTGAGAAATTGAAAATTTACATTTTCTATATATACAACATTATTTCATTCAATTCTCTTAACAAATTCACTCAACTCTCTCTACTATGTCGCAACTTTCTCAACAAAAATTAACAACAATCACAACATTCAACTACTCTTTTTCAAGATTCAATAATCAACAACATTCAACTACTCTCCTTCATGATTTAACATCAACAACATTTAACTACTTTCTTTCAAGATTCAACAATCAACATCAACCATTGGAGTCAAGAATGGTCCTCATAATTCCAACTTTTTTCTTTACAATGCTTCTCCATCCCCTCCGTCATCTCCTTCATCCGTCATCTCCTTCCTGCTTCCTCTTCCCCACACTCACCTGATCGTCTACTCAACCTCCTAATGCTTTCTGTACTCGAACTAAGTGGATGCAGGGCCCAACGAGAGGGTCCGACACCCACCAACCCTTGCCATTGAAGCACCCACAGAAACAACAGAGACTCTGGCATTACCCTTGTCCCCCAATCAAAAATCCAACACAGAACCAATCCAAAACAACCCTCCACAGGACCAACCAAACTCAAGGGAGGGGGATACCCATAGGCTCAGACCAACGCATTCCCCGGTGCGTGAACAACGCAGCGCACACCAGCGCTTGGAGGGGAATGGGGTTCATCATCGCCACGAGGGGCAGCATAGGGGACGGACCCGTGGAGGGGGCCCTCTTACTGGCCAAACTTGGCATAAGAAGACCCCCCCTCAGTCCAGCATCACCACTACAGAAGAGGGACAAGCCCAGGGAGTCAGGCAACATTACAAACCTGAGTTTCAAAAGAGTACTTCGCAGGAGTACAGGTACCGCTACCATCCAAAGAGACACTATGTGTCTACCAGGTATTCAGAGACCTCACACCACAACCTTCCCCAAAGACAGTACCACCATCAACAGCAGCAGCAACACATCCTACCACCACCCCAACAGAACCCCCTACCGGCACCTAAATTCAGCACTGAGCGGGCCCATGAAGGGGCACCACTCGGTGGGATTACGGCGGAGGCAGAGCGTCATCAAGATAGGGAAGACGTGGACACTGGTCACAAACAAGAGAAACAAAAGACAGCCCTACTCACCAACCAGTCATGTTGCTGCTTCCTCCAGCCATCACAACCACCCTTAACCCCATCACAAACACCAATCTCCACCACCTCAAAGAAACCCCTGGACTGCATCGAAATCCAGTGTTGAGCTGGCCCACGATGGGGAGCCGCACAACGGGATTATAGCGGAGCCAGTGGTCCCTGAAGACAAGGAAGTTTGGGTTCAAGATACCAACCAGAAATTCACAAAACAGAACAACTCCACAATCCCCGATCCAGAACACAAGAAGAAGCAATGAAGAGGGTAGCGCAAACCAATACCCTGTTTCAATTGCAGAGATATGGGCCATTACTGGAAGGACTGCACAAAAGAGGTCAGATGCCTTAAATGCATGAAGTGGGGACACCTCTTCTATGTGTGCACTAATGTGATTGAATCCAACAATGATGAAGAGCACCTGGTCAACAGAGGAAGATCCCCCGATAACCCCACATCCATTCAACTCACAAAGAGCCTGGATATCATCAAGAACGAGGAGAAGTGGTTGCGCCAATGGTGCGCTATAGCCAGAGTTAAGGCGGGGAGCCCCTCGGAGACTTACCTCCTTCAAGCGTTAAATGCAAAATGGCCAATGAAAGCTCATAGAGACTGGGTTGCGAAGAAGCTATGCCCTCTCCAGTTCCTGGTCTCTTTCCCGTCACCGGAGAAGGTGAGCGAAGTAACCGGGATGGGCACCATCAACTTTGGACACTTCAAACTGGGATTCTTCGCATTGTCACCTAGCTTCGGAGCGGAGCTACCACAGGGGGAGAAATACTGGATATGGATTCATAATGTACCGCTCCACTTTTGGAAACGAGAAGCCCTACAAGAAATCATCGAAGACTTCGGATCCATCGAAGATATAGACGAGAAGACAGTACGCCACTCGGAGATTGTCTCCGCTAGATTCTTATATGGAGTGCTGACATCGCATTGATGCCCCGCTTTGCCAAACTCCACTCCTACGAGGAATCCTATCTGATCCGATTCATACTCGATAGGTGAGTGGAGTCAGAGGCGGAACTAACGGCCATCACGTCCCCCATTCCCCCCTCGGCACTCAGAGACAACCACTCCTACAGACAAGTGGTCTCCACTAAGTGGGATCTGACCATAGATAGGGCCCACGAGGTGGAGCGAGCTCACAGAGAAATCATCAGGGCGGCGAGAGGGAAAGAGCACAGCCATGAGAACACGGCGGAAGGATCAGTACCATGGCATGTCTCTCCAATCAAAGGTGGTCGACAAGGAGGTTTGACCATCAGATCCAACGACCCAGATCCAATGCCTCCAAAAGATACAATAAACCAAGCAAATCCAATGGTGGACCAGCTCAAATTACCGGATTCGGAAAGGATCGGTACCCAAAAAAGAGATCCTCGAAAGGAGGAACAAGAAAAACCCCAAAATAGCAGTCAACACCATGGAGTTGGTAGTGGAAAGCTGCGAGATGAGGCAGACTGGGCAAAAGCTGAAAAGGGCAGAAATCTCTTGGAAAGCACCATGCAAAACGACATGCAAGGTCGAGGTCAGAAAGGACTGGAGTTGGTGGCTTTAGGAGGAGAGGGGCTGAAGGAGACTTCCATTTTGGGGAAGACGACGACAGATGTCAGAGAACCCACTCCAAAGAGAAGCACTACAAGGTCAGAGAGTGGTGAACAGGGAAAGAAGAGAGCTCAAAGTAGTAATGAGCAGAAGAGAGATAGAAGCGACCAGAGCTTCGTAAGGAAAAAAGAAACATCTGCTTTGGCGCTTAAGGAAAAAGAAACAATCACTTTGGCGCTTAACCCATCGAATCCCCCGCCTCTAGCCTCGATACTCACCCCCTCTGCAACAACCGCAGCGTCCCCAACCATATGAAGCCACGTGGCTAGGGGGGTGAGAGTACCGCCCAGTTGAAACAGCCTGTGCGCTCGATTTTCGAGAAAGGGGATAAGATGTACCGCGGAGGAGAAAAAAGAAATCTTATCGATGCTGTTCGATGTGGTGGGCTAGATAGGGAGTGTCTTATATAGGGATGGCAACTGGGCCGGGTCAACCGGCGACCCACCCGCGACCCGGCCCACCAACCCGACCCGTTAAAATGCTTCGCGGGTTCGGATCGAACCCGGTGAACACTACCGGGTCGACCCGGGTTGCATTTTTCGCGAATCGAATTCGCGAAACCCGGCCCACGAACCCGGCCCAACCCATGAATTTGACCTGCCAACCCGCGGGTTTCGACCCGTTCGACCCGTGAAGGGGCGAACGGTCGAAAATCTGGCCGTTTGGGGACAGAGCCGTTTACAACGGCTCAAAGAGCCGTTTGGCTTCCCCCCCCCCCCCCCCCACTTATTTAGCCTATAAATATCTCCCAAAATTCTCATAAAAAATCACACCTCACTCTCTTACTCTCTCTACTATTATACATCATTTGTAAAGAATTTTTGAACAATTGTAGTATTCATCAAATAAGTGTACAAGGAGGCATATACACGATCAAATTTCGGTCGTATCGGAAACAAAATTCAACGTCTTCAACGTCTTCAACTCTCTTCAACCCTCGTCAAATCTACTTCAACCTCTTCTCAACTCTTCAATTGCGGAATCGGCAAAGCGCTCCTCCATCTTTTCTATTCTATTCTTATTTTAGTGGTTTTTTTTGCATACGCGTATTCCACGGTGAACGGTATCAAAATATCTCTATCTCTCTCGTTAATTTTTTTTTGCGTTGTAGTTAAAATTATTGTTCATTTTTTTGAACTTCTCTATCTCAACCCTCTTGTTTTTTAGATTTTTTTTGTATAATTCACCGCTCCTATATTGTATATTTTTTTTTTACATACTTTACTTTAGCACATTACTACATTATGTCTAGCTCACGCGGTAGCGGTCGTAGCGGACAAGATTTCTTCTCCTCTTCACGTAGGCCACCAATTGTCCCAACTAGTGAGCCTGCCCAAGATTACATTGATCCTACTATGGAACAATAGGGTACACACGACATGGATGTTGTAGGTGACATTGAATTAAAAGACGAACAACAACAACAACAACCCGAAACCACACAACCCCGTAGTAGTAGGAAAAGTAGAGGAGAAATTAGCGATTGGCATAAGTTTTATGATTATATCCCGGACGAACATACTCCGGATATAGGTTTGAAAGTGTGTAAAACATGTAGTAAAACATACAAATTCAAGAGGGGTGATGACACCGGTACAATTAGTAGGCACATACAACATAATCATAAAGAACTTCTTGATCAAATACAAGGCCAACAAAAAATCAACCCTAGGACCGGTCAAGTAGATATCCACCCTTATGATCCCGAATTTGTTCGTCGGAAAATAGCCCGATTAGTCATTAAGGAAGAGTTGCCATTTTCCTATCCCGAGAGTAGGAACTTGGAAAATTTTAATCAAACGGCCTTAAACCCTCATTTTAAAAGAATTTCGAGAAATACTTGCAAATCGGATTGTTTTAAAATGTATGTTGAAATGAAGGACGCGTTGATTGCAATTTTATGGAGTTTAACTCGTAGGGTTAGTTTAACTTCGGATTGTTGGACGGATGTCAACAATATTCCAACGATGGGAATAACCTGTCATTGGATCGACAATGATTGGATTCTTCAAAAAAGAATCATATCACTTGCGGCGTTGCCGTATCCCCATAGTGGCGCTGAAATAGCAAACCGTATTATAGAAATTTGTGATGTTTTTCATATTCGCGATAAAATTATGGCTATTAGTTTTGATAATGCATCTAACAACAATGTAGTAATTACTACTTTAAAATCTGTATTAAACCCTCAATCTGACAATATTTTTCATGTTAGATGTGCATGTCATATTATAAATTTATGTGTTCAAGATGCATTAAGAATAGTTGATCCATATGTACATAAAATTAGAAATTGTGTACATTTCATTGCATTAAGTCCAAGCATTTTACAAGAATGGAAAGCTTGGTGTAGGGTTAGAAATGTTCCTTTTAGAAAATTTCCAAAGGATGTTAGACACCGATGGAATTCTACTTTTGATTTACTAAATGTTGTCACCAAATATAAAACAGTTGTAAATGATTTTTGTATCGCAAAAAATATGCACAATTTTGAAATGACTCCCCCCGATTGGTTTTTTGCCGAATCTTTGTTGAAATTTTTAGAACCTTTTAAAACCACAACTTTAAAATTTTCAAAAACATATGAATCTACTTCTAGTAGCATTTTTATTGAATTAGTTAGCATGATGCAAATATTTAACGAAATGTTAAATGATGCCTATATTAGTGAAATTGTAATACCTGCATTTCTAAAATTTTTGAAGTATTATTTTTCTCCTCCTATGTTGATTTGTGTTGCTACTGTTATGGATCCCCGTATCAAATTAGAAGGTATGAAGAATTTGATACAAATATTTTTTGGATATTTAGAGGACAATGTAGAATTAACAATTGATTGCGCTACTTTTTTAGTTCAGTTTGAATCTACGTTAAATAACTTGTATGATTATTATGATAGACGTTTTGCTTCTAGTAGTAAAACTTCTGTAGTTAGTTCTTCTTCTGGTAGTTCTAAAGGTAAGGGTAAAAGTAGAATTGGTGATAGAACATTTAGTTTACTTGAACAAATTCAATCTAAAAAACGTAGGACTAATCAACCAAATGAATTAAATTGGTATAACCAACAGGATACTGAGCCTACTCTTTTGCACTAGATATTTTACAATGGTGGAAAGAACATGAACACACTTTTAGTATTCTATCAATTATGGCTAAAGATTTGCTAACTCCTCCTGTCTCTACAGTTGCTTCTGAGAGTGCATTTTCTACAAGTGGCAGGGTTCTATCTGATTACAGGAATCGGTTGAAGCCCGAGGCGTTGGAGATGCTTGTTTGCACAGAAGACTGGCTGAAGGCTGAAGATAGGACGCAAGGAAAAGCACTATCAAGTTCTACAAGTGGGAGCAACTCGCCCGAAGAACAACAACAACAACAACAACAACAACAACAACAACAATAGCTTTGCTTGTTATGTCAAATTAGAAAACTTGTACTCAATTAAAATTGTATATAAGAAATATATTATTGTATAAAACTTATTTGTGAATTGAATTCTTCATTTCGTTGTAAATTGTTAAAATTGTATAACTTAAATTCATATAAATAATATTTCAAAATTTGTTGTCAATTTCACTCTTTCAATCTTATTATTATTATTACGATTTTTATTGTTTATTAGTACTATTACTTACTTATTATTATAATTAAACATCATTTGGGGATATTTGAAGAATTGTAGTATTATTACTTATTTGTATTATTACTGAATTACATACTTAGTATTATAATTAAACATCATTTGGGGATATTTGAAGAATTGTAGTATCATTACTTATTAGTATTACTTACTTAGTATTATAATTTTTGAAGAATTGCAGTATTCATCAAACAAAGATATGGTTGTTTGTATACATCATTTGTAAAATTATTATTATTATTATTTTAAATTAAGCTACCCAAAAAAAAAAAAAAAATTAAACGGGCCAACCCGCGGGTCGACCCGGCCCAACCCGGGTTGAATCCTAAAGGGTTCACGGGTTGGGCGAGCCACCCAAACGAATACTTAGCCCGGCCCGGACCAGCCCGTATAAGATTGCAACCCGGTCCGGCCCGGCTAAGCATTCGTGCCAATCTGTACGGGTTGGGCCTAGCCCGGCCCACTCGACCCGTTCGCCATCCCTAGTCTTATAGGCGTTAGTGGGTCCAAAGAAGGGCCCAAAATGCATATTATTGCTTCTAAGCCAAGTATAACTATAAATTTGAACAATCAGGTACAACTTCAGATGGGTAGTGGGCCCATCGAGGGGTCCGCGATAGGAAGCACCGCTATTCTTGTAGAATCATCATCAATTGGTGGGCTCAACGAGGAGTCCGCGATGAGAGAGTTTACTCTATAACTGGAAATTCAGCATGCAGATAGTGATGAGGACCTGGAAGGGCGCTTAAATCTGGACGAAGAATTCTCATTTACAGATGAGGAGTCAGAGGATCTAGAGTTTATTGCAGATACACAGAGGGAGATCTCGCCAGAGATGGTCTTGTCCACACTTCCAGAATCAGCACCTGGATATAGTACTGGAACATCTAGCAGGACAGTTGGGTTCAGGGTACAGCGGTCGTCTAAGAGGGATCATGTGGAGTCCTTGAATGACTATATGGAGGTGGTGGCGACGGCCAAAGCTGCAAAATTCGACGACGGGGGTACGAGAATTTTTTTAGCTACTATATTAAATTTCATGTCAGATTCTGATGTTTTTATCCTAGCTCAAACCTGTGGATTAGAGGTGTGCGACATAGAATGTAATGCTCTACTACTCAATAAAATTAGGGGTTGGGAAACTGAACGGGTTAAGACTAGTTATTAGAAAGACCTTGGATCCAGCTCTGGGTTGACGGAGGTCTTAGAGGAAGAAGCCTGTCCCACACCTGCACCAACGATCAACCCAGACACAGTCCCCCAATAAATATACTATTCTAGAATGTTAGGGGGCTGGGGGATAGGGGGAAGAGAGATATGGTTAGGGACGTCATTAACAACTCCAAGGCGGAAATGGTTGGGTTACAGGAGACCAAACTCGTGCACGGGTTTAAACTCAAAACAGTAGGGGGCAACAGAATCAAGGAATGGGTGCTACGCCCGTCCGCAGGAGCTTCGGGGGGGGGGATTGCTGTTGGGTTCAACCCGGATATTTTCACTTGTACCGAGGAATACAGTGTAACATTCTCCCTAACTATCTGACTGAAACGATAGGTCTGATAATTGGGTACAAACAATCACTGTTGTTTATGGGCCGAACGTGGCTACAGATCGAGACGCTTTTTGGCAAGAGCTTGTCGATATTCGCCAATGATGGTCGGGAGCTTGGATTGTTGGGGGGACTTCAACATTACCAGATTTGCTTTTGAGCACAAGGGAAGAGGCTCCAGCGACAGACATAGAAAAGAGTTCAATAGGGTGATCACGGAACTGGAGCTGATCGATATCCCAATTAATGACAGACTATTTACATGGTCAAACATGCAAGCTGTTCCGATTATGGCCAAATTGGACAGGATACTAGTATCGATGGATTGGGAGGCTAAATTCCCATTAGCAACCGCTAGATCGATCCCTAGACCTACGTTAGATCATACACCGATCCTACTTGATGCTGGGGTACAGAGAGCTCAAAGGCCTAGGAAGTTCAGATTTGAGAAGGCCTAAGCTAGAAATCCAGAGATTTCACCACATGGTGATGGAAAATAGGGCGCTCCCAACTACTGGTACGGATGCTGCATCCCGATGGTGTGAAAAAATCTGCAGATTGAGAAAGCGGCTGCGTAGATGGAATCGATCTAGATTCTCGACCATCTGGTGTGCAAAAGATTCCTTTTTAGAAGGAATTGATGAGCTAGAAAGATTGGAAGAAACGAGAGTCATGTCATAAGATGAAAGAAACAGGCTACTAGAGCTCCGAGAAAATATTGCCCATCTTTATAAGTTGGAGGAGATCAAACGGCAACAAAGGTCGAGGATTTCGTGCCTCAAAGAGGGAGACACGAATACGACCTACTTCCACCGAGTGGCAAGCGCAAGACGTAGATCCAATCTAGTCTTGTCAATACAGACGGATACGGGAACATCGCAAGACGAAAATATGATTTCCAAAACCTTTCAAGATTACTACAAGATCGAGCCTCTTTGGGAAGAAGACTGACTTCAGGATCCCACATAGGGATGATTACTGGCAGGCATACCAGAACGAATCAGCGCAAACATTATCCACTTTGGAAGCACCTTTCTCGGAAACGGAAGTGGAAAAGGCCATCTCTCAAATGAGAGCAGACAAGTCATATGGGCTAGACAGCTTTCCAATGATGTTCTTCAAAATGTTCTCGAAAGAAATTAAAGGGGACATTATGGCGTTGATGGATAAATTTTTCCACAAAAACCTCAGTTTGGGCATATTCAACTTTGCAGAATTAGTTCTGATACCTAAACGGGAGGAGTCTACGAGAGTGGGGGATTTTAGACCGATTAGCCTCATAAAATGCTCGGTTAAGATCATCACAAAAGTCCTAGCCATCTGCCTAGGAAGTATAATTAGCAAGACCCAGAGGGATTTCATCAAGGGCAGATGTATCCTAGACTGTGTGGCCACCGCTGAACAAGTTATCCGACACTGCCATATGGGCAACTCTAAGAACTTCCTCCTCAAACTGGACTTTGAGAAAGCATACGACTTCGTCGACTGTGAGTGCTTGTTGGAAGCTCTCAGAGGGAGAGGGTTCGGGGTTAAATGGATTCGGTGGATCAAACAGTGTTTATACACTAGTAAAACGGTAATCTCGGTGAATGGGCGGCCGGGTCCACCGTTTTCGTGCAAGAAGGGACTCCGACAGGGGGATCCGCTATCACAACTTCTATTCACTATTGTAGCGGATGTGCTGAGGGGCATGCTAGGTAACTGTCGGAGAAAATGTTGGATAACGCCCGTGGCTAGCAGCACCTTTAATCAAGGGTGCACGATTCTTCAGTATGCTGATGACACCCTACTCTTTGGTAACGGGACCAGGTCAGAAACAGTCTGTTTTAAAGGGGTCCTCCACTATTTTGAAGCCTGGTCAGGTCTCAGGATAAATTTCCACAAGAGCGTTTTGATTCCAATTACACTATCCGATGTAGAAGCACGGGAACATGCTACTATACTAAACTGTATGACAGACGAGTTCCCAATCAAATACTTAGGGCTCCCACTCAGACCAGGAAAGCTTACTAAGATGGACTGGCTACCTATCATAGACAGGGTGGAGGATAGATTGTTTTGTTGGAAAGGAAAATCGCTTTCCTTCGGGGGCAGAGTCGTACTTATCAATTCAGTGTTGTCTAATCTGTCCATTTACTACATGTCATTTTTTGAGCTGCCTAAATGGATAATCCAAAGGATTTACTGAATCCGAAAGCGGTTCCTCTGGAAAGGGGCGGACTCGAATAGGGAGGGTTACCACCTGATCAAGTGGGGTATTGCATGCATGAAGAAGAGACCTGGAGGGCTAGACATCATCGATTTAAGAGATATGAACCTTGCCCTATTGGAAAAATGGTGGTGGAAGGTCTTCCACCACAGCGGAGAAGGATGACAGGACCTCATTCAACCATACCTCCGGAGAAAAGGTACAAGAAGTTTAGGCTTCCGGGTAGGGTCTAGAGTCTCTCGCTTCTGAAAAGGAATTACCAAAGCGAGCGGGCATTTCAACTCAGCAGTTGCATCGACTATTGGTAATGGACGATCCACCAGATTCTGGTGGAACAAATGATGTGGCGCCCATACCCTTAAGGAGACCTTCCCGGATCTGTATAAGAAAACAGCTTGCCCGAATGTATCTGTGGCCGAGACATGGGAAAAGAAGCAATTGGAGACCGTCTTTTCGAGGACCTCTAAACCCAGGTTTACATCAGCAACTACATGAACTGCAAACACACATTATACGGAATGGGTCGATGTGTGCGCAAGGCCCAGATCAGTTGCGCTGGGGATTAGAGACCAAAGGAGCTTTCACTGTTAGGTCTCTAAACCACCGAATTCACTATCGAGGATGCGGACCCAGCTGGGCACAGGTGTTATGGAGGGCCAAAACACCCCTTAAAGTAAGGGTCTTCCTCTGGCTAGTGCGCAATAATGCAATCCTCACCAGAGAGAACATTTGTCAAAAGACAACCCCAGATAGCGACCAACTGCGGATTCTGTAACATACATACGGAGAATCTGAATCACCTTTTCATTCACTGTCAAAGGAGTAAGGTAACTATGGTAGAGGTATTACGGGCCTTAGGGATAAGTGACTACCCCAGCGAATACGAGGATTTATGGATTGACCCCAAATTTGCCTCGGTATGCCACGAAATGAAGGATGCTTGGTACATAGCCATTGCGGCAACTACTTGGGTGTTATGGCTAGATAGAAATAATTTTTATTTTCGTGCTTCATGTAATAGTATTTCTAGTAATCTTACTCATATCATGTATCTTATTTCTTTTTGAGCCACAGCTGCTGCCACAAGAGCAAGAGGGAGGATTGCTAGAGTCTTCTAGGTGGAAGAATTTGATGATGAGGAGGTCGAGTTTGGACTGACACTGGATTGAGGGGTAGGCGCCCCTTATGCTCACATAATACATCGGATTCCTACAGGCCGCAACTACCTCTACTTTGCTTTCTGTTTCGACCTACTGTACTTTTGGTTATACTTTGTATGGATGGTTAGACCCACCCTCCAGGATTTTGTTGGGGGGTTATGTTTTATTTTCTGCACTGTACTTTTGTATCTCTCCCGGTTCACTGGGGTTGTTTTATTAATTTCTTATTAATAAAACAGGGTGGCGTTATTCCACCTTTAACCTCCCAAAAAAAAAAAAAAAAAACCAATCAACATCAACCAACAACATAAGCATCAACACTACAAGTTTCTCAACTCTCTGTACCTTCATTCTTCAACAAACAATTTACGCTCATACGGTATTTTCGTTTTTTTATAATTTTTAGAATTCTAATTTTTTTGTTATAATTTATTTCTCATAATTTGATTGGATTTTCTTCTTCTTCTTCTTTTTAGATTTTTTGGTAAATTGGTAAACATACACTAGAACAACAATTTTATAGCTTTTCTTTTAATTGCTTTGTAGAATAATTTTCATAACATACACTACAATTAATTTTATAGTTGTTCTTTTATTTTCTTTGTAGAATAATTTTCATAACATACATTACAATTAATTTTAAAACATACACTACAATTAATTTTCATAACATACACTAGTTTATAAGGCATCTAACGGATCACGTGGTAGACATAGTAGCCAAGAGTCTACTAGTAGTCGTCGCATTCCTACCATTCCTCTTTCATATGTAGATAGTGAAGAAACACTTTAAAATTATGATACTATTCACGATATTCATGAAACACACACGAAATAAGTAGAAGTAGAAGTAGAAGACATAGAACCACAACCATCGGAACAAGGCTCATCTCAATCCCGTAAAACAAGAGGGATCAAATCCGAAGTGCACAAATTTTTTGACTTCGTCCCTTCACAAAATGATAAGAATAGAGGATTAAAAATTTATAAGAAGTGTCAAACACCGTATAAGTTTAAACTAGGAACGGGAACAGATACACTTCAATGACACTTAAGTAAATGTCAACCCGAATTTTCTAAAGACACTCTCACACAACAAAAAATACACCCTAAGACCGGCCAAATAGGTAGTCATAGCTACGATCACGATTTCATTCGTAGAGAAATTGCTAAGTTAGTAATTAGAGATGAATTATCTTATTCATTTTGTGAAAGTAGGAATGTAGAGATCTTTGCATAAACCGCATTAAACCTCCATCATAAAAAAAATTCTAGGAATGTAGTAAAGGGTGATTGTAAATTAGTTTACAATGAGGCTAAAGATTTTTTAGTAGCAACACTTACGTCACTAAACACTAGAGTCTCTTTGACATCAGATGGGTGGGTAGGAGTGAACGACGTTCCAATGATGTGTGTAATATGTCATTAGATATATTCCGATTGGATACTTCAAAAGAGGATAATTTCATTCGGATTTGTTAGGTACACACATAAGGATGAGATAATTGCCACACACATCATGAAAGCATGTAACACTTATGGTATTTTTGATAAATTTTTTGCTATTAGTTTTGATAATGCCTCTAATAATACTAAGGCAATTGCTAGTTTGCTAATTACACTTAATCCTTTAGAACTAAAATTTTTTCATGTTTGGTGTACTTGCCATATTTTAAATCTTTATGTACAAGATGCACTTAAATATGGATACGGTAAAATTGAGGCAATAAGAAATTGTGTTCATTTTATTATGTTGAGTGGTCCAATATATCATGCTTTTCATGATTGGTGTCAACTTAGGGGAATTGTATTTAAACGTTTTCCTAAAATTATTAGACATTGTTGGAATTCAACTTTTGATTTATTAAGTGTTGTTCTTCACTATTGTTTTAATCTTAAAGAATTTTGTATTGCAATGGGTATGCAAGATTGTATGTTAGATGATGGTTTTTGATTTTTTGCCGATAGTTTGTACAAAATTTTAGAACCTTTTAATGATGCTACTTTATAATTTTCAAAAACATATACATCTACATCGAGTGGTATTTTACTTGCAATTGTCACTATGATGACAACAATTAAAGATTTGGTAAATGACGCTTTCATTGGAGAAATGGTTTATGCCGCTTATATTAAAATGTTAAAATATTTTCATCCTCTTCCTATGTTATATTATGTAACTAGTGTAATGAATTCCATGATTAAGTTAGATGGCACAAAAAATCTAATTGAGATTTTTATACTTATGCTCCACACGAAGAAATAAATGATTTTGACGATGTTGTTTTCATTACAAAATTTTAAAATGTTTTGAATAGTTTATATGATAATTATGATAGAATTTATTCATCTAACACTACACAAATATAAAATGTTAGTTCTTCTTCTTCTATGTTATCGAAGAGAAATGGTCTTGCCACTAGTAGTGTTTTAAATCTCTTAAAATCAAAAAAATCAAGAACTAATTCACCAAATGAGTTGAATTGGTATAATGCACAAGCTCCCATTGATGATGTAGCAGATGTGTTTTCTTTTTGGAAAACTAATGAACATATTTTTAGTATTCTTTCTCGCATGACTAAAGATTTGCTAACGGTACCGATGTCAACCGTTGCATCGGAAAGTACTTTTTTTCTTGGTGGCAGGATTATGAGCCCGAACAGGAATCGCTTAATTACAAAGAATTTAGAGATGTTGGTATGCGTTGAAGATTGGATGAAAGCAGAAGAGGAGATTCAGGACTTACAAGAATCACAAAACGGATCAACAAGTAGCGACGAATGAAGAAATAGTAGAATTTAATTTGTATAATGTATTAATGTAAATATTTGGAAAAATTTAGGGGGATGAAATTCTATATTTAGGTTAAGTAGAAGTGCACGCCAATAGTCTAATGTCTTCTCTTCAATCTAAATAAAGCTCATCTCGATCTCTAAAAATCAAATAATTCCCTTATTTTGTAATTTTATCTAATTTGTATGAAATCTTATTCATGAACTTGATTTTATTTAACATCATGTAATTTATCAAATCAATTAAAATTTGGTTTTAATTTCTTTTATTTATTAGTCCTTTTCAATTATTATGAAATATTGAAATTAATATTTAATACTTGATCTTTCGTCTTCTAAAAAAATACACTAATTAAATCGACCCGACCCGACCCGCGAACCGGTCCGGCCCCCACCCTATGGGCCGGGGGCCGGGTTCGGGCCAAGATTTTTGCAAAGAGGCCCGACCAGCATATTGAGGGAGCCCGACCCTTGTTGGCCCAGGACCGGGCAAAGCCCGGACGGTTCTGGCCCAGCCCGCCCGGCCCGAATGCACCCCTAGTCGAATCGGTACTTCCTGCTACTTGTCTCTAGCTGTTTGTTCGTTTGTTTTCCA
The DNA here is from genome assembly GCA_017893485.1 of Hemerocallis citrina. Classification (NCBI taxonomy): domain Eukaryota; kingdom Viridiplantae; phylum Streptophyta; class Magnoliopsida; order Asparagales; family Asphodelaceae; genus Hemerocallis; species Hemerocallis citrina. Next base: position 185,708,448 of record CM030358.1, on the reverse strand, counting down.
AACTAAATAGGGTCACAGGTTTTCTATCTCTAATTAATCAAATTTTGTTGGATTATATTTCTATAGGATTTATTGAGTACAGCGCTGCCTGCCCCCCCCCCCCCCCCCCCCCCCCCCCCCCACCTTGAGGTGGCGACAGCCTCAGACCCTTATTTTTTTATTATAATTTTAGAAATCTCAAATATATATTTTTCTTATAAATATATGCATGCATTTTATACGTAAAAAAATTATATTATAATTAGGAGCTCCCAAAATAATTATTTGAGCTTTTCAAATAATTATTTGAGCTTTTCTTCTTGGGCTTCCAGAAACTTAGAGTCGGCCCTAATTGAGTAATAGAACCTAGGAAAGACAAGATAGATACTGGAGAAAGTTGATATATCTCTAATCTCTAATATTATAATGGGAGAGTTGGAGTTGTCATTTGTCAACATACAAATCCGTGCGTTGCACGTGCAACTCCAACTCTTCCATTAATTACAACAAAAACAAATAAATAAAAAAGTCCACATATTTAAAACGTGCAACGCACGTGCAAAACAATTTTAGAATATTTTTTTTAACACTAAACATACACATGTTGCACGTACAACTCAAATTCTACTTATAAATACGTGCATTGCATGTACAAATTGTAGCTTTCTCTTCAAAATATTTTTTCCAATTACGAGCAAAGCATATCCAACTCCTAAATTATTTTTTAACACATATATCACACGTAAAAATTATCCGACTCTTATCAAAACGTGCATTCCCGTGAAAAATACTAGTATAAAATAAAATAAGAGTCCATGCATGATGCGTGAGGCATGCATATATAGTGCCAAGAAACTGCACGTTGATTAAAATGTTAGAAAAGTTACTGTTTAATTGAAAGCACTGTCTGATTTAAATTTTATATATTATTACTATCCCCTAAATTCCTAATGTTAATGTAACATAATTAACTTGTGCCGTCTACTTGTCGGACTCGGACTCTATTTCGGTCATCCTAATTATGTAAAACATGGATGTATATCATGTATTCATGTACAAGTTACTTATTTGGTTTAGCATTTTTTATTATTTTTTTTCCGGAAAGCCAAAAACGTGTTTGGTTAGGATGTTTTGTGAAAAAGAGTTTTTACAAAACTCCAACTTTAGTCATTCTCTCTCTACACGAGCGCAACCATACATTTTTTAAAGAATATTTTTGAAAACTCCAACTTGTTTGATTAGAGTGTTTTTAGAAAATTATTTTCAAAAAATTGTTTTTAAAACAACAAACCAAACGCCCTCTCTTAAGATGAAGAAAATCTCACACAGAGGTAGGTAATTTCTTCTGTAACTTCTTTTTATACAGAGTGAACATAAATAAATTATTTAGTGGGATAGCTCATGTATGGTTTACATCATTCATTTGTACAGAGTGAACATAAACAAATTATTTAGTGGGATAGCTCATGTATGGTTTACATCATTCATTTTGACTTTTAGATTATTGAATTCCAACAAAGATATCAACTAGTTTATAATTAACTACTTTACTTTGGAATATAAATGAATTAGAATTATGCAATCTATAAGTTAAAAATCTTTAAAATATATAGGTGTGCGTCTTAAACATGATGATGAATGTACAAATTAATCGTCACCCAAGACTTAGAATTTGCCAAACCTTACCACCTTTCACATAGTTGAATTTTGACATGAATTTTGCAAACCGCACTACCTCCACCACAAAATAAAGTGTTTTTGCAGGCAGTTTTTCGCCGGCGTTTAACGAAATGCAGGAAAAGAACCTTACGAAAATCCACTTGGTCTTTTCCTATGTTTTTTACCGGCATTTTCAAAAACATTGGAGTAGATTACACTTATCCCGACGTTTTCTCGAAAAACTTCGGGATAGGCCCTCCTTTTAAATCCATAAATCCCCAATTTTCTTTACATTGTCCTCTTTGTCCAAACCCTAGCTCCAGCCGACGCCAACAGTCCCCGTTGTCATCATCCTCTGTCTCCTCAACTCGCCATCGTCTCCTCCTTACATCGCCATCGTCATCTCCGCTCCTCTCACTTCCTCCTCGATTTTCAAGCCTCACACCTGTAGCCAGACCTTAGTTCATCCTTGATTTTCCCGAGCTCGACACCGATTATTGCCTCCACTGGTGCAGGGTTCTCCTCACATTGTCGTCGTCGTCTCCTCTCCCCTCCCTTTCTCTTCGATTTTCGAGCCCAATACCGGCAACAAATTTGGGTAATCCTTTTTCTTTCTTTTTTTTGTCTACTCATCAAATTTTTGGTTCTCGAATAATCAAAATATTTTGATTTTGTTTGTAAATTGCATTTATATACATTAGTTTGTGAATTTGGGATGTTGGAATTTTGGAGTGGGTGTGAGGAATGAAGAATGAATTTGGGATGTTGGAATTTAGGAGTGGGTGTGAGGAATGAAGAACACCCCCAGTGAAGACCAACACTTAATTGATATGATTTTGATGTCAAATTGATAGGGTATTTGATAAATGGTCATCAATTTGGGAGTAAGTTGCATTATGAACTCGCAAGGTAGAATGAAAATTAAAACATATAAGTCACATACAGGGGTATATCTGAGTTGCAGGGGCCCTTCGGTTACGAACTAAGCTGTGCGAACTCAGCTTACGAACTAAGCTGTCGGCCGTTGGATCCAAAATTTGAGATTTCGATCACTATGATTGAATATCAGATTATCAGAGTTGAGAGCGGGGGTAATTTCGTAATTTTACCCCCGCCTTCCCTTAGACCCCGCTCACCCTTTCGCTCACTTCGTTTCTCAATCCCATTTCATTACTCGAATATTCCCCCCCAAAACTGCCCTCTCTGGCGAAACCCTAATCCCCTTCAAATCGTCGTCTCTCAACCTCAAACCTCAAATCCACTTCGTAGCCGTCATTGCGAACTCCCAAACAAAGTGGTGAAACCCTATTCCCCTTCACTCCGTCGTTTCTCAACCTTCCGAACCAAATCGAAACCGTAAGCCCCCCCCTTTACCGTGCTTCCATCTGTCGTATTTCGAACTCAAACCCAAATCGGAAGACCCCCTTCTTCCTCTCTCAGTGTGAGTGAAACCCTAACGAAACCCTAACGAGTGCTCTCTCTCTCCTCCAATAGCTCCATCGATTTTTCATTTGGCTCGCCTTTGGTTGCGATCCTCTGTGTGCGAACACAGCTTGTGAAAACCTGCGGTTGCCGTTGGATCCAAAATAGCTCCAAATGGAAACCATAGGGTTTTCATCAGGTATAAATTTAGATTTTTTTGGCTGCGTTTTTCTTTTTCTTCCTTGAATTTGTACGAAACCCAATGGGGTTATTTTCTAATAGAGATTGAATGTTTTGTTTGAATTTGTAGGAAGAGGTTGAGCTTCACTGAGTCTTTCTTCATAGCTTGATTTCGACTATGGATATATTATTGCCAGTACACTGATGCTTGATATCAATTGAGGGAAGTGTTTGATTATGACTATTCCCTTTTAAAAATTTTAATTGGTTACTTTATTGCATTTTGGTATAGGTAGTGATGACAATCTAGAAATTACAAACAGTTGTAGGTATTTTCCTGCTTCTTCTGTTTGACAAGCATTTGTACGAACAATTCGTAACGGAAGGCTACCCATATAGAGTACAATGAGTGCAGCATTTAGTTTGTTTACTCACTATTTCCACCATGTTTGATTTGTATTTGACATCTTCTAAGAGGTTTTATTTATTCAGATTATGGTTGTAACTAGTTGGCATGGCATAATAATGCAGCCGTAGTGAGATCATGCATCTGAATAAGTGCTATACTAAATTCTGATTTTATTTGATGAGTTTTCCGCAATTTGGTTGAGTTGAAATATGAGTTGAAACTTAAACAAAAAATGAGTTGAAACTGAAACTGAAATATGAGTTATTATTCTAATTGTGGTTGCAACTAGTTGGAGTGGCATAATAATGCAGCTGTAGTGAGATCATGGTTATGAATAAGTGGTTGGGACAACATATGTGCTATACTCATGCTTGATTATATTTGACTTGTTTCATAATAACTTATTATGTGCAAGGTTGTTCTGAGCCTATATGTACTTCAATTGTTTACAATTTACGGTGATAATAGTGCAGTCCGATATTGCTAAGCTTTTTATGTTATTTTTTGTAGGGGGGTTGGAGCACTTCCCTCATTTTGCTACGTGACAGAGCTTCGAGCTGTTTCGTTTCAGCATCAGCAGCGCCAGAATTCCGACATTTTTTTTCATCTTTTAGTTTATACTGTTAGGCCTCGATTTTGTATATTGATATTCGACTGTATAATGTAATACGAGGTTTGAGTTTGTATACTGTAAATTTTTGGTTTAATGAAAAATGAGTTGTATTTGAAACTAATATATGAGTTCAAACTGTACTTGGGTCATTGATATAAAAATGGTATACCTCACTTCATCCTAGATGGATTGCTGGTGCTGCACTTGGGAGATAGCTAGTGAGTGAGCTGTGTAATTTATATTGCAAGTTTTTAGTTGATGATGATTTAGGTGGATATTGAACCATGCTCCTGTTGTTATTATTTAAAAATTATGGAAGCATCTTTCTTTGGGTTCAAACAGTGTTGTAGATCAGCATGGATGAGAACCTCGAGTTTTTTGATATATTAGTATTAGTTTCTGTAGGTTTTTAAATTAGATTTGAATTTGTTTCTTTTCTTCCTTTAGTTTTGTTAAAGATGTTGGAGAGATTGGTTTTATATAGAAAAAAAAACTGAAAGCTTATGTTGAATTTTGAGCGAAGGATAATGGCAGGTGATTCAACAGGAACAGATGTTTGTTACCAAAAACGTTTAAGCAAATTTTGTTTGCTGATATAAGCTGATGGGTTTCTGTGAATGCGAGAACTGATATGCTGGCAATCTTATAGTTATTATATATTGTTGAATTCATTAGGTATATGTGCTGCAAGTATGTATAAGGGTATATGTTATGGTCATCTCGCTGTTTATAGATTTTTCAGAACACAAAATGCAAGAAACCTAGCAATGACCAGCTGCAAATTCAGAGTTATCCGTGGTGACGACATTGACGATGATCATATGTCCATGCGACAATGTTGACTGATCTCATTTGCAAAAGTTGTACCATCAAGCTATGGAATGATACTGCATCGCCATTCTTTAGCTTTGAACAGAGGTAGTGCAATGTACTATCCCAACAAATTGCTTATTCCTGCTGATTCTATACAAGTCAGAAGTTAATGATTATAAAGGAACAATCAGTGTATTCGTGAAAATTTCCAGGATGCATGGTTTCACAAAACTCAATATCAACGGTCCGCACGCTCAAGGTTTTGCAAAGTATCTTGTCTCGCACAAATAGAAAAGTGCACAAAAGACCCAACTAAACAGTATGCCAAAAACAATCTCAATGCGCTACGAAGAATTAATTAATAAAAGAACCTTGAATTCAAAGTATGGAAGAAAATGACTATTGACTACAATGGCAGCTGAGTTTATATTTCACAAATATAAAACCAGATGCTAAAGGCTAACAATTACTTGTTCATTGCCAATCAACATACAAATCAATTGGTAACATTTTTAAATAATAAAAAAAAATCGAGAAAAAAGTGATGAGGCTTTCAGAAAATTTCAGCTGTGCCCCTGAGACTCTGCTGCTCCCTATTCACCCAAGAAAAGAATCATACACATGGATAAGTCCCAAACGTCACAATAAAGGGGAAATTCAATTCAACCCACTAATAACAACACCAAAACCTAATTAGCAGCAAACCAAGAAACTAAAAATTGGGCAGTAATTTCAAGAATTCATTTAAAACCCTACAAAGTTACTAACTTTACCTACAGATCTAAAATTCGATAAATCAAGGACATCCAAAACAACGTAAAAACACAGCGGAATTCAACAACAAAAATAGGGCGAAATCTACCACTAAAACCCTAATTGAGAACACAACTTAGCATATTTTAAGTAAATGTAGGCTCAGAACACAACTTAGCATATGACAGGGATTTACATGGATTTTCAACTGAATCAAGCATGACTGAAAAGCATCATAATTATGTTCACATTTGGCTGCAATACTATGCCACGCCAACAAGTTGATCCATAATTTGATCAAAAATTTATAAATAAGGAGTTGCAACTGAAACAAAAAATGAGTTCACACTGAAACTGAAACATGAGCTGAAGCTGAAAATGAAATATGAGTTGAAACTGAAGCTGAAATATGAGTTCAAACTCAAACTGAAACAAAAATTTTGTTTATAAAAAACAAAACAATGTTTTCGCACGTAAGTCCGATATTCTTCAGCTTGTATAAAATATTCTTTGTCATCATTGCCTACTTATAAACAAAATAAAACATAGCCGATAATAAACTTCAGAATTGAACACACTAAAAAAAGAAGAACTTCCCTCAAGCAGCATTGTCATCGGTACTTTCTCCCGAGGAGTGATCTACTTCATGTCCATTGCGCCCACTAAAAAAAGAACCAAATACGTAGTTAAGCTGATAAGCAATTTAAAAATAGTCAATGTCTAAAAGATGTGGAATGTTTACCCCTCTAAATTGTTTGGGCAATTTCTTGAATCGTGTAGTCCGCGTGTACCACAAGCCTTGCACCATCTAGGCTTCCTTACTTTCTCTCTTGGGCTTCAATCGCTTCCCACTAGGCCTTCCTTTCGTATTGCATTGCTTAGGCTCCTCCACGAGAACTTTAGACTTTTCCATGGATTTTTCCAAATGCCGGTCCACTACTTTCGGGTTGTACAAGATGGAACCCTTCAATACTTTTGATCATGTTGTTCCGCATGAATTCGTAGCCTTCATTGGAAGCTAATCCAATATCAACTTGTTGTTGGGCTAATTTAGTCAACTCACGATAGCGAGAACCTAAATTCTCACTACTACCTTCATGAAGTCCTCTCCCATTAGTGAATATATTGCTTCTTCGGATTACATCTCGGGTCCATCTTCTTAAAATATATTGCTTTGGTAGTTCTTTGTGATCGGAGAATTTAAGATATGCCAAAAGATGCTTACAAGGAATGCCCACGAATTCAAACAACAAGCATGCACACATAGCCATTTGCGTCTCTTTAGAATAAGTCATCACTTTTGCATTTTCTGTTTCACCACACTTCTTCACTAGGTAAATAGCTTGATTCACATCTTCTTGCACCAAATTTACATTATATATTAAGCTTAATTTTAGTTCTTCTTGGAAATCATAAAAAATAACCAAAGAGTACACTTGCGCCATTTGTGCCTCTATATACCATTCGGTCTTCAATTTTGGTTTCTTCTCAATTGTACGATAATTTTTTTGAAGTTCTTGTTCTCTTTGTCTTGCAATGACTCTCTCGAATATTACGGCAAACTCATGTAGTGAGTACTTCTTTTGAGTATGTTTCTTTAAGAAAGCATTCATTCCCTCACTCCTTTGGGTACTTGACATTCCGGCCAAAAAATGTGGTCTATGATAGGCAGGGGTCCATTTCTCATGAATTTCAAATTTATCTTGCAACCACTTATTGTTTTCTACACCATACTTACAAAGCAATGATTTTCAATTTTCTTCAAAAGTAGTGCAATCATCAGAATTGTAGACAATATTCTTAAAAGCTTTCATAAACTCAACATCTTGGTTCATTTTAGGCACCTCTTGTGGTATCTTATCTAAAATATGCCAAATACAAAATCTATGGCGAATTTCAGGTAAAAGAGCTTTGATTGCAGCACTGATCCCACGATCTTGATCAGTGACCATGCCAAATGGTACATGTTTCATTGCTACTAACCATTTTTTAAATAACCATATAAATGAGGAAGCCGTTTCATCTGGGATGAACCCACACCCTAGAAAAACAGATTGCCAATGATGGTTGATTCCAACAAAGAGAACAAATAGCATTCCTATAACGGTTCGTGCTATATGTTGCATCGAAGGAAACTACGTCTCCAAATACTTCATAGTTCTTTCTAGCAATACCGTCGACCCAAATACAGTGACTCAACCGACCAAGCTCATCTAGTTGGAAATCATAAAAAAAAGTAGGATCTATTTCTTTTTGCCAATTGAAAAAATCAATCAACATTTGTCCATCGTGCCCTTTCATAGCCTCCCGTAAGTCTCTCTCATGATTTCTAGCATCGGTCTCGGTGAATCCAACCCTATCATGACCCCCCCTCGAATTTTCAAAAAAAATCATTTGTTTGCACATTGGAATATTAGCTTGTGTAAGTTGATCCATTATTACTTTAACGAATCTGACACATTACGATTTCGTGGTAACAAATGTCTTCTACCGGGTGACGTAAATACATGATTGTGTAATTCAGTAAGTGAATAAAGAACCCATGAATGTGTTTCTTCATTTAATTTCACACGAATTAATGCTTTGCAGTCGGATCTACTTGTAGTCCCCCGTCTAACATCATTAGGCTTACTATTCGAAATACCAGCTTTATTACAAACAAACGACTTATCCACTACAACGGTTCCCTTCAATTTGGTTGAACCCTTACGCATTTGAAAACCCCCACATGTAGCGTAATTGTTATAGAAATTTTCAGCTAGCTCTAAAGTATCAAAAGTCATACCGAGCTTTGGTTTTAGGTGGTCGTCTACAACCGGGATAAATTCACCTACTTGTACATTCAAAAAAATGTCACCGGCATTAGATCTCCTTTCATTAATATCCATACCTATTATCAAAGGAAAAGAAACAGAAACCAACACAACCAATTACTCAACAATTCTACATATTATTTCCAAAAATAATGAAACTGAAACATAAAAAACAAAATACCTATTTGGAAGAAGGAGGAGGGACAACAGAAGATTTTGGAGAGGTTTCGTTAGGGTTTCGCTCACACTGAGAGAGGAAGAAGGGGGTCTTCCGATTTGGGTTTGAGTTCGAAATACGACAGAGGGAAGCACGGTAAAGGGGGGGCTTACGGTTTCGATTTGGTTCGGAAGGTTGAGAAATGACGGAGTGAAGGGGAATAGGGTTTCACCACTTGGTTTGGGAGTTCGCAACGACGACTATGAAGTGGATTTGAGGTTTGAGGTTGAGAGACGACGATTTGAAGGGGATTAGGGTTTCGCCAGAGAGGGCAGTTTTGGGGGGGAATTTTCGAGTAATGAAATGGGATTGAGTAACGAAGTGAGCGAAAGGGTGAGCGGGGTCTAAGGGAAAGCGGGGGTAAAATTACGAAATTACCCCTGCTCTCAACTCTGATAATCTGAGATTCAATCACAGCGGTCGAAAATCTCAAATTTTGGATCCAACGGCCGACAGCTTAGTTCGTAAGCTGAGTTCGCATAGCTTAGTTCGTAACCGATGGTTACCCTTATTACTATCCCCTAAATTCCTAATGTTAATGTAACATAATTAACTTGTGCCGTCCACTTGTCGGACTCGGACTCTATTTCGGTCATCCTAATTATGTAAAACATGGATGTATATCATGTATTCATGTACAAGTTACTTATTTGGTTTAGCTTTTTTTATTATTTTTTTCCGGAAAGCCAAAAACATGTTTGGTTAGGGTGTTTTGTGAAAATTTTTTTTCACAAAACTCCAACTTCAGTCATTCTCTCTCTACACGAGCGCAACCTTACATTTTTTAAAAAGCATTTTTGAAAACTCCAACTTGTTTGGCTAGGATGTTTTGAGAAAACTATTTTCAAAAAATTGTTTTTAAAATAACAAATCAAACGGACCCTTAAGATTAAGAAAATCTCACACAGAGGTAGGTAATTTCTTCTGTAACTTCTTTTTATACAGAGTGAACATAAATAAATTATTTAGTGGGATAGCTCTTGTATGGTTTACATCATTCATTTGTACAGAGAACATAAACAAATTATTTAGTGGGATAGCTCATGTATGGTTTACATCATTCATTTTGACTTTTAGATTATTGAATTCCAACAAAGATATCAACTAGTTTATAATTAACTACTTTACTTTGGAATATAAATGAATTGAAATTATGCAATCTATAAGTTAAAAATCTTTAAAATATATAGGTGTGCGTCTTAAACATGATGATGAATGTACAAATTAATCGTCACCCAAGACTTAGAATTTGCCAAACCTTACCACCTTTCACATAGTTGAATTTTGACATGAATTTTGCAAACCGCACTACTTCCACCACAAAATAAAGTGTTTTTGCAGGCAGTTTTTCGCCGGCGTTTAACGAAATGCAGGAAAAGAACCTTACGAAAATCTACTTGGTCTTTTCCTATGTTTTTTACCGGCGTTTTCAAAAACATTGGAGTAGATTACACTTATCCCGACGTTTTCTCGAAAAACTTCGGGATAGGCCCTCCTTTTAAATCCATAAATCTCCAATTTTCTTTACATTGTCCTCTTTGTCAAAACCCTAGCTCCAGCCGACGCCAACAGCCCCCGTTGTCATCATCCTCTGTCTCCTCTACTCGCCATCGTCTCCTCCTCACATCGCCATCGTCATCTCCGCTCCTCTCACTTCCTCCTCGATTTTCAAGCCTCACACCAGTAGCCATACCTTAGTTCATCCTCGATTTTCCGAGCTCGACACCGATTATCGCCTCCACTAGTGCAGGGGTCTCCTCACATTGTCATCGTCGTCTCCTCTCCTCTCCCTTTCTCCTCGATTTTCGAGCCCAATACCGGCAACAAATTTGGGTAATCCTTTTTTTTTTTTTTTCTACTCATCTAATTTTTGGTTCTCGAATAATCGAAATATTTTGATTTTGTTTGTAAATTGCATTTATAAACATTCGTTTGTGAATTTGGGATGTTGGAATTTAGGAATGGGTGTGAGGAATGAAGAACACCCCCACTGAAGACCAACACTTAATTGATATGATTTTGATGTCAAATTGATAGGGTATTTGATAAATGGTCATCAATTTAGGAGTAAGTTGCATTATGAACTCGCAAGGTAGAATGAAAATTAAAACATATAAGTCACATACAGGGGTATATCTGAGTTGCAGGGTCCTAAGCAAATTTTCAAAGGGGCCTTTTGCAAGTTGACAAAATAATAATAAAAATTATTTATATGCAAACTGTTGACTCCTAGTTTGGTGTGCACAAAATGTGCTTACAAATACTAATAAGATCTCATTGAGATTTTCAGATTTTCAGGAATAAATAAATCAATAGAAAAATAAAAAAGATTCAAAAAGAAGCAAAAGAAGGAAAGCAATAAATACGGATTACAAAAACAAGTAAAAGAAGAAATTATTCAAAAAAGAGCACATGTTGATTAAAGCCCAAAAAATCCAGCAAGATCAATTTATGTAATTCCATACATGTGAGATTTTACATGTAATTGATTGAGTATATGGTAAGAATATAAAGTAGTTTCGTCAGAATTAGCACGATTGCGGTCGACCGTACTATAGTGTCGGTCGACCGCACCACAGTCGACCACCCATCATAGTTAATATGATGAAGCAATCGACCATTCATCTTTCGACTTTTCGATTAAAAGATAAACGGTCGACTGTCATCTTTTGCGGTCGACCGTACCGCGTGCGAATTTCTTTTTTGGAATGTATCATTTCTATTTTTGAGAGATACACTTTCTAATCTATATATTTGGACGAACCTACTATGTATTCTTCACCAATTGCTCTGAGAAAAATCTTTTGAACTAATCAATTCAATAATCAATCCAATTGTCTGTGTGATACTTATTTGTTTTCTTCAGTCAGGATCATTAAAGATCTTGAGTTAATCTTTTTTCCACTTAGGTGAGATTGACGGGACTTGTCTTAGAAATCCTGTGGGTGTAATAGGTCTCTCGGCCTGAATTCGAGAATCACTGTAAAAGGGTTTGAGTATAGTGGGACGGTTGTGGCGGAGAATTGCTACAAATAGGTGGTGTGACGGTAGGCCTGGGGGTCGAACCACGTTATATCGTTGTGTCACTTGTGCTTGCTGTGTTTGCATTTTCTATCTCTTCTCATTTACTTTGTAACTTAATTTTAATTTTTTTTAATTCCGCACAATCACCCTATTCACCCTCCCTTTCTATCTCTTCTCATTTACTTTGCAACTTAATTTTGATTTTTTTAATTCCGCATAATCATCCTATTCACCCCCCATGGTGATTTACACAAACAAATTTGGAGCATTAGAGAACAAACTATTTAAATGAAAACAAATATATATATATATATGCTTTCAAAAAAAATAAAAATGATAACGCACACTTTTTAAATGAAATGCCTCGCAGCAAAATAAAACTCGGATAAATTCTGACAACAAAAACGAAATATATTATCTCAAATAGGTAAATATGATATATTAGAGAATACAATTAGAATGAAATGATGATAAATATATGTTTATGAGAATACTAGTTGGAAGCTTAAAATTTAGAATAACCATCTGCAGTTGAAGATTTGATTAGAAATTTATCATAAATAGGTAAATATGATATACCATAGAACATTGAAAAAATATCATAGAGTGAAATACATGAGCTAAGTGAAAAATAATATTAAATTCATAAAATGATAAAAAGGCATGTATGACTATGTAAAAAATAATTAGTTTTAAAAATAAAAATGATTGAAAAATTAAAGGCTCATGCGAGTTTTGAATCTGCAACCTTTGCATTATTAGCACAACACTAACCAACTGAGTTAATAAGCCAACTATCAATATTAGTTAATTATATTAAAAAATATTACATTTTACTTTTTAAAATTGTAAATATTTAAAAATATGGAGCGCTATAAAATTGGGGGTTCAAAGCAGTTGCTTGTATTGCTTGGGCTCAAATTGACCCTGTCACATATCTTTATCATGGTTCATGATTGACCTTTGATTCGTTATTTCATACTATATATTAGCACCTGAATCTTTTAAAAGATGTGAAATTGTTAGCTCATGATCATCAGCACCTTTCTTATCATGTGTGTGTGTGAAGTTCAAATTCAATCATTCATTGAAGAAACACAAACAAATGGATATTCATATTAAATTATATATATGTAGCTATATATCCGGGATGAGGAAAAACATGCTTCCATCTTGCATAGCTTGGCCACTTCTTTTCTGCATAATATTTTGCAAAACTCTTTGCATGAGAAGTAGAAGTGATGGTTATTAAATCTGTTGGACAATGAGTTTAAGTTTTAAACTGTATTATTTTGTTTTCATATTCAATCACATGACCATGACTTGACTTAGGCTACAATAATAGTATCAACAAAAACTTCCCAAATTTTGGGTGATATGTTTTTGGAGAGGACTCGACATATGCATCCAGATTCTAGAGCAAAACATTTGCCACATGCTTCTTGGTTATAGTTTCTTTTTCCTCTGATGTTTTCTCTGTTGTGTTAGGACAGAGCTGACTAACTTTTTTATTCATATATATTCCACATATTTACTACATAAGAGCATCTGTAGTTCGTTGGCTTATTTGCCAATTTTTTTTAAAATTAGAAAAATAGTGCTGTAGTCGTTTGCTATATATCCAAAATTTGGATTTTTAGCGAATAGTGGTCTGCTATATGGTGCTGTAGTCGTTTGCTATATATCCAAAATTTGGGTTTTTGTTGAATAGTGGTCCGCTATATTTTGTTGAAGATATAGGAATATGGAAAAAAAATAGTCGACCAATCAGACGAAAGATCATCTTTCGTCGCTCCTTTTTTTTTTTTTTTTTTTTTTTTTTTTTTTTTTTTTTTTTTTTTTAAATATAGCGGGCGGAAAATGATTTCCCGTCCAATCATTTTTTTTAATAAAAAAAACAATCAGACAGAGAATCATTCCCCATCCGATGAAGTTAAAAAAAAAATCTGCTTGGACGGTGAATGAAGCATCGTACTAGCAATTCTCTCCCAAAAAAAGCTCCAAATTTTCTATGTAATTATCTCTATAGAAATTATTATGAAACTTTTTAGCTTTGAGATTTGTGTATATTTGGGGATCAAGGGCTAAGATGGAATGGTTCTATAGAAAATGTTATGCAGACATTTGCATACAATTTTTTTTCTTTAATCTTTCTTAAGCCATTTTTTGGCTTTTTACGACTACAACTCAACTTATAATTTCTATATTTAAATGTCAAATACCCAAAATTTGGGTTACAATGACTACGTACGCTTTAAGACTACTTTTGCTTTAAGGTGATCACATATTTACTCTCTTTGGGCATGGAAGGAATCAATGCATATGGGATGTACAAATTACAGATATTTCGGTCATAAACAAGATGTGACATGCCATATCCGACACTTTGACACATAAAGTTCTAGAATGTTTATACACAAATAAGTTTCTACTTTTTCAAATATATGTCACACATAGCATATAAAAATAACAAATATATATATATATATATATATATATATATATATATATATATATATATATATATATATATATAGGGAAAGCTTCGGTTGTGCACTCCTCTAGTGCACACAGCCGTGTGCACTTGCGCTTAGCCGTCCGATCTGCATTTTGATCATGATGCAAATCTAATGGCTCGCATTCTCTCCCGCTCTTCTCACACTTACGGAGGGGGTAATTTGGTCATTTACCCCTACCCTCACTTTCTCGCTGCCCTTTTAGATCGCTCGAGATAACCCTTTTCCCCAAAAAAACAGAAACCCTAAAGTTCTTGAGCACGATCTCGAGTGACCTCTCTCTACTCCTTCTCGGATCGATCGCTTTTCGATCGCTCTCTCTCTTGAGCGACCTCTCTCTACTCCTTCTCAGATCAATCGCTTTTCGATCTCAGATCCCTAATCTCTCTCTCTCAATCGAGCGACCTTTCTCTACTCCTTCTCAGATCAATCACTTTTCGATCTCAGATCCCTAATCTCTCTCTCTCGATGGAGCGACCTCTCTCTGTCTCTCCGTCGACGCAAAACCCCACCTCTCTCTCCTCTAGCAAGATGATCACACAGCCTCTCTCTTTCTGTCTCTCCTGGACGACGATGCTTCCCCTCTCTCGTGCGACGCTGCACTCAAGAATCGAAACCCCAAGGTATAAAATTTTCTCCTCAAATTACTTTAAATCGAAACCCTAGTTTCTTCTTAGTTTAATCTTGTTAAAAAAATTTTGGTAAATTGTGATGCCAAATATAACTTGTATGCAATGTATGCATTAATAAATCCTGCAAGCATTCTTTTACTGAGTGACAAGTATCAGTTTGATTTCATAAAGCATTTTATTTGGTTATTTACTTGATTATTTTTAGGAGTAGCTGCTTGAACATATAATCTTTTCTTAAAGATAATTGTGGAGAATATTTGCCACAGATTGATGGAAGTTTCCACTAATTATTGGTCCATGGAAATTATTTAGTGAAACGTTCATTGATGTTTAAAGAGTGGGAAATCTTTATGATTGACCCTGCTCTTGATGTGTTTCAGAGTTTAATCGTATAGTGAATCTATCATCTTTTTCCTTCTAGATTTTTTACTTAGAGCTGGGAGGCTTTGGAGGATGCTAGTTGGTCAACATCCGGCAAGCTCGACTTTTGCCCATAGTTCCCCCCACCAAATTTTGTAGGCTATTTTTTAGGGCTATATGAGGTCAGTAGCAGGTCATACATCGTCAAATGGCTCTTGGATGTTGAATGATAGAATTGGAGAGATTGCTTTTTAGCAATTAACCTACTTTTGCAGTTCACATGGTTTTCTTTTTCTTTTTCTTTTTCGCTTTTTTTGTGTGTGTGTGTGTGGGGGGGGGGGGGGGGGGTGGCTTTTCATGGCTTAAATGTT